>JAJPUD010001934.1:230317-293965 GCA_023553655.1 Myrmecobius fasciatus | reverse complement strand
TGGACCCCTGGGAGGCCACGCAGGTGGCTGGACTTGCCCAGATGGACTCCCAGGAAGCCCCTCCAGAGGCAGCTGTGGGTCTTGGGGAAGGCCTTGAAGTTACATGAGTGGGTCTTGTCCCAGATCCCAAACCTCCCTGAGTCAGGAGAGTTATTTTTGCTTTCTGAACTTTAGAACATGAGCTAGAACTATCCGTCATAGATATTAAACCCGATTTTACTCTCTTTCCCACATCTGGCTGTGCTGACACCTCCACAGATTCACAAGCTGCTTGAGATGGCCTTGCCGTAGGTAGCAAACTTGACTGAGTGGTAACAGCCATGACTGTTGAAGATGGTCCTGTCATGGCTATCAAAGGTTCTTGGATATTCTTAATTTTCTTACTCCCAAGATCACAAGAAACGTCTTCCAATGTAACATTTTCCAATAATCTAGTTAGGGGTTCCTGTAGTCCTGAAAGCAACAGTTCTTGTGGCCCTGTAACGTCTTCTACACTGACCCCCAAGTGTTCAGCTGAGGCCTCTGTTGAGCTCAAAGGGGATGGATCTTCCAGCTTTGACTCCTGGCTCTCAAATCGCCTCGCCATTCCAAGGGGACACAGAGAATCAATCAAATACACAGCTTCGTCAGTCTCTGATAACTAATCGCAAGACAATGAGAGGAATAATAGAAAGCTCAGAAGTCGAGTCTTCTCTCACATCTCAACTATACACTCTGCCCTCTGAAACCTCCCGATTCTTAAGCCCAACCACTGATGACTAAAGCTTCTCACCTGGGTCCTCATTAGCTAACTCATTTAACTCTTTCCGTACACCACACATACACATATACACACACAGGCACATTGATGCATGAATCTTCTGCTTAAAGGCAGTAGCATATTGAATTTCCTAATGCTCATCCAGGATAGAGAAAAATCTTCTTGATTGGGTGATGGTATTGTAGATACAAACGTGCTACAGATGGAAAAGACCAAACAACCAATCATTGATAATACAATGAGTGAGGTTAGGGAAGGGTAGGAATGTGCCCTTGTCCTGAGGGCCGAGAAGGGGTTGGAATAGGGGGACATTTAAGCTTCAGGGACCTATTTTAGATCCCTTTAGGTCCCTTTTTTATCCTTTCCTATCTCTGATGCCATCGGTGCTCTACCCTCAGAACCCCAAAGTGATTTAACAATTTCTGGCAATTAGTTTGGTAAATCTGTTTTAATAAGTCTATTGGCCTCTTGGCCACTCAGCTTGACAGGATAACTGTTTCTTGAAGCCTTAACTGGCCAGCCTGAGAACTGGGAACACTTGGGGTTGGACCACCAACCAGGTCTTTGGAGGCTGGAAGTAACTTTCCGTGAGAACGTTGGACAATTCAAACTTGAAGATCTTTCTGAGAGGAAAACTGAAGGCAGTGATTATGGCAAAACCAAGTTTCTTTTGGAGGTGTCAAAGCCAAAAAGACAGAGGTCAGGGGATTGGATGAGTACATGGTAGACTCTTCTTAACAATCTGGCATAGAGATTATATTCAAGACAAGAACCAAACTTGATCTCATTGAAGTTGTGCAACAGGTGTGATAATCTCCTCTTAGACGATGTAATTAGATGTTTTGAACTAGGTACAACAGTCCAGACTCTGCTGCAGCTGCCTAGAAACCTGCCACTGACCTAAGGAAGAACAAATCCAACCAGATCAACTACTCTCTCCTGAGAGGTAAAAAGGGATGGAGACTTGGGGTACCAGTAACTCAGTCCAGGAACATGTGCAAACAAAGGTTAAAGGAGCTCAGAGGTTAAAGTTCTAAAAAACAGAATAATTGGGGTGGGATTTAGGAAAGGTTCAGAATTGGTCTCTTCAAAAATGGGAAGCATTGGTGTAAGAAGTGGACTTGCTCTGTTGGTTCTAGAGAGGAGAGCTGATGAAATTATAAGAGTCTGGAGAATTCTTTCAGAGCGATATCTTTTGTTGTCTTCTCAACATGAGGAGGGGGTCTTTTGGATGAAAAGAAACATTCCTGACTGGTAGAACTTACTCAATGGGTCCTGGGGAGACAGTAGATTCCCCTTACCTAAAGTATTTGAAGCTGGCTGACCCTTCATCAGGGAGGTTATAAAGGGGAATCATGTCTTAGGTAGGTGTTGGTCAGACTAAATGATCCCTATGGAAGGCCCTTCCTACTCTGAGATGCTGAGTCTTGTTCTGGGAGTCTATCTGTTTTTGGACAACTCATTTTGGATTAAATTCTCTTAAATTGAGCTGAAATTAATCTACCTATAACTTTCACCCACTGGTTCTCATTCTATCCTGTAATGCTTTGGCTTTCAAATTTGGTGCTGGGGTGGAACCTTCCACTTTAAACATAATTTTGGCAAACCCATCATAATAGATTTTTACAGATTTTTGAAAATGTTCACTACTGACAATAACTAATAACAAGGTGATATTAAAAGCAACTAAATAAGTATTATTGCATAATAGAAGTCACCTTGTTGTCAAAAAGAACAAATTTCAGAAAAATTATTCACCTGCCAACAATGTCTGTAAGATGTAACTGGATATGGTTTCTCCAAAGTTATAATGTCTTCTTGAATATAATCTTTATGCCAGATTGTTAAGAAGAGTCTGCCATGACTCATCCAATCCCCTGACCTCTGTCTTTTTGGCTTTGACACCTCCAAAAGAAGCTTGGAAAATATCCTTGGGACCTGTGAATTCTTGGACAAACTGGAAGACTTTGGCACCTGAAAAGCAGTGAATTAGAAAGAGCCTTGTATTTACATTCAGAAAACCTTTCCCCAACACTTCAATATATGCATGATTTTGATAAGTCATTTTTCCTTCTCTGTGTCTCACTTCCCTCACAAGTGAAATGAGGGGGGAAAGTGGCATTGGTCCACATGGCCTCTAAAGTCTCTTTCAACTCTTCCTTTAAAGCCCTCTGTGGTGATTTCAGCTCTTGGTCTGGGGAGGACTGAGACTTTACGTTTCTGTCTTCATTTTCAAGCTTGACAGAGGCTTTTTTAACATCTCAATCATTTCTGGATTTATTCCTTACTTGTATTCTTGATCCTTCCTTTGTAATACAGCGAAGAAAAATAATTCAATAAAACCAGCCATATCTGAATTTTAGGCAACATTCTTCACTCAGCATCTCTCCACTCTAAGTAAAAGAGGGAGATATATTTGCTCATCTCATCTTGGTCAAGAGTGATCATAGCAGTTAAACAGTATTAAAAGCTTCATTCTAGTGTTCTTTTACATTATGTTATTGTACTTATTGTCCAAGTTGATTTTCCTGAGTTTGTCTGAGTTCCTCATATTTATTGTTTAATATGGTGTAGGAATATCCCATTGCAATCATACATTAGGAGTAGTCCTGCCATTGCAAGGTTGAGACTTTGGAAAGAAAATGAGATGTGGAGAGTAAGCCCTTGGCTACTAAATGGTGTCACAGAATGGGATTTGGTTCTTTGAAGCATGTGTTAAGGCACCAAAAACATCTGACATACTACACAATGTCCTGAATACACATTCCTTCCCTTTTTGACTCAAAAGCACCTGAAAGAATTGGTGTCTTCAAACCAATCTTGGCTTAAAGATACAATCAAGAAACTTTGAAACTGAAAATTCCAGGTCAGGGAAAAGATACCAGAGCTTGCAGCCCATTGTCATTATTTTCCAGATGTCAGAATCTCTTCTATCCCAAAATAAGAAATGAGAATAGGACTTGAGTGGAGTTTTGAACTTGTGGGAAAAATTCATGAACCCCAGCGGTTGAGGGTGGGTGAAATAGGGAGTGATAAAAAGATCATCATTTTAGAATTGGTAAGAGCTTAAGGGATATTTAACTTCCTCATTTTACAGCTGAAGAAATTTAGGCCCAGAGAGATCAAGTGATTTATATAAGGCCACACACAGTTAGGAAAAAAGCAGAATCAGGATGGAAGTTCAAATCTGGTGCCTCCAGGTTCAGTATTTGGCCCCAACACAAATTGGCATCTTGGTGTCAGAAAAACCCAAGTTCAAGTAATCACATATTAGTGTGTTTATGGTCAAGCCAATTAACTTCTCAGTTCTCTCTCACCCACTCACACCCACACAACACTTTAAGATTATAATGTACAGGTGAGTTGCTAATCTGTTCCACACCATTTCCTCAAAGCTATTGTCCCCTCTTCTTTCCATCACTCTCACAGCCAAACCTCTAGCTGTCTACACTCCTTGCCTCTACTTTTTCAAACCCTTGCAACCTAGCAATTGACCTCACCACTTAATAGGAATTTTCTCCAAATGCATTTCCCCCCTTCTCTGCAGAGATAAAAGAATCTGGCTATGGAATATTTCATAAACTGTTAGACCCATTTGATGCATTTCTTGGTTTACTGACCTGTTTTTTTTCTTCCTTTCCTCCTTCCCTTTTTTCTTTCTTCCCTCCCTCCTTCCTTCCTTCTTTTCTTCCTCCCTTCCAGTGTTCTGTCCTTTCCTCCTTCCCTCTCCCTCTCTTTTTCTTTCTTTCTCTTAGTTGTAAAAATGACTTGTTAGAAACAGAAAGGGGAAATATATTAAAATCAAAGTGGCACAAAATAGAAGCTATCAATAAAATTTTCTTTTAAAAGCAAGAAATTCATTATCAAAGCTCTCTGAATTCCTAAATCCAAGGAGTTTCTCAGTACTTTTCCTTTGTTTTTTTAACCTCTTGAAGTATTTGACACTTTTGACCAACCAATTCTCTTGAACCCACTGTCATTTTTGGGTTATACTGATTCTTCTCTTTTCTGAAATTCTCTCTCTCTGTTCTTCTATTTCTTATTAGTCTCCTTTCTCGTTCAAAAAAACCTCATCTATGTTTTCTGTAGATGCACTTCAGGCTTCCATCCTGAGCTGTCAGTCTGCTTTATATTCTTGGAAATCTCCTCTGCTCCATGGTTTCAGCTATCACCTCTGTGATGATGACTCCTTTATCTCCATATCTAGCCTTTGGCTCTCTATTGCCACATCACCAACTGCTTATTGAACATCTCCACCATTCGCAGAACTCAAAACTCAATATGTCCAAATGTAATTCATTTTCTACCTGCCTATATATCCCTTTGACTTTCCTATTTCTATCTAGAGCACCATGATCTGTCTAATCAGTCATTAAGCATTTTCCAAGCACTCTCTTTATGACTAGAAACTTTGTTAAGTGTTGGCAAGCAGGGGCAGCTAGGTGGCGCGGTGGATAGAGCACCAGCCCTGAAATCAGAAGGACCTGAGTTCAAATCTGGTCTCAGATACTTAACATTCCCTACCTGTGTGACCCTAGGCAAGTCACTTAATCCTAATTGCCAAAGCAAAAAAAAAAAAAAAAAAAAAAAATGTTGGCACACATCCTGAGTCATCTTTAGTCCTTCATTTCCCTTCATCCTCATCCTCAATTAGCTGTCAACTCTAATCAATTTTATACCTACAACACCTCCCACATCTGTCCCCTTTTCTCCATTTATGCCTTTAAATTTATTTTTTGAAATAAATTTTGTTGATATATTTTGTTTTTATATCAGTGGAGTTTCATCTGGTATAAGTCCCTACCTCACTTCCCAGAGAGGCATCCCACAAAACAAATATTTTTAAAGAGAAATAAAGGGAAAGAAGATTGAGGGAAAATGATCAAAATTGATTACAAGTACAAAAGCTAAAAATATGTATACTACTTCACATTTGTGGGCCTTCTATCTTTGCAAAGGATGAGATGGGGAAATCTCATAACTCTTCTTTGGGATAATACTTGTTCTTTGTAATTTTGCAACATTTATTTTTGATTGTTTTTAATCATTTTTCAAGTCTCAGCTAAAGTTTTACATTCTACAAGAAATCATTCTTTGTCTTAATGTTAGTGCCATCTGAGAGAATGTTCGATTTATCCAATACGTATCTTATTCTTTAATTAGATGGAGAGATCTTTGAGGGTCTGGTCTATTTTTTATTTTCCTTGCATCCTCAGCCCCTGGTAAGTACCCAGTACATACTAGCACTTAAGAGATGCTTGATGACTTGAATTCACTGGAGGTTGTACCTCCCATTTACATTATAATAGTCATTGACTAAATTGTTTTCTTGGCTCTACTTCACTCTGAATCAGTTCATGCAAATCTTTCTATGATTTTCTGTACTCATCATATTCATCACGTATCTTTTTTACTGTACAGAAATATTCAATTACATGGTTGAGCCATTCTCTAATCCATAGACATTTACATTTCTCCTGATTCTTTGCTACAACAAAAAGTGCTGCTATAGATATTTTAGTTTATATGAGTATTTTCTTTCATCAATAACTTTCTAAAGGCATATACCCAGTAATGGAATTTCTAGGTCAAAGGATATATAGGTAAAATTATTTGCATAATTCCCCATTCACACTTAAGTCCCCGGCTGTGTAAGAGCACAGTAGCCAAAGAGTTGGTCAATTAGTAGAAGGAGTCTTGTCTTGCTGTATAACTGCAGAGAGATGTGACATTGAACTGGCTAGAAACCTCTGATCCCATGATTCTAGATATAGTGGGAGGGAGAGAGATTATAGGATTAGGGAGAGGTGATAGATGAGAGGTAAGGTGAAAACTTTGAATGGTGAAAGAAAAACCTCACAGAAGTCTTGGGAAATTGGCCTCCCAAATATGTCCTTTAATCCCCCAATGCCAACTATGCCAGACACTGCTTAGAGAAACCATGTCCATTGGTTGAACTGAGATCTGATCTTGATTCTGAGTAAAAGTAATTATTTACTCTTGTGTACTCTATCATTTACCCTAATCGATATCCTGCTTGTGTGGAAAGATATATTTGCTCATTATTAGTGATTGTCTTTCCCATTACTAGTACTTTGTGAGAAGGAGCTATATTTACCCTTCTGTTGGGCTGCAGCTTTCTGGCCCAATAAGACAAAATTTTATTCTGAATCCCAAAATAGAGACTTCTGAAGAAATGCTGGTCAATAAAGGGTATTTTGGCCAGGAGAGTTAAAGGAATGGAGAGTAACAATTAATTTACATTCCCTTTCCAGCAATAGCAATATCAATTTGATTACTGCTTCCAGAGTTAGTGGACAAGAAGTTGAGTATATATGTTTCAGCATAGCATGAGGATAATTGGAAGCCAGCAATGGTAGATCTGGTTAGTTATTATAGTGAATGCACATGAATCAGAAGCCTAAAGATTTATCCCTAATTTCCTGTAATTTCCTCAAGCAATCTTCATCTGACCTAGACTCAAAGACTGATTCTTCTCCAGTAAACATTCTCTAATTTATTCATATCTTTAAACCATGGTACCCAAAGCTAAATACAATATATTAGATGAGTTTTGACAAAAGTAGAGTCAGTGGGACTACCACATCCTTATTCTTTTAATGCTTCTGCCTGAGGTTTCTGGGAGGCCACATTAGATTTCTGGCTCATATTGAGCTTGTAGTAAAACTCCCAGATCTTCTTCAGAACCACTGTTGATCAAGATACCAAGATAAACTCAGTGGGTATATGATTTAGACATAAAGGGTGATAGCATAAATAAATTAAGGAAGCATGGGGGGAAATTACCTGTCACATTTGTGGATAAAGGAAGAGTTTATGATCAAACAAAAATTAGAAAAGATCAGGGAAAATAAAATGGATAATCTTGATTCACTAAATTTAAGTTAGTTCACAAACAAAATCAATGCAGCCAAAATTGGAAGGAAAGTAGGAAATTAGAGGAAAATGTTATTTCAAGTTTATCTTTAAAAGGGTCTCATCTCTCAAATATATAAGAAACTGAGCAAAATTTTTTTTAAAAAAAGTCATTCTCCAATTGATAAATGGTCAGAGGATATGAAAGGCAGTTTTCAGAAGAAATCAAAGCTGTATGAAAAAGAATAAGCTGATTTGAAAAACTTTGCTAATAAAGTAACTCTGAAGTTATAATTCATACCTATCAGCCTGCAAAGATGACAGAGGAAAATCCAAATGCAGAATAGATTGTGGGAAAACTAATGTAGTGTTGTAATGGAGTTGTAAATTGGTCCAGCCATTGTGGAAAGAAATATATTTCTATGCCTAGAAAGTCATCATACTATACATATTTTTTGTTTCAACTTTTGGCAAACTATACTGCTACTAGACAACTATATTACTATGACCCCAAAAATGAAAGATAGGAACTATATAAACAAAAATTTTCATAGCAATTCTTTTCAAACTTGGAAACTTCAGGGGCTATCCTATTAGGGAATGATTGCACAAGTAGAGGTATATGATTTTTTTTTGTTTGTTAGTTTTTGCTGAGGCAATTGGGGTTAAGTGACTTGCCCAGAGTCAGATAGCCAAGAAGTATTAAGTGTCTGAGGTCAAATTTGAACTCAGGTCCTCCTGATTTCAGGGCTGGTGCTCTATCCACTGCACTACCTAGCTGTCCCCATGATAACTTTATTTAAAAAAATAAAAACTGACTTTGAAAAACTTTGGAAATCATTAACTCAAAAGAATGGTGAAGAAATAGTCTAATAGCAATGAATAAACTTAAAATGCAGAAAGAGATATGCATCTTTGGACAGTTAATGGGAGAAATTGTTTTGCTGAACTGAATGACATGCATTGAGAGATTCTTTTTTTCAGGATTTAAAAAAAAATTTTGTTCAGTGTGTGTGTATGTGTGTGTGCGCGCACGCATGCATGAGAGAGAGACAAGAAGAGAGACAGATTGACATGGAGAAAGAGAGAGACAGACAGATGGAGAGAGAGAAAAGAAAAGGAAAGAGAAAAGAGGGAAAGAGGGAAAAGGAAAAGGAGAAAAGGGAGAAAGAGAAGGAGATGGGGAGAGGAAAAAAGAGAGGGAGAGTCAGAGAGAAAAGGTAAGGAAAAGGAAAAGAGGGAAGACAAAGGAAAGGAGGGGAAGGACAGAGACATAGACAGAGAAACAGAGACAAAAACAGAGAGAGGGAGAGAGGCAGAGAGAGTATTCCCTTCTTTTTTCCTTGTGTCCTATCTTGCCCTGTGACAATAAGGAGGGAGATAAGGAGGGGGTGAGGAAGAGAATTATGTGGTTGGGTGATCATTACCTAAAGTAACCAAATAGCAATTTCTAAGAGTAGCCTCCCAAGCATCAGTATCCTGCTAGCTAAATTTTAACTTGTTTTTGTTTTTTTATATTTAATTGGA
This sequence comes from Myrmecobius fasciatus, assembly GCA_023553655.1. Lineage (NCBI taxonomy): Eukaryota > Metazoa > Chordata > Mammalia > Dasyuromorphia > Myrmecobiidae > Myrmecobius > Myrmecobius fasciatus. The sequence goes on along the minus strand of JAJPUD010001934.1, from coordinate 284,802 downwards.
AATCCTAGTTCCTGCCTTTCTCCTGGTCAATAGTTTAACAGGGAAAAATAAAATTTATGTTCAATTGTTTCCATAGCAACCATCTCTGATCCATCTGTTTTCTTTTACAGACTACCTTTTTTTTTTAAAGAGACCCTAGCCCTGTCTAGCTACCACTGTTTAAAAAATATTCTATTATACTCTATGCTCATAGAGCATATTAAGATTTTTTCCAACAGCAATTTTGATTATATATGATTTTATACAAAAGATATCAATTTTAAAAAACTGTATCACAAAAGCTAAAACCCAGAATGAGCAAAAGCTTATGAAAAATCTTAAAGAATACCAAAGAGCTTTTAAAAAGCAATGTTTGAAGAGGGTGGGAGGAAGGGAGAAAGAAGGGAGTAAAAGAGACAGAGGCAGAGAAAAAGAGAAACTTTTTGTTAAACAAAAAATAAACTATTCAACAATTGAGGAATTGTTGGATAAATTATGCCATATAAATGGTGTAATGTTATTACTCTGTAAAGAACTTTGTGGGGTAGAGACCTAAGGAAAACGGACAAAGTTTACTCAAAAGAGCAAATAGCTTGCTAGGGATTCAACAGATGAAGAATCAAAATATTGCTGGACAATAGCAGGACCTAGATGATATTACATCATATTATTTATAGTGTATCCAATCACTGTGATACTGAGACTTCCTCTAGCATTATTCAGAATTCTTAGAGACATAAAAGGGGGATAATTGAGGTTTCTCCTTGTTGGGGATTAGCAAGGTGTATATAACAGTGGATCAAGGGTAATAGATTTCAGGATGCTGGCAAAAGCTATTATTGCTGATTGTTCATTTTCTTCCTTTCTTTGGCTGAGGCAATTGGGGTTAAGTAACCTGCCCAGAGTCACACAGCTAAGAAATGTGAAGTGTCTGAGGTCAAATTTGAACTCAGGTCCTCCTGACTTCAGGGCTGGTGCTCTATCCCCTTCACCACCTAGCTGCCCCTTGATTGTTCATTTTCAAAGAGGAACAATGACATCATAGGGTGATATCTTGATTTGCTCATGAATTGGATTTAAGTGAGGCAGAGTTAGCTTCAGGCTCTCTTCAGAGTCCAGTGGCAAGACAAAAATCAAGACTGGTGATGTCCTGGGATGCCCTGTAGAAATAACTGACCATGATCTTTAAGGTCTCTTCCAGTTTTAAAGTTCAGGTTCTACGTTAGCCTTCATTTGGGTCTAAGAACAGGGCCCAGACACCTCTTCCACACATTTCAGGACAGATTCCTGGGGCTCAGCATATTGCTGCTTTTCCTCTCCCAGGAAAGCATAAGCACAACATAACTTCAATGAAGAAATGTAAGCTATTGGCATCCACATTCTAGGTAAGGTCTCTCCCCAATACTAGAATCATATCTCTAGTGATCTGTAAGACATCTTCACCTAGAAGCAACAATACTGCTTCAAGCTCACTGAGTCCCCAACAAAATTTATGTCTACCCCTTTCCACCTCAATGCCTCTCTCTAACTTCACTCTTTCTGTTATAAATATGATTATCCGGGGGCAGCTAGGTGGTGCAGTGGATAGAGTATCAGCCCTGAAGTCAGGAGGACCTGAGTTCAAATCTGATCTCAGACACTTAATACTTCCTAGCTGTGTGACTCTGGGCAAGTCACTTAACCCCAACTGCCTCAGCAAAAAGCAAAAAAATTTAAAAAAAATTAAAAAAAAAAAATAAATAAATAAAAAATAAAAAATAAATAAATATGATTATCCCTTCTACATCTCAAAGGTTAGGGGTGGGTTTTTTTGGCCCTTTCTTCTTGCCAAAGAAGTCTGATTTTTTTCTTTTTCTTGTATGGGATGTTTACAGTACTTTATCATAAAATTTAGGTTAAATATTTTATCATAGACTATGTATATATATATACATATATATATATTATGGGTTTGTAAATTTCTAACCTTTTTCTGTGTTCTGCTGGCCTTTGCATGCCATCTGCTGTTTCTGCAAAACTCCCCCAAAATTCCCATTTAAATTTTTATGCCAACCAGTAATATATCGAAATTGGAATGGGGAAAATTGAGATGTGAAAAGGATAACTTTATCTTTGTTTTCCTAGTTGCTCATACTTGAAACTTTAATTACTTTTTCTTTAGGTCCTTTATTGTTAGTCCTAAGTTTTAGCAATTATTTTTTTCACCAGTATCCTAGCTATATCCTAGCTGAGGCATTTCTCTATCCTACAATAATCAAATAGTCTGGGCTCCTGTTCTATAGTCTCTTTGCTTCTTCTGTGTTATTCCACATCATACCACATAAAGCAATTTAATGTATGAAGATTAAATTTTTTTTTCTTTTTTTTTTTAAATTTTATTTTATTTGCATAACATATGTGTGGGTAATTCTTCAACAATAACCCTTACATAGCTTTCCGTTACAAATTTTTCCCCCAACTCCCCACCCCTCCCCTAGATGGCAGGATATCCACTACATGTTAATTATGTTAAAATATTGGCAAATCAAATATATGTATACGTATTTCCAAACTTATCATTGTTGTGCAAGAAAAATCTTATCTACACAAAACGATATATCAGATAAAGGAAACACAATGTAAGCAAACATCAATCAAGGAGTATGAGAATGTTATGTTGTGGTCCACATTTCGCATCCCTCTCTCTGGGTGTATATGGCTTTCTTCAGTGAACAATTGGAGGTGGTTTGACACATTTCATTGTTGAAGAGAGCCATGTCCATCAGAATTGATCGTCATATAGTACTGTTGTTGCCGTGTATAATGATCTCCTGGTTCTGCTCATTTCACTCAGCATCAGTTCATGTAAGTCTCTCCAGGCCTCTCTGAAATCATCTTGCTGGTCATTTCTTACAGAACAATAATATTCCATAATATTCATATACCATAATTTATTCAGCCATTCTCCAATTGAAGGGCATCTATTCAATTTCCAGTTTCTAGCCACTACAAAAAGGGCTGCCACGAACATTTGAAGATTAAATTTTAGAAGAAACTTTTTTCACAGCCACTCCTCTGCTCTCTTAATTGATTCTCTGTTAACTTCAGAAAGAAGTTGTAACTACCAGACTTTTCTCCTGTGAAACTTCTGTTTGAATCAAGCTTAGTATTCCTCTATATTCCAGCTTCTTAAACTGTGCTTCTCGACTTCAAATTAGATCTCATAACTGAATGTGGGGGTGGCAAAATTGTGATTTATTATCAGTGGATGTTTGATTTGTATATTTATTTTATATACCTGTTGATGGATTCCTGAGTAACTGGGTGTGGTTGACAGAAAAAATGGAGTATTGATGGAACTGCTCCCTAGGGCAGGCAGGGAAGGATCTGACAGAGATGAATTTAGCCTCATGGTCCCACTCTCTGTGGAGATCATGGGCAGGCCCACTGAGCTAGGTCCAGTCAGATATCCAAGTTATGTCGATTTCCATTATAAAGCTGTCCATGGCTCAGATCATCTTTGCTGAACCCCTTTGGATCAGTGTACCACATATTCTACTTTATGGGCTTTCCCTCTCTCCCTTTTCCATGCAATGTGGTGTCTCTCCTCTCATTCCCCACCATGCCTCTATTCTTCTTTCTTATAAGTAACTAACCCCCTTTTTTTTAAATTAAAACTTTTTATTTGCAAAACATATGTATGGGTAGTTCTTCAACATTGACCCTTATAAAGTTTTCTGTTACAAATTCCCCCCCCTACTCCCCACCCTTCCCCTAGATGGCAGGAAGTCCACTACATGTTAATTATGTTAAAATACTTGACAAATAGAATATATGTATACATATTTCCACACTTATCTTGCTGTGCAAGAAAAATCGTATCTACAAGAAAAAAATTCTGAGAAAGGAAACGCAATGCAAGCAAACATTAATAGAGAGCATGAAAATGTTATGTTGTGGTCCACATTTCATATCCCTCTCTTGGGTGTATATGGCTTTCTTCACTGAACAATTGAAACATTTCATTGAGTAACTAACTCTTTTACGGTGCCACAGTCCTCTATAAATTTAGCCTGCCAGCTAAGGACATACTCTAACCTCATAGGCTGTTCCCCTTCTTCTGATTGTGAGTTCTACTAGGGAATTTGTCTTTTCCATCACTAATTGTTGAAATCCCTTTCCTTGCTAACTATATGCTCTTCCAACTTTAGTTCATATTCATATTCCATAATCTTTTTTCCTAAATAAACCTACCTTTTGCCAAAGAGAATGGCCAATGTAAATCCTTCAGTGACCAAACTCCAACATTTGGTGTCTACGATCTCATTGTTTGGAACCAGCAATTGCTCTCATAAATCACATCACTGGGGTCATGTGCTTAATATCTCAGGCAAAAAGGGGTCAGGAATAGAAAAAGGTTAAGAAGCCTTGCTCTACATGATTTGTACTATCTGTCCAACATGTCTTTGTTCATCTCATTCTCCTCCCCTGGAATTCTTTCCCCCATCTTTGGCCAATTCCTGCCAAGCCTTTAAAGCCCAGCCTAAGTATCCTCTTCACCCCACATTAATATATTTCTTCTCTAAATTCACAGGACAATTCAAAAAAACATGAAATGTTAGAGCTGAAAGGTAATATAGAGATCATTTAGCAATTCATTTATAACCTCTCTGGCCCTCAATTTCCCTAAGGAAGTGATGCAAGTGCCCTGTCTTCCACCCTGTATTGTTTTTTTTTGTTTTGTTTTGTTTTGTTTTTTTTTTTGTTTTTGGACACAGATTGGCTTATGATGAGTTGGGAAGAGTATGAAGACATGGAAGACAAAACTGGGAAACAGATCCTGAAAGACTGGAATGAGTAAAATCAAATAAGTTCACATTTAACATCAATAAATGTAAAACCCCGGAACTTAAAAAATTTTAATTGATGTCTTTTTTTCACATTACTTTGATTTTTCCAGTATTTTTTCTTTTCCTCCTTTCAGAGAATCGCCCTATATAAGAATATCATAAAAACAAAACAAATAAATTAATAATATATGGAAAAGATCTCAAAATATGTGCAACATTCACCACTTGTGGATCTCCCATCTCGGCAAAAGATGAACTGGAGGAAGGTAGGGGAAAGTTCAAGACATTTTAAATTTAGGTTTCCTTAATTTGTTTGAAATCTACGGCAGACATGCAAGATAACAGGAGGATTATGGGAAGACAATTGGAGGCTCCCCCCCCAAAAAAAAAAAAAAAAAGGTTCAAGGAACACTTCCCAGGAGTCCACTTAAGGGAGGAAGTAGGAAGTATTAAAACTTCTTAAGTTAACAACCTCCTTCTTCCCCTCCCGCCCTCGTAGACTTGGAAGGAAATTCTCATGAAAATCACGTGCTTCACTTCTTCCAATTGAAATTTAGCGGTTGCCGCGTTCTCTGATCCCCATGGAAACAATCACCGCTCCTCTCAATCGTCCCGCCCCCTAGGTGGTCTACTTCGGCTGTGCTATTGACTCTTCAAGATGACAATCAAGAACCCGCACTTGTTTTGGGAAGACCTGGTTGAAAGACCTCCCTTCTCTGGGAAGCTTTGCCTTTTGATTCGTCAGAAGAGCCGGGGTCTGGAACCAATCAGCGTCTTCGTCGGCTCCGTGGCTCCACGTCGGCACCAACTGCGGGGCAAGATGGAGGCGTTGATCCTGGTAGGAGTTGGGGAGGCACCCAGGACATTGGGGTCCCTTGGGAGGCCTACAGTCCAAGCCAGTTCTAGTCACCGGGGGGATTTGAGCGGGCGGTGGGAAAGGATAGACAGGAACCATCTCTAGGGGACTGGCATCGCCGCGTATGCTACACGGAGCGTGCGGCCTAATGCCCTGGCTAAAGCCTCGGACTCGAGTAAAAGTCCCATCCAGGGAGGGAGCTCCCTCGCATTAGCACCTGGATAAGTCGGGAGTCGTGATGTTGGAAGGTGAAGCTGGAAGAGCTCTGGTCTGCAGGAGACCAGGAATAATTTCCCACTCCGCCCCGCCCACTCCTTTACTCCCTAATAGCAGTTTTGACCCCTGGGAAGTTGGGGTGAGGGAGTGCGACTAGGGGGAGAAAAGTCTTGTCGTCACCGGCTTCCCCTTGCTTTTTATGCCCGAGCGAACGGAATCTGGGTCTTCCTCATTTCATGGTCTTTTACCATATGGAATTTCTGCATTTTTCTTGCTGAGGGCCTTATGGTCCTGATTTTAGACCTCTTCCTCCCACTTTTATATGCCCCTTTCTTCTCTCCACCCCATAAAGACCTTTATGCTCGTCCCTTTTTTATATGAAGGGCCTGGCGCTCTTATACGAAATGACTTTTCTGTCAAAAGTGCAGATAGTACAGGTGGTCTTGAACTCCAGAGCTTTGTGTTTTGTTTGTTTTTTTCTCATTCTTCATACTAGTCCTGTAGTTTCCAGACAGTTAATAAAATCAGCAGCCTTCCTCTTCTCAAAGATGGACATATGTTGGGAATTTTCCTTTTAGAATTGAACCCACAACCCACATCCCAAGGAAGCATTAAGTTATAACCTTCTAATTCTCAGCAAAGAGAAAAACAAATCTGCCTGATCATCCTCAGTTCAGAGTACCCCATTTCCACTTTTTTTCTTTCCAAGGTGGTTAGTCCAGGGGACACTTACTTCTTTTCACAAAGTGGCCATGAGACTTAAAAGTTTGGAGTTGGAAGAGTCCAAGTAGAAAATTTTTAAATGGAGCTTTAAAAAAAAAAAAAAAAACCTTTAACTTAACTAGTGAATAAGGTTTTTTTCCCCCCCTGAGGCAATTGGGGTTAAGTGACTTGCCCAGGGTCACACAGCTAGGGAATATTAAGTGTCTGAGACCAGATTTGAACTCGGGTCCTCCTGACTTCAGGGTTGGTGTTCTATCCACTGCATCTAGCCACCCCCAAGATAATTTCTTTCATGGAGCTCTTTAAAAATTAGATACTTGTTTTCCTCTCTAAAAGGTGTCTTTCCTGAAAAACAGGTGTATTAATATTGCCCTTTCATGAGAGTGTATGGAGTGGTTGAATAAGGGTGCTGAAATTGTTTTTTGGACTCTTGATTTTCCTCAGTGCCTCTCAATTTGTAGTTGTTTTTCTGATATAGCCCTTCTCCTGATTTGTACTTCAGATATTCTAGTATCATAGTAGCAGGGGGCATCCCTGGACTTCACTCTAGGAATCATTCATCTTGTTTTTCAGATATATACCTATATGATAGAGGCTAAAAGGGAAAACTGAGTTTAGCTAAGGAACACTCGAAAAGTAAAATTATGAATTAGACTCCAGTTTTACCATACATATCCCTTTCCTAGATCCAGATTCTTTCTTTTATTTAAATGTGCTTTCATTTAATTCCCCTCTTGTCCAAGTCTTCCTCTCAAAACATTGTTCTTTGGAGGTTATTATTAATACGTGGGTGCTTTTAGACATTGTAATAATTTGTTATTTATTTGGTCATTAATTTCTTCAGGTTTGGAGTTCACAATCCCTTTGGAATGTTTCCTCTCCTTTGGTCTGATAGCCAAGGTTTTTTCCTGTTAGAAAATCTCCCTCTTTAGCCTTTAGTGCTGCCATATACTCAAAATAAATTCATTTTTGCTTTTTTTCGTTTCAGAATCCCTCAGATTCTTTTGATTCTTCATTTTAATTCTTGAAATACCAGTAAGAATGAGACTTTTTTTTCCTCACTCTGTAATGATCAACACCATCTGTTTTAAACTCTCTCCATGATCATTCTGTGGTGCTGAACTAAATAATTGTCTAACCTGGATAGTGTCTAACAGTGTACCCCTACTTGGAAGGGCAGATTGATTTCCAAACTTCCTCTATCTTCTTTCACATTTCTTCCTGGTTTGATTGTTGAGAACCCCAACTCAACATCTGGAACATCCTTTGTTGCTTAACCTAAGTATATCCTTAGGTCTGTACCTCTGTTAGCACAATTTTAATGTTGTTCAGTTGTTTCAGTCGTGGGGATTTCTTGAGAAAGTCTTTTGTCCCCAGGCCCAGTGCTCTGTCCACTGCTCTGCCTCTCCACTGTTTTTATAGTGTTTGCTCATTTGGAAGGACTCCGGACCTAGAGTCAGCACGGGATCATGGGGCAAGGCTCTGCCCTGATTGTGTCAATTTCTGAATTCTAATATGCTCCTATGGATTCTCTGTGTTGTCTTTCCTTATTATAAAGTCAATTTTTTGAGAGCAAGGACTGTCTTGTATTCCCAGCATTTAGTGAATTCTGCACATAGTGAGTATTTAATTAATGCTTTTTCATTTGTTCCTTGCTTTTATTCGTAGAAATCAAAGCTTTGTAGAATCCTTGAATATTACAGTCCCACCCCCTCATTCTCTGTAGGTGTGTGTCTAACCTACACTAGATCATCGTAGGATGGGAAATCCTCCCCCATTTCCAATTTTTAACAATCCTATTGGCTAAGTCAGTCTTGTGATTAAACACTCAGCTTCTAATGTAATCTTCCTTTTTCTTCTGATTGAAAAGAAGGAATAACAAGTTACTTGCTATCAGAACCTTAAAGACGGTTCAGTTTCCTACTTGCCTCCCTCGCCTTTGCTTCTAAGCAATGAATCATCTTTCTTATAGATTCTATCTAGAATCATTGGTTTAGACTGGGAAGTTATCTTAGAGGTTACCTTGTCTTTCAATTTGCAAACAAATAAACTGAGGTTCATAGAGCCTTGCTCTGGTTGCAAATCCAACACTTTCTACTGCACATGCTATCTTTTGTATTCTTGTATGTAATCCTCACTTTTCTCTTTTAGTGTTGGTTGTCTAGACTAACAGAGCTATTAACTGTTTCTCTCCCTATAACAGTTTTTAAACAGTTAGCAAAACCAAGGTTCCAGACTTTGTTCAGAAAATTAGGCTATTTAAGATTGGTGAAGGTGTGTTATATATGGAGGAGGGAAACTGAAAACAATCTGGTGAACCTGAGGGTTGATATTAGTCTGTGCTCCTTAGTTCTTGAATCATCTTAATGGGTTTTTTGCCTAATTCCTTTGGCACTAATAGTAGAGGCACTTGGTCTAGAATGCCCCTTCCCCTGATCCAGCAAAGGTATCAATTACATTAAGCCCCCAAAGCATTCCCATCTAGTTCTTGGCAGCTCCCTGTACCCCTTTCCCAGCTGTGTCCTTGCTGCTGCCGGGCCTTTCCATTTAGTTAGGAGAAGTAATCTCCTTGCTCTCACACTGTGGAGATATATTTCTTGGCTGGGGCGAGAATGGTGCCAGCACTGCCCCCGGTGAGGTCCCTGGCAGCCATAAAAATTTTTATTGTGATTATGCTGGTGTCAGGATGTCCATCTGGGTTATTGCACACCTAGTTTAATTGATTGAAGTTTAATTTATTGACACTTCAAATTAAATGATCAGAATAAACTGTGCTGTTACTCTGACCAGCTTGTTTTAATGGTTGATTGCTGGAAGCAGACCTCAGCTTGAACTAAAGCCCCTGAAGAGCAATTGATGCAGCTTCTAACTCTCCTCATGCCTTGCCCTCCGAGAAGACCTCGTTATAGATTTCCGACGTATTTATATATTTTGTTCCCCTCTCCCTCACTGTGGTGGGAAGGAGCCAGTCCCTGGCAAGGTGTAAATTACCTCAAAGGTCCAGGGAAGTAGTCACATGGTCGAGAGAGAGAGACCTCTAGATTAGAGAAAAACTGACTTCTAAATGGCCTAATCTACTGGTTAAGGTAGTAGAGGCAATTCTCTGGTTAATTAAGATAGATAACTTTGCCTGAATTATCTAGGGTTAGTGGGAAAGGTATTGGAGGGGCAGCTAGTTAGAGAGAACAAGGAAAGCAGAGCGTGATTTGGGCTTGAAATTATCCCCATGCTAACTACTGCTTTTCATTTTACTCCTCTTTATGTCGATATGATCATTAAGAGTTCTGGTTTTTAACCAGGAAAGCTAGGGAGTATTGATGAATGGTTTAGAGAGATAATGAATCAGTCCCTCCTATTTACTCATGTTGGTTTCCTGTCTCGAGTAGGGATGATACAGGACTTGGCAGAAATTGGAATGTTGATCCATGGAATAGTTGATGGATTTGGCTCATGGATGCATGTCAGCCATCATATCTGTGGGCTCATGGGGCCCTCCATATCATCTTGTCTCTTCTTACCTACAAATAGAAGAGCTTCTCTAGTCTAGTATCTCTTATTTCCATTCCATTGTTGGCTAGACTTTCCTTTCAGAAAACCTTCCTAAATCATCAGGTTATGCAATCTAAGTCACTCCTGTTACATTTGAAACTAATTTTCTCCTACCTCTTTTCACCTTTTTCTACCATCCAATTTTATGATTCTATGCAAATTTATAATAGTTGAGATGTTGCAAGTGGTCTCACTACATACATAGTCCAAGTTTTCAGAGAATGACTCTCCTGTCTCTCTTCTTTCCCTTGCCTTCTGGAGTCAACCTAGAGCCCTTGTTCCGGTGGGAAAGGGAAGGAAGCACAGAGCTCCGAGCTCCCAGCTCTGGTGTTCTGGTTTGGATCTGGGCTTGGCTTTTACTCCCTCTGCTGGTTGGTGCTCCATGTAGGCTTCGTTTCTCCTGTTCTTTCTTTCAGCAAACACTGTAGACAAGTCACATCATGTAGTCCTTTAAAATTTACAGATACTTTCCTAACAACAATCCTGACACATGACATTGTAATGCAGATAGTGTTATCCTCATTGAGGCACAGAGATGCAAGGTACCTTGTTTGGGTCTCACTATTAGTCACTGTGGGAGCCACAGCTCAGTTTTTCTGAGTACTGGTCACCATGGTGACTGACTCTTCCACCATCTCACACCACCTCTGCAACGGTGAATAAAACATATTCCTTTCTCCAAAAGAATTTATAATGTGATGGGATCATTGCCTTAGAGCAGGAAGGCACTTGTACTCCAACCCCTCATTTTATAAACCAGGGTTTCTTAAATTTTTTTCACTTAAAACCTCTTTTTGCCTGAGGAATTTTTATACATCCCTGGGTATATGTATATAAATACACAAATAGGTATATAAATCAAACATTACTGATAATCATTTTGCAATCCCTCCTCTCATACACATTCAGTTACATGATCCCATATGGGGTCATACATGACCCACATTTTAAGAAAGTTTGTTAAAGATGAGAATACTTAGTGATTGGCCCTGAATCATATGCACAGTAAGCAGCACTGCTATTTTAAGTCTTATTAGCATCTCCTGGAAATTAATATTCATTCAATAAATTTTCAAATAAATTAGCACTGTTTTCATGATGCTTATTTCTCCTGACTCCCTCTCTTGTTCCCCCACCCTCTGTCCCTTCTTTTCTCCCCCCCCCCGTTTTTCTGTGTCTTTCTTCCCTCTTCTCTCCTCTTCACCCCCTCTTTCTGCTTCCCTTCCCCCATGTCTGTCTCTGTCTCCTCACACATCTCTCTCTTTACTCTCTCTCCCCTGTCTGTTTCCCCCCTTCCCCCGTGTCTCTCTCTGTGTCTTCTGTTAGTGATCTAATCAGCTGCATTATCATCACTTATCATCTCTATATAGATGTCTGTATAGACACAGCTGCAGTCCTGTTTCTCCAGTAAGATATCCCACAAGCCTCTCAAACTCAACAGTCCTTCCAACCTCGCAGATTTGCAGCCTTAGTTTTAATTCTTTTTTCCCCTAAATGGCTTTCCAATTGCTGAGACTTGTCTTTTCTGCCTCCACAGTATATTTTGCATTTGTCCCCTTCTCTCCATTCATATACTCACTACTATAATTCAGATGCTTATCATTTCTTGATTGGTCTACTGCAAGTCTTCTAATTGGCCTCTTTGCCTCCACTCAGTTCCCTCCCCAATCCATCCTTCACACAGTACCAGAGTGGTATTTTTAAAACAAATCTAACTCTCTCCTCTCTCTCTCCTCTCTCTCCTCTCTCCTCTCTCTCTCTCTCTCTCTCTCTCTCTCTCTCTCTCTCTCTCTCTCCCTCTCTTCCTCTCTCCTCTCTCTCTCCCCTTGTCCCCCACCCCCCCCACTCTCACACACACACACCCCACAAAGATGCTGTAATGGTTCCCTGTAGTTCCGCAGCCTACAGTACACTGTGGCTCCAGCCTACCTGTCCAAGTTATTGCTCATTACTCTCCCTAACACTTTTTAAATAGTGTTTTCTTTTTCCAAACACATGCAAAGATAATTTTCAACATTCACTTTTGTTAAATCTTTTATTTTGAATTTTTCTTCCTCTTCCCCCCCTTCCTTCCTCAAGACAGCAAGCATTTGGATATAGATTACACATGTGCAATTCTTCTAAACATATTTCCATATTCATCATGCTGCGCAAGAAAAATCAGATCAAAAGTGAAAAAATGAGAGAAAAAAAAAGAACAAGCAAACAACAACAAAAGGTGAAAATATTATGCTTTGATCCACATTCAGTCTCCGTAATTCTAAATGTGGATAGCACTTTCTTTCCCAAGTCAATTGGAATTTCCTTGAATCACCTCATTATTGAAAAAAGCCATGTCCATCAGAATTGATCATCATATAGTCTTCTTGTTACCGTGTATAATGATCTCCTGGTTCTGCTCATTTCACTCAGCATCAGTTCATGCAAGTCTCTCCAGGCCTCTCTGAAATCGTCCTGCTGGTCATTTCTTACAGAACAATAATATTCCATAACATTCATATACCATAATTTGTTCAGCCATTCTCCAATTGATGGGCCTCCATTCAGTTTCCAGTTTCTAGCCACTACAAAAAGGGCTGCCACAAACATTCTTGCACATGTGGGCCCTTTCCCTCTTCTAAGATCTCTTTGGGATATAGGCCCAGTAGAGACACTGCTGGATTAAAGGGTATGTCTCCCTTATACTTTTAATTATTCACCCACCTGGACTGCTTGCTTGTGAACTCGAGCATGTGTATGTGTGTGTTTAAATTGCAAAGAGGAACAGAGTGTGAATTGGGAACAGAAACACACAAAAAATTACATCTCCTACCTCCCTGCCATTGTATAGGCTGACCCCCATGCCTTCTCAGCACTTGTCTCCTAGGCTCCTTGCTTCCTGTCAGGTGACACTTTTTTTCAGCAATTTTATCTTTGCCCTTCCCCCGAAAATTACTTTGTATATATTTTGTATTTACATGTTGTCTTCCACTCCCACCCCAAGAAATTCAGTTTAAGACCTTAAGGGCAAGGACTCATTCATTCATTGTTGTCTTTATCACCTCACTAACCAGCACAAAGCTTGGCACATGGGTGCTTAACAAAAGGTGTATGGTAAAAATACTCTCTGGTCAGGGTCCAACTTGGGTTCAAATCCTACCTTCCCCACTTACTCCCTATATGATCTCAGACAAGTCTTTTTATCTCTTTGGTCCTCAGTTTCCTCAGCTTTATAATGGAGGGATTGGACTAGATCTATCTATCATCTTTGACTTGAATTCATTTGGGTGAGTGACTGTCAGCTCCCCATCAGGGAAGGTGTTTTCTCCCCAGTGTTCATTTTCCTCAGGCTTTTCCTTACTTTCCTATTCTTGCCAGATTGTGATCTGATGTAAGTAGGTATCACTTGAAGAAGATGCATGAGGACTCCCACTTCTGGGATCCCTGGGTCTAGGCAAGGGCCTCTGGTATGTAAACTCTGCTCCTGCCTGAGTTTGGGGGCGTTTCTGTGTAGTGGAAGAAGAAAGTCTTTGGCCCGCCACACAGAGCACAAGACTCCCTGCCTCTCTCCTGCTTTGACAGGCTTCCTTTGCAGGAAGAAGGGAAGGGGTGGGTGGTAGTCGAATGTGCTGGGTTTGCCCTGTGAGGGGGCCTGCCTTACTCTGTTTTCTCCACCTCTGTTTGGATGGCAAGCCCCCATTTCTCAGTCACTGCTCTCTCTCCTTCTGGATTGTAGATCAGTGCATTATCTATGGACCCGTGGCTTCTCAGCTGTTACATGGAGGGCCTTACTCAGCAGTGTTTTCTGAATGCTTACAGCATGAAATGAACTTGAAGCAGGCTCGAGCGAGCCGCCGACTGGCACTGTAACTTTAGGCCAGTTCCCTCAGCTCTCTCAGTCTCACCTCATCTGCCAAATAATGAGGCCCAGCTAAAGGACTTAAGTACCTCTTCAGACTTCTCTGATTGTCCGATTTCAGGCTTCTCTAGTCAGCTAGCAGGTGTTTGTGGCTCTTGTATCTCGGAGCTGTCTCCTCTTGGGCTTACTGAATGAAGCTGCGGATGGACAGTGCTGCCCATAGGGGGCAGCATTGGGAAGGCCTGACCTCCTGGCCTTCCCTGTAGCCCAGAGGTTCTCTGGTGAGAGCCCAGCCTTATCTGCTCCTCCTTTCTGCTCGGCTGCAGTCAGCCTAACAGTTGCTTCCATGAAAGGGACATGCTGGTCTGAAGAGCTCTCTGATTCTTGGGCTCCCCCTCAGCTCCCTGCCACCCACCATTTTCCAGACATCATTAGCATTTGAGGTGAAGTTCTGTTATACACTCAGACTGTGGCTCTCTGAAAGTCAGTGCATCACAGAACTTTGTCTCGAAAGCTTTCAAGCGGCTGTCTGTGGGGGGAGTGGAGCGGAAGGACAGACTTCTGAATTCTCCAAACATCTCCCCAGGCCAGCGTGCTATCTCTGCAGCCATTCCTTAGCCTCTGTTCAAAGGTCAAGCCTGATCCATTGTGCAGGAAGTATAGTCCTTCCTGATAGCAGGCAGTTATTTATAAACCTGCCCTTTTGCAAAAATTTCATATGAAATGACATTATCAGTAATGACTTCCGGAGGCTTAGCCTGGTCTGTTTTATGGCAGAAGAACTGTGGGTCCTTCTGCTGTTCAAGAGGTAAGGGCTTTTGGTGGAAGCGGAGGGAGGCTCTGCCCTGAGAGCCCACCAGGAAAGAATCAGCATAAACGCTCTTGGGGGAAAACAAAGTCAAGAATTAAAGTGGGGGTTCAGTCATTGGGAGATATTTTCCCGGAATTACTTGTTCAGTTTCTTGCCTTGTTTCAACCTCTGTTTTAGTTTGAGTAAGCACACTTCTTCATAGGACCTTTTCTATTGGCAGAGTTTTGGAGAGTTATATTCTTTTTCCTCTGCTCTCTTTACCCTTCTCCTGTTGTTTATAGTAGAGCACAAAGTATATGTATGATTTCATGTTACACTGCTGAGACTTTCCAACAAGTTTAAGGAAACAGCCAAGAACAGAAACTTGTCACTGTTGGCTGAGCCAGGTGAGCAGCTGGACTGGAGGACCTAGAAGCCATGATGATTGTGGTTGGCTTTGCCAGACTCAGCTGTTCCACAGTACTTCTCCTTCCCTTTTAGCCCAGTCTCTTAATTTGCCACAGAGAAACAGCCTCCTTTAAGAGAGGCCAATTATAGGGCAGCTAGGTGGTGCAGTGGATAGAGCTCCAGCCCTGAAGTCAGGAGGACCTGAGTTCAAATCTGGTCTCAGACACTTAACACTTCCTAGCTGTGTGACCCTGGGCAAGTCGCTTAATCTCAATTGCCTCAGCAAAAAAAAAAAAAAAGAGAGAGAGAGAGAGAGAGGCCAATTACAGAGTCCTTTCTTTTCATTGTTGAAAACAATAGATAGGATTCAGGGGTGATAGTGATTGAGGTGCCATAAGGTTTTAGGAACCTACCACTCACAGATTTCCCTTATTTCCTGTTTCTACTACCATAGAAATTAGTGACTGGAAAGTGTTGGGGGGTTTGTGCAAGGGTAGAAAGCAATTGCCTTTTCCATGTGATTAAAATTGGGATTGGTGTAAATTTTTGCTAATTATTTGATTTATCTCAGCTGGTAGAGCTGTCTAAATTTCACCTAAATTTAGAAATTTAGGTGTAGAAAGATTCCTTAGCTCCCTCAGAACTCTTTTTAGTGTGAATTGCTGCTTCCTGGGTGTTCCCTATTCTCCCTCAGGTCAGACATGCTACAGAAGTGATCCAAAGACCCTTAGTCCTGTCAGTTTACCTTCTCAGAGGCATCAGGCTCTTGGCTATATCTTTCCTCTCCCTTCCGTTAAGTTATTGTCACCCTCTGGCAAGAGCCAGGCTTATTGCAGTGATGGGCTTGGCCCCTTCTAGTATTGGATGAAGATTTTCTAGACAAGGCCAGGCAATAAACTTTTTTTAACTTAAAATTTCATTGAATTCTTTTATTTTTTTTACCTCATAGTCATTAACAGTTTCTTTATAAACACCAAGGCACCAAAGTGAAAGAGTGCTGATTAGAAAGTGAAGTATCAGGAATCTAGGAGCCCCTTCCATGGGTGCATATACTCTCTGTCCTGTGCCCGATGGGCCTTTAACTATGGAGAGTTGTAAGTCGGGGAAGGAGTTATGTTATGTTTGCAATAAAGGAGTAGTGCCTTCATCATGGCTGGCTGGCCTTCACAAAGAAACTGGAGCACTTAGAGCTTGTCAGTTCGGAGGGAGAAGAAATTTTCCCTGGTTCTGTCTTCCTCAGAGAGGTCTCTAATTGGCTTCATAATCCCAGAAGTGCAGACCAATCTTTGTACCTGCTTTTTGGGTAGTGGTGATCAGGGTCCCCAGTTAAAGATAGGAGTGATAGGGGAGCCAAGAAACTGCCCCAAGAATCCCAAGTAGCATTATGGTGCTGTGGGGAGAGGGGGGAGGGAGAGCAGCAGCTGTCTGTGGGAGGAGGGGCTAATGGGAGGGAATGTGGCAGCATTACAGTTGGGGGGGTGCTTGAGCTCAGATCAAGAGAACACACATTCCCCTCAGCTCAGAATGGAAGTGGCTTTGTTAAGGGTTACTTTCCTCCTCCGCATTGCTGCCGCACTGTAGGTCTGCATTGCTGCTGCAGCCAGAACATAACTGTATGCTCGACCTCATCCCTGAATTGTTCATCTGCAGCCCTTGTTTGTTAATCCCACAGCAAAGAATACTTCTGATTGACCTTTTGCAATTGTATGTGGACAGTAGGTTGGGGTGATAAGGCCCTGAGAAAAGGGATTCAATGTGTTTGTTAGCTAGAATAGCCTCTCTGACCTACCTTGATCATTGCTCAGTGGTGACTGGGGATCTGCCTTGGGCTTTTTCCCTGAGGAAATGTGATCTTCTATTCTTAGTAAGAACTTTCTTATAAAATGATCTCCCACAATTTTCAACTCTGCATATATATCTCCTTCAGTCATGCTCATTCTTTTATCGCTGACTCCTTGCCCCTGTGATCTGGAGTGTTTTAGTGTGGATGAATCTGGGATAGGAGACTTGCAAAGACATTAAAATCTTCCATCAGCATACCAAGAGGGAGAGGGAAGAGATTGAGACTATCAGCATTGGCAAGAACCCCTCCAACTAAAAACAATCCCTGTCTCTTCAGGAACCTTCCCTGTACACAGTCAAAGCCATCCTGATCCTGGACAATGATGGAGAGCGGCTCTTTGCCAAGGTGAGAACACAAGCAGATCTAGATACATGGAGAGTGCTGCCCCTGCCATCTCCTTCTATTCCCTCAGGCACCAGAGCTTTTGAGCATTTTCCTCTCCTTGCCATGCAGATATATCCTTGCAGGGGTTCTTATTCCACTTCATTTTCTCTGCCCTTTAGTCCCCTCCTTTAAACCTGTTTTATTTTCTCCTTGCACACTGGAGAGAATGCATGCTGCATCTTTGTTGTTTTTTGTTTTGTTTTGTTTTTTTCCCCAAATAGAGTAAAGTGTCACAATCTGAACAAAATTCATTTAAGAGGAAACTGTGCTCAAAACCTCAGGGTCCTTGTCCCTATTTTCCACCTTTTTTTCTGTAAGCTCAGGATGCCAGCCTTGTACCCTTTAACTACCCCAGCATAGTTTTGGACCTGGTGAATGGAAAGGGAAAGGATGCTATTTCTCCTTTCCTTCTTCCACCCCCAGCCACCTTCTCCCCCTTCTGGAGAAATTCCTTCTGTCCCTAGTGTATTAACTCTGGGTGAGTACAGCATAAATCAATCAGCAGGTAGAGATTAGTTTAGAATTCACCAGCTGTTCCACCCTGTAATTGGATGTAACTATGCAGGACACCTTTTGAAACAGTTATCCAGTTACTAAATGCCAGATCTGTCATAGGTCTTCAGCTGACTGCGACGGATTGGCCCCTAAAGAGCAGAACGATTTAGCAGTGCAGGTCCCTGCCCCCTTGTCAGGGAGAGCCTGAAGTGGGCTCAGTAATGTGTCAAATTGGCTCCTGATTCAATTGCTTTTAGAAGTCAAGATCTGGAGAAATGGGGGGGGGGGAAGAGAATGTTTGCTTCTCATTTGGAAGGTTATCGAAGCCTTTCCCTAAGCTTTAACTCCTTGCAGTGATGAGTGGGAACTCAGATCTGAGAGGGATATGCATCACTATCTCCCAGGGTCTTTTGTACTTGTTGGTGACAAAGGCACAATGTTTATTGAGCTCCCTGGAAATCAAAAGGGGCCAAGCTGACATTTCTGTGAGCTCTGCAGCAGCTCCCAGGAAAAACTTGACTGGAATGGTCCCAGGAGCACTTGCTTGTGGTGTGGGAAGGAGCCAAGGCTTTTCAACTACCTCACAAAGCCACTGCTTCTGGTGGGACCTCTGGGCTGGAGATTTTGGGGGAGGGCCCTTCTCCCTCTGCTCTTCAGTAAAAGTGTGCACTGTCACTGCTTTTTCCTTTCCCCTCCTTTTTTGGTTATGTGTCTGTTTCTGTTTCCAGTATCCTCTCTTTCCTGTGTTGCTCTCTTCCTAAGCTGAGGGTGAGAGAGTTAGGGGCATGAGACAGAGGAATATCAGGTGTTAAAATGGAGAAGTACAGGACCCCCCAAAGCAAAGAAGGCAGCCCTTGGGCAGTCTTCCCTAGGCACCCTCCCCCATTTTATCTGACTGCCCCTTCCTCTTCACCCCCACCAGTACTATGACGACACCTACCCCAGTGTCAAGGAGCAGAAGGCTTTTGAGAAGAACATTTTCAACAAGACCCACCGGACTGACAGTAGGTTATTTCCCTCCTCCCCCTGGGCAGCCAGGGTGGGAAGCAGGGCAGAGAGGCTGGGCTGCCATATCAGGAAAAGAGGAAGCTGCTGCTTAACCTCCTGGGTTTTTTTTTCTACTCTCCCTCCTCCGCCCCCCCCCAATTCCTCCTCAATAATAAACTCTTCAGAAATGGAATGGGGAGGTGAGTGTACCTCACTCGGGAATACTGTACTGGAAGGTTGGCTGTTAGCTACCTGTCTGCTCCCTGGATTTATGAGCCTCACTTGACAAATTTAACTGCAGCTCTGCTTATTGTACCGCATCCATTAGGGCAGGTAAATGGAAGTCTGTAAAGGTGACCGCTCTGCATTTTCACCTCCAAAGGATTGACTGGTTTCCCACCTCATCCACAAGGAAGGAAATATGGGGCGGCAGTGGGAGGATCTGGCCAAACTCTCCTCAGCTTCATCCTCCCTACCCCCAACCCTGTTTCCAAAGAGGAGAAAGAATTTGATTTTAAGAGGTCCCTCCTTCTCCCCACCTGCCTTGGAGGCAACTGTACAGCAAGGCCTTTACGTTGTCTGGGTCCCTGCCTTCCTTTTGTTGGGTTAGCTCTTCCTTTCATTCATTGCATTGGGTCTTTGAGTCATCCTTCAATCTGTTCTCCAGGTGAGATTGCCCTCTTAGAAGGACTGACTGTAGTGTACAAAGGCAGTATTGATCTCTACTTCTACGTGATTGGCAGCTCCTATGAAAATGAGGTAAGGTTCTTCACCCCCTGGATTATTAACTCTGAGTCTATCCTGTTGGACCATCCCAACCCAAGAGACAATCTGGAGCACTTTTGATATCTTGTCTGTATTTAGCAGGGCCAATGAAATCAGTATTCATAACCAGTCTCACAATTCCTTCAATACTTTGAAATATCAGTGATTTCCTGGTGGCAGGTGCCCACCAGTTTAGATGATTACCCTTACTAGGGAAGACAAGTAGATCCAAGGAGCTGAGCCGGGCCAGGTTTGGAACCTAGAGACCTAAAAGGTGTCCTTGCTGTGGAATTCTGAGCAGGTCCCTTAACATTTCTGACTATCAGTTTCCTCATCTGTAAAATAGGGATATTGACCCTCTCTATCTCATTAGATTGTTGTAAGAAAAAAAAGTTTGTAAACCTTTAGAGTGTCATAGAAGTGTGAGCTCTTAAATTATAACTGCTATGTGTTCTTCATTAATTGCCACAACAAACCTTTTGATAATGAGCCTCTCCAAATTTAATTAGATAGAATCCATCACACTGGCCCAAAAATCAAATTTTGTCTGGTAAGACACCCCCTACCCTAGTCTTTCCCCAGGTTGTGCTCTATTATAACCTTTGAAAGTTACCTTCTCACCAGAATGAGACATTGGAATGGTCTTTATTAATAACTATCACTATGTCAGCTTTAAGGTTTGTAAGGTACTTTTCATTCTCTTATTTGATCCATGTGAGGTATAAGAATGCAAGCAGTATTTTTTCCATTTTACAGATGAGGAAACTGAGCTCAGAGATCACAAAGCTAATAAATAGTAGTCAGGATGTGACTCATAAATAAATGTACCCACCAGAAAGCTCTTCTCAAAACAATCTGTCACTGCCAAGTGGGAAGCATTGCCCATATTTTAACCATTTACTTCTATATACAACACACAAGCTGGTGAGTAGCCATCAGCATGCCTTATCAGGGTAAGAAAAGGGAAAGTGATGAATGAATCTGTTTTGAAATTACCAACCTTGGATCATATTTGCTGAAATCTGGGTCATTTTGTCCATTCCTGTGTTGAACCCTTCCCATGTTGTTGCAGCATGATATTTCACTTTATATATCATCTCATGTGTAGAGAAGACAGGGACGAATAGTTCATTGTCCCTCACAAGCTGAGGTCAGACCTTCCACCCAGTCACCCCTTTTGAGTGTACCCCCTTCTTCCCCCCAAAGCAAAGGCATGACTGAAAGGTTCTGACTAGATGTTCTAGGTAAGAGTAGCTAAAGTCACAGAATCTTTTTCCTCTAATCCTTTTACCTAATCCCCATGTTTTGGGACTTCTCTGTATGGACCATTTCTCTCTTGGATCAGCATTAGAGGATTTAGTTCTCAGAAAGAGCTGATGGTTTCTCCATCCCTCACCAAACTTCTGCCTTCCTTTGCTTTCACAGCTGATGCTAATGGCTGTTCTGAACTGCCTCTTTGACTCTTTGAGCCAGATGCTGAGGTAAGTCCGGCCATCTCTGGAAGGGTTGGGGGGAATCATGTGACTGCCCTTTAGGACTCAGTGGGCTCTCCTGGGAATTGTTTCAGCCGAAGCCCCAAGGGATGAGGCATATCTACCCCATCGATTCAGATTGCAAGAGTGTCCTCTCCTATGAAGAATTCTTCCATCTAAAGACAAGAATGGTAGTGAGCCGAATCTGCGTCGTGCTCTGTATATCCCAAAGAGCTCCTAGTAATCTGAAGAATAATGACTCACATTTCTGTAAAGCTTTACAACTTTATAGAGTATTTTATACACATTCTCATTCCCTCACACTCTTAATGAGGTAATATAATTAAAATTCCTATTTTACAAACAAGGAAAATAAGGTTCAAATTATGGGATTTGTTCATTATTCCAGTTCCCGGATCTCTGGACCCACATTTTCTATTGGAAAAATTCAGTTTTTCTTTATATTACCTGTTGTCTCATCTTCCCTGGCTATCAGTCTCTTCCCTGTGAATATTCGGGGGAAAGAAAGATTGTCATAGAAAAGTCATCAATGGACTAGGATTTGATACCTTTGAACCTTAGCCCTAATTTAGCTGTATCATTTCTGTCTTCTGACAATGTCTTTTCTTTCAGAAGAATTAGGGTTGCCTTTTACCGTGCTCTTCTTCTTGCTTAGCTAAATTCATGTAGGGGACATGGATCTAAACAGGAGTATAAGAAGCTTTTTAAAGGAAGATCAGATATAAGGTAGTAGTTTTGTGTAGTAAAGGAGAAACTCCAGAACTTATGAGGTGAGAATGGTAATGACCTGATTAGAACCCAGTTCCCCATTACCAATCTCCCTCCTCAGTAGAGAACCTCCATTCCTTTTCAATCCCAGATTATCAAGCAGTCTCCCTTGTAAATGGGTAGAGATAGACACTGACTTTTCCCCAAAAAATCTCCAAGGTCCTCAGTTCCATATTTGTCCATAAGACAAAGCAGGGGTGTTTGTGACTCCCTTTGTTCAGGAATGCCGTGATTCAGCTTCTAGGTGAAAGATTAGATGAGGAGAGACCTAAAAACAGAATTCATTGGTTTGATGTTACTGACCAAATTACCCAATGCCAAATTCAGATCAATCAGGGGGCTTTTCTCTGCTCTTGGACCTGAGGACTCAGGAATCCTCACTTCATATGTTACGCAAACCTGGCCAGGATGCTAAGAGATTTGAGTTTTGAGATTCTATTTTTTTAAATGAAGTTTTTGGGGAGCTAGATCTGGGAGGTAGTATAAATAGATGGTCATTTTATTCCCCATTCTGTTGGATCTTCTTTTATATCCTCTCTGTCCACTTAAGGTTTAAGAACACTGCAAACTCACTCTGAGTCCACAGTGTGACCTGCCAACTACAAGGTTCAATATGGTGAAGACATGGGCTCAAAGAGTCATAATTTCAGACTCATGGTGACGCTCCCTTACTACACAATTCAGTTTATCAGCACGCTCAGAATGTGGCCCTCTGAACCAAACATAATGTTCCAGATGTAACCTGACTAGGGAAGACGAGTGACCTGTAATTGCCTTGTTCTGGACTTGATGTTGGTGAAAATATCAAGTCCAGAACAATCTGAGATTGAGTCCCTGAGCCCTCTCTTGAAAAGATGAGTTGATACCCTGGAGGTTAGGAGCACTATGATAGCCGTCGGCAGATAGAAACAAAGGGTTCTTTTTATAGCTGTAGAGGACAGAAGTAGTGAATAGAAGTTGTAGAGAGGCAGATTTGGGGGTAGCACAAGGAACTCAAATAACTGGAGCTGAGATTAGCCTCATACTCTAGGAATATTTGAGCAGATGCCAAACGACCATCTTCCCAAAATGTCCTAGGAGGGATCTTGAGTAACGTCTGTGTTCTTGGGACAGAGAGGCTGAGCTGTCCAGGAGTCAGCCTTGTCTTCAGAAGTGCAGACTGGATGAGCCCTGAAACAAGCACCAAACAGCCAAGGAGAGAAGGGAAAGCAGAGGGCAATGTGGAGAGTGCCGAACGGGGCACCCGGTAGCCAGTCAGCCTCAAGGAGGAGAGTTCAAATCCCAACCTAGACTCATAGTAGCTCTAGGACCCTGTGGGATAATGGCAGCACTTGCTTCACAGAGCTGTTCTGAAGAGCCTTGGAGACCCTTGTTAATCACCTTACCAGCCTGGGAGGATTGTAGACATGCTGGCTGTTATCAGCTAAGGCATTTGACTTTGGCCTGTTTCCTTCCTTATCTGTAAAGTAACTTTTAATTTATTAAGATGAGCCATTCTCCAATTCTTAAATGGATAAAGGATATGGACAGGCAGTTCTTAAGAAATCCAAGCTATTCCTCTCACCACCTGAAAAAAAAATGCCCTAAATCACTAAGTAGAGAAATGCAAATGAGGCAACTCTCCTCAGAGACTGGCAAAATTGACAAAAGAGGAAAATAACAAATGTTGGAGGGGCTTGAGGAAAATAGGCACGTTAATATACAGCTGGTAGAACCATGAATGGTGTAGCTCTGTTCTTCTAGAAAGCTGTTTTGGAACTTTATTTGTATGATTGTCAAAGCCCTTCTCAGCTCTAAATCCTGTGGTCCTGGAGTCTGAGGAAGGGCTAGGAGAACCAGGCACTAGCTTGCTCTACTGTGGGGATATGCATTCTGGGGGGGAAGAGGGAAGGAATATGTTTGGGGCTCTCCTTACAGTTAGGGTCCCCAGCTTCTTCCTTCCTATGAACTGGCTTCCTTCTGTTCTTTTGGGCCCAGGAAGAATGTTGAGAAGCGAGCACTGTTGGAGAACATGGAAGGCCTCTTCCTGGCTGTAGATGAAATCGTAGATGGAGGGTGAGTTTTCTGGGCTGGAGAGGAGGGGATTGTGCTCAAACTCAAATTGGAGATTCCACGTTCTTTTCTGACATAAAGCATTGTGTCAGGGGAGATGTCTTGTCTCTCCAGTCAATCTTGTCCTGACCACGGTGGGTAGAAGTTTCCTGTTTATCTCCACAGGGTGATACTAGAGAGTGATCCCCAGCAAGTGGTACACAGAGTAGCATTACGGGTAAGTGTCTTCCTGCCCAGCAGGCCAGACTTATTCCATATCTGAACACTTTCTGATTTACCCTTTGAGGGTTTAGACTTAAAAAAAAATTTCCCTGCATTTCAGTTCCCCTCTTCTTCAGTGTTACTTAGAAGGGAATAGGAAGGAGTTTCTCTTTAGCTGCTGAAAGAATATTTAAAAGAGTGAGCAAAACTATAGCATTCAGAACCTTGGAGCTAAAAGGAGCTTGAGAAGTAATCTCAGTCCTCAGAGATGAGACAGCATGCCAGCCATCCCAGATAGATAGGGATTTTCCCTTTGTTTTCAGATAATCTGAGTTAGAAACTTAGAGTCACCTCCTGAATTATCTTTTTAACCTTTCTAGTAAGAAGTCTTTCTCTGCATTTTTCATTTTTCTAGAAATACTAAAAAGGGGACATTTATGGTATTTGGGAGTGCTTGTACTTTGCTTTGGGGGCAGATACAAGACCATCTCAATAGCAAGTTATAGTGAAGGAATGGAGGGATTGGGGAGACAAATTTGATTCCCCATTCTAGGAATGTCCCAATTCTGACCTCCACAAAGCAGAAGCTGTCAGTGCTGGGTAATGGGAAACGTCTTCTCCCTTAACTGCCACAGGCTCCATTTGCATAGTTTAATCTTCTTCTCTAACATATGTCTCCATGTGGAAAGAGGGAGGGTCTTCCCACACCCCACCCTCACTCCCACTCTCTTTCTTGGGCTGCTGTTGGCAGCAGTTTATTCAAATTAACATGCTGTCGTTATCCATTAGGCCTTGCAGGATCCATTAAACTATCCCCCCCCACACACACACACACCCTTCCAGCCCTCCCCTCATCCCTTCTCATCTTTTGTGAGATTTTCATGGAAAAATTTTCTCTTTAACTGGAGTGTTAGCACCCCCCTCATAGGCTGAGAGAAATGGAGATCAGAGTATCCAGGTGGGCTGGGTCTTTTATAAGGTCATCCTGCCCCTAAAGCAAGGGGAAGTTCCTTTAATCTGGTCTATGAGAAGGTACAGCCTGTTTTATGCCCCTTTCTCTGGGATGGGAGCAGGAGGGGACAGAGTCAAAGTTATTTATCTTCCAATTAGACTTCAGTTTAAGGATATTCTTTGTTCCTATCCCTTTTCCTCTCACCAAAGCCTGTGAGGCTCCCCTTCTCTAGGAGCTTTTGTTATATCTTTGTACTCTGACCTGTCTCTGTTATAGGGTGAAGATGTCCCCCTTACGGAGCAGACTGTGTCTCAGGTACGTTCCTGATATTCCTCCTTTACCTCTAGGCTTATCTCCCACTCACCAGTCCAGGGTAAAGATGGGAGTTGAAGAATCTCTTCCCTAGAGTAAGATTCTTCTCAGCTTCCAGCACTGCAGAGACCCGAGTTATGCTTTCTGCTGGGATTGCCCAGTCTCCTTTCCCTACAATCCGCCCCCCCAGTTTTCTGTGAATGATGGCTCTCAACCTTTTTCTGTCTCCTTCAAGCTCTCCCTGCCTGCAGCTTTATTCTGTGATTTACTCCCCAGCAGAGGCTTGCCTTAAGCAGATGGTCTTTGCACACGCTTTCTCTCTCTCTCTCTCTCTCTCTCTCTCTCTCTCTCTCTCTCTCTCTTATTATTCAAATGAGGGCAAAGCTGGGAATGCACATTCCAGAATGTGCAGGTTTGACAGATCCATCTTTCCTGGGTTTCAGCTATCACTTGTCTTACCTGATACAGGGAAGAGACTTTGTTCTCTGCCTGCTGGGAATTCTTATCAGGATTTGTACCTTTAAGCCCATTTTTCTTGGCTTTTTCCTGTGTTCCCTGTTTATGTGTTCTTTTCAGTCAAGTTTTTTTTCATTGAAGGGGTTTAGAAAACCTAATGGGCTATCTCCAACTGCCCTGCATCTCAGAGTTTTCCATAATCCCCATAGTATTTTTAATATCCCTTCATAAACTAAGGGAATTAGACTTTGGAGGTAAAGAGAGTAGGAAATTCAGCCCAAGAAAAATGGGAAGGCCCCCATTTCACCAAACAAGTTTTCACTGTGAGATGCTCCTGTGTCTGCAGGTGCTGCAGTCGGCAAAGGAACAGATCAAGTGGTCACTGCTTCGATGAAGACTCCATTATTCCCCTGCTCTCCTCATCACCCCCCCCCAAAGCCATTTGTCTCCTGTATCACCCCCACTTCCTATCCCCAAGCCCTCCTGGTCTGCACTGGTGATCTCAGGGCCACTTCAGGGGAATGATGAGGGCATTCTCTTCTCACAACTTTTCTTTGCCTTCTATCCTGTTTTTCTCCTCTTTCCAAAATTATTCTGAAGACCAAAAACTAGGATAGAACAAAGAGAGGGGTTACGTCCTTTCCAGCTTTCTCATCTCTCCCATCATTCAAGCAGTAACGTTGCTGGAAGTGGCCCAGGCCCTAGCAGAGCTGGGAACAGAACAGGGGGCCAGAACGGTACGCCCGGATCAAACCTTGAGGAAGAATGTGCCGTTTTTCCTCTTCTGGTCTCACCCTGCATGTACCCTGGCCCTCAGCCCAGTGGAGGGGGAAGAGGAACAGTTCTATCCAGAGGTCCCCAGATTTTATCAGTCTCTCAAGTATCTCCTCTTATTACTGCTTACTACCCCCAACCTTGTAGAAAAAGGAAGAAGGCAGCTTAGGGAGGGAGAGGCAGGCAAGACTGCTGAGTCTAATTGGGATGGAATAGGGGTTGGGAGAGGAGGGTGGCATTGGAGGTAGACATTGCTTTTCCTCACTTATTCACTAATTCTCCCAAATCCCAATTCCAGGCCTGATTTATAGGTCCAAACTATTCTGTGGCCTGGGAAAGAGTACATCTTAGGGGTCTCTGTCACCTAGTTGGTACCCCATAAATCTCTACTCTTTCCACAAATGGGATTCCGTACACCATGTTCCCCAATTCTGGGACAGAGCCAGTCTCCTGGATGAGAAAGCTCAGCTTCCAGCCTCTGGAAGACAGTTTTTCTGCTTAGAATTTGGTTGAGGGCTAGATTTATGTCTCATCCTCTGGGTTCTTTCAGTCCCCAATCACAACCTTGTACATTTAAGATGAATGTTTCAGCCTTGTGTCTATAGACCCTGATCTTAACCTTTTCCCCATCTTGCTGGCCTTTCCTCACTCCTGCTGGGCAGCAGGATATAGGATTCTTTGGGAGGAGGGGGTGGGGGATAAGGGCAGTAAGAAAAATTTAGAATTACCCTTGTGAGACTCTGGTTGGGATAAGGTGAAGATTTATCTTCAAGGACACCAGAGGGGGCTAGTTTGGAGCTTTGTTCTATTGTGAAGCCTCTGTCAAATACAGTCACCTTTGGTGAAATCAGTGAGCCTTGAGGTTTCCTGGGAAGGTAGAAAACTAGCCACTACCCTTTGATGTGACCCTGCTCCTTGACTCCATATACCATCCCCTTAAGAAACAGTCCTCTGTTCCCTCTCATGCCATTGTCCCGAGTCTGAACCATTCCCCGCTGCCCACCCCCATCTCCCAGCCCCAATTTGCCATATTCTGAGCCAAAAAGATCTGGAGGAAGAGATGGGGACAGGAACAGGCATGTGGGAAATGGAGGGCAGCTGCCCATGGACCTTAGTCTGCACTAGCCATTGGGAATAAAGCATCTTTTCCCTGCCTCAATTGCCTTTGGTGTGTTTTTGTGGGGAGGCGCCCCTCTTTTGGTAGCTACTGTGCTCGCTCTTGAGCTGTCACGTTTGGCATTTCTTCCATCTCAGCAACTCCCCTTATCCCTTTCTCTAAACATAATTTACAGGGTTTTTTCCCCTCGGCATCCCTTCACCTAGAAATGAGCACTAGGGATGGGGTGGAGATGGCGTTTTCCTCTCTCTGGAGTCCAAAGACCTGAAAGCTCCCTTCCTCCCACCTTCCCTTCTCTACTCTGCTTGGCCCCTCGTCCCCCTGGTCTCCCCCCCCCCCTCCGCCCTCAGCTGCCTCCTTCCTGTGCCATCAGTAACCAGGAGACACACCTGCATGGGGGCTGCTGGAGTAGACAAGCTCCCCTTCCTGCACCTCCTCCCTTTCCCTGAGCCCACTGCCCCCCCTAAAGCGGTGCTGAGCGGGTTATTTATCGGAGCCAGTGCTGCTCCAGAAGGTCAGGACGGCGGTGTAAATAACCTCTTCTCACAAGCTCCCCTGTGCCTCCTGAGCCCTGCTTCCCCCTCCTCACAGCTCCCTCCCCCCACCTTTATTTCGCACAAATGAATGTGGCTTGGGCTGGCGCGGAGCCTGGCCCTGCATGTTAATGGGGCAGTGAGCTCACAAGATAGATTTAGCTGGAGGTTTTATGGTTGCCTCGGTGACAGAGTAAGCTTTGTTTCTCTCCCCACTCCTATTCTCCCTCTTCTGGTTTTGGGGGGGAACCATCCCCCCTGCCATAGTACTAATTCAGTTGTAGAGTTGGATCTTCCTCATTCAGGAACTCTGAGGTGACACCGAGAGTATGCAAAGCTGGCTGAATTTTGGGGTTTGGGCATCTTTGAAAGCGTTGTGTGAAGGGAGCAGCAGTAGGGGATCTTGGGCAAGGTCTGCCTCAGTGTCCGATCATCTGAGGTCACTGCTTTTTGTCTGGAGCCTTGTAGCTGAGCCAGGAGGGCAAGCTGAAGAAGCCTTAGGAATTGCACCAATTCCCATTACCCTCCCTACCTTCCTGCATCTAAAATGTGGGGCTCGAGATGGGATAGGCGCTACTCTTTGGGGCTGATGGTTAGCTACCAGTGCCCTCTCCTGTCTGAGCTTCGGAAGTGCAACTCTTCCCTCCAACCCCATTCTTGGATTTGCCCTGTTTGCTAAGAGCATCCCCAGCCCAAACCCTGCAAACCCAGACAGCTGATCAGACCCTTCCTCAGTTTCCTAACCTAGTCAAATCTGTCTTTTCTGCCTCCTCTCCCTCACCAGGATTAGAATCCCAGGATTGTGGCACCTATGTCTTAACTTCTAGCTGGCAGTATTACCCAAACGGTTGTGTCCACAGTAGATTGAGGAAGGAGACTGCAGAACAGAATGTCTGGGTTCCAGCTACTAAATGATTTTCATCTTGAATTTGTCTTTGTCTGACTCTGTTTCTGTCAGTTTTCTTTCTCCATCTCACTGCATCTCTGTCTCTGTGTATGTCTTCTCACCCCTCCCCAATTCAGCTTTATAAACTTAAGCTTCCATCAACCCTGAGGGAACTCTGGCAGGTCTTCTTCCCCACCCCCAGCTTTTTTGGCTGGGAAATCAACTGCAGATTTAATTGTGCCAAACACCTGCCTGCCAGATGTGGCAATTCCCCCATTCATCTCCTCTCCCCCCCAGTTCTACCCTTTCCCCACCCTACTGAGCACAGACAGGGTGATCCCCCCCACAGGGTGATTTAGTGCTCCCTAAACCCCTTAGATCTCTTTCCTCAAGCTCCCCTGCAACCCTTCTCCTCTCCCCAGTGTCCCTTAGCCCTAAGTACCCCCTATCCCAAGTGCTGCTGGCATCTCTTCCCCTTTATCATCTCCCAAAGGCTCCCCCAAACCCCTGTTCTTCTCCCTAGTGAAGTCCTTCCTTTGCCTGTAGTCCACCCCAGTGATGTGTCATCTGCAGAGCCTGTGGGCCACTGGGGGCCATAGCAGCCAAAGCTGATGTCATTGGGGTGGGGAGGGGGGAAGTCTGGGAGGGGACAGGCAGCTTTAGTTTCTGTCTGCAGAGGAGACAAGGGTGTCTGGAGTTTAGCCAGACCCAGCTAGAACCTGCCTCTCTTCAGACCTGGCATCTGCCTCCTAGCAGAGTCTGGGTTTGTGTCTCTCTATTTGTGTTTGTCTTCCTATGTCTCAGTCTGGCTCAGAGGATATCTCTCAGCCACTATCTCCAGGGGACCAAGCCCCCCTCCTCCCGTCCCACTGGACCCTGCCTCTGCTTCATCTCTCATTTCACTCCTCCTTAACCTCTCTAAGCTGGCTCCTTTTAACATTAGCTTTCAATCTCCTCCCTCCCTCCCTCCTTTCCTACTTTAGTGTTTTCAGGCATTCCATGGATCTGGAAAAGATGGGGGGAAATTTTTTAAATCTTCCTTTTCAATAATTACTAAATGAAATTTAGCATTTTCTTTTATTGTTTACAGATGCCATTCTGAGAAGGTGTTCATTGCTTTCACCAACACACAAAGAAAGGTTAAGAATCTCCCAATCTAGACTCTTCTGGCCCGAATCCCTTACATGACTCAAACATGAAAGTGTTCCTAATGCTCGCAGGCTCCCTGAGGCCGTAGGTTCAGTTCTAGGGTAAGGAAAAGGGGAAGGGAGGAAGAGTGTAATGGGTTGCTTTGAGTAAGGAAGAGGCAGACTACCAGATGGAGAAACAGGAAGAAAGGGGGGAGAGGGGAGAGAAAAAATACAAAAGAGATTGAGAAAGAAACAGATTAAGAAGATTGAGAGAAACACCAAAGAAAGGGGAAGTCTGAGAAAGAAGACAGAAAAGATACTATTAAAGAGGGGCTTGAAGGCCCAGTGGGAAAGCTGGCTCCTGGGGCAAGGCTAGTTCTGATGGCCCATAAATCCTGTGTATTTGGGGGGAAGGGGCAGCACATTCCCACAGTATCCCCATTATCTGGTGACCTTCCTTAGCTGTCTTGCCTGAGTCCAGCTCTCTCCCCCATCTCCCTGGCATTCTTCATGCCGTGGGGGCCATTCCCATGTTTTCCCATCTCTTCCCAGAAATTTTGGGCTGCTCTTTTGGAATGTTGGCAGGCCAAATGCTGCAGCCTGAATCAATGAAGGAGAGAGGCCCCATTTCCCCTGGGAGGGGGTGCACTTCCCTTTCCCCCTCTCCTCCCTAGCCCCTCAGTGCCTGCCCACCAGCTGTTCCTGACCATCTCTCCCTCTCTGGATCCCCCTTCCTTCTTTGCTTCTATTTCTCTTACACACACTGACCCCTCCCCCTACACATACACTCACTCCCAACCTCTGACCCCCAGCCTACCGGGGCGGCTGGGAGAGAAAGACAAAGGCAGGATTTATTGTTGGGGGTGGGGAAGTGGACTGGAGGAAAGGGTTGGGGGCAGTGACCCTGACTGGGGTCGGGGAAACTGGTCTCGATACTGGGAGACTCGATGCCTCCTCCCTTCCTGTCTCCCTCCCTCCCTCCCTCCTGAAGTC
The DNA here is from genome assembly GCA_023553655.1 of Myrmecobius fasciatus. Classification (NCBI taxonomy): domain Eukaryota; kingdom Metazoa; phylum Chordata; class Mammalia; order Dasyuromorphia; family Myrmecobiidae; genus Myrmecobius; species Myrmecobius fasciatus. Next base: position 253,473 of record JAJPUD010001934.1, on the reverse strand, counting down.
TGGGGGAGCAGGAGGGGGAGAATGACTCAGTGGTGTACAAGAAACCAGGCTAGAAAGCCAAAGGTGACAGAGATTTCAGACTGGGGTGGCAGAAAGGAGGGAAGGGGGGGAGGAATACCATCACAGCCTCCAGCTCGCCACAGCATGCACCGGTGCAAAGCGAGCAGGCTTTTCTCCATCCCCGTCCCAGGCTGGCAGAAGAAATGGGGCTAATTCAGCGGGGGGGGGGGGGAGAAAGAAGTTGGGCAGGGGGCTTCCAAGAGCAGAACCTGCTGTAAACAGAGTGGGAGCAGGAGTGAGTAAGAGTGACAACTCCCCAGAGATCCTAAAAGCGGAGGCAGCCCTGCCTGCACACTGACAAAGGGACAGACTTGGCCCTGTTGGGACAAACCTCAGTCACCTCAAAGCAGCCCACAGCACCCCTTCTGATGAGCATTTCCAGTCCCCCCCCAGATCCCCGGCTAGTGGGAAGGAGCGCTGGAATGTCTGTGGCCTTACAGTAAATAGACCGTTGGCCTGAATATTCTCTTGTCAGCAGGCTGGGTGGGGGGCGTGCGGGTGGGAGTGGAGTGGGACCGGGAGGAGGGAGATGGGCTGGTCTGGGAGTTTCCAAGAAACTGGACTATATATCTCTCTGTGGACGGCTCACGCCTTTTCCCGAGCTGGCTCCCAAATCAAACCAGCCTCTAGAGTCCCTCCCACACCCTCCAGACCTGGAAAATGGCAATGTTTCTCACACACACACACCTCCCCCCCCCTCTTGTGATTGAGCAGACCTGAGGCTCCCTGTCCCCCATACACTGGCAGCTTCCCGACAACTCCCCCTTTCTTTGGCCCTTGACCTTGGGGGCCAGGCCCTTTTCCCCAGCTCCTAGCCGAGCTATGGAGAGTCGAGGGTGGAGGTAGGAGGGGAAGGCTGCTGGTGATCCAGCCAAAATGGCCTAAGAAGGGCAGGGGTAACAATTCAGCAGGCCCCGGCTTCCCCCAGGGCTCTTTATGTTCCTCTGCTCCCAGGAAGTTCTCATCCCCCACCCCGCTTTCATCTTGCTGCAGGTCCGTGGTTGGCCGGTTCTCCCTGCAGTCTACCCCCCCCAGCCTTTCTGCTGTAAAGGCTCCCTGGGCTAGGAGCCAGCGAAGTTCCAGGGAAGTAGGGTTCAGTGGGGTGTGTGACTGTGGAGATGGTTGGGAAAAGACAAAGGAAGTTGAGGGGAAGCAGGGAGGAGGTTAGGAAAGGAGAGGGAGAGAGAGCCACGCGTCTGGTCCCCTCCCCAATCTAAGCAGCAGATTTACAGCCTGGTTTGCAGTGGGCTGGGGGTGAGCATAAGGAAGACAAATCTGCAGTTCTGCCCTTAGAGTGTCTGGGTACTTAGCTCTAGCTCCCCCATTAGCATCAATCCCCATCTTGCTGCCCATCTATCTTCTGACATCAGCTCCTTCCCTTGCCTGTAGCCCAGGCTCGCTGACCCTAAGTGGCTCTTAAAGGGCCAGCCCAGATCCCAACTCTCGTCTTCTCTTCCCCTGGTAACCCAGTCTTCTTGTGTGTACCGACTGCCTCAGGGAATGGGGGGTTAGGATGAGGGGTGAGGATGACCGTTTCCTGGAACAGAACCTCTCTTTGTAGGACTTGTCTGAGCAGGCTGTCTCTGTACCTTTTTTCACCGATCCTTCCACCTACCACCACCGTGGGCTCTATTTTCCCAATCCCACAACAAGTCCTAGCTGACACAGGAACAGGTTGGGGGTGGATGCATTCTGAGCTAGGCCTGGAGAATCATAACTTGGCTGCCCGGTGTCTTGGGACCAAGTAGGAGATAATGGGGTGGGGGCAATGTCACAGTGTTATCTGGGGTTGGGATTTGTAGGAGATGCAATCCCTTGGCCCCCACATTCATAGGAGAGTGTTGAAGGATAGAATTTCAAATCTTCCTCTCCTGTGGAGAGGGGTGACAGCAGAAAAGGCAGTATGTGTTTCTAGCCTCTTCTCAGCTCATTGGCAACCATAGCTCAGAAGGTAGAAGGGAACTGGACAGCTGGGGTCTCTGAGTCATCAGCCCCCAGAGGTGCTGAGGGACCTTCAAGTTTGCCTGTTCCAAGAGCTGCCATGTCCCTCTGGTAATTTCTTAGAAAGAAGGGCCCTTTTGCCCTCTTCTCCTACAGTTCCACAATCCCCACAATGAGCCACGGTTTTCACTTCTCTGGCCAGGAGAGGAAGAAGGATCGAGCAGCTAAGTTAAGCAAGAGCCCTTATTTGTTTTCCTGTAGCACCGAACAGCCCCCTCACTCCCCTTAAAACATAGTTATCTTCTAGAGCTCTTTCTCACTCTTTGAAAAGGCAGTCCACCCAAATACATCCAATTTCTCTCTTCTAAACCATCTTAGATCTAAACTTCCTACTTTATCATTCAGCTGAAACTGCTGTTTCCAAAATTACCAACGATCTCTTAATCCTCATCTTTCTGAATGGTCCCTCTTGTCAGGATTTGCATGACACTCCTTCCTGATTCTTCTGCCTTTTGTTGCAACATGTCATCTCAATATGTACCCCAAGAGTCTGAGGCCCAGAAAGGTTGCCTGTGATACAGCCAAAATGGTTATTCCTGATATGTGTGATATATCCCAAGGTTGTATCCTAAGCCCTTTTTTATTCTGGTGACATCATTATCTTCTTTATGCCGATGACTCCCAAATCTGTATTTCAGCTCTAATTCCTCTTCAGAGTTCTAGTTCCACATTACCCACTGGACATTTCAAAATGGCTCTCCTGGAGGCATCTCAATTTACCACATTTAAACTATTTTCCCTCTCCAAAAACCTCTCTTCTAAACTTCCCTTTACTGTTCAAGGATAAACCATCCTTCCGGTCTCCTACATTCCCATCCTTGACTCAAGACTTCCAACCACAGAATTCCCAATCTTTTCATTTCAAATTCTACAGCATCCCTCCAATCTAGACTTTCTTTTCACTAGGGTGCCATTAGGTCAGGCCCTCATCATCTCTCACCTGGACTATTTATTACAATAAGGAGGCTTATTTTCCCATTTGGTCTCCCAATCTCGTTTTAATCTGACACACAGCTGCCAAAGTGATTTTCCTAACGTGCAGTTCTGACTACATCACCCTGCTCCCCAGCAATCTCCAATGGCTCCTATTACCTTTAAAATCAGAAAACCCCTGTTTGGTCTTTAGAGATGCTGCCCCCTCTCCCACCTCTCTGCCTTGGTATTAGCTGGCTCTCACAATTCAGATGATTCCCTCCTCACTTCCAGCTCTTGGAAATCCTTTAAAACGCAAGCATTTCCGGTCGCTTTCCAGTTATCAAAGGCTTCCCTTCTCATTTGGTAACCATTCTGTAAACTCTCATGTATGTATTATTTGCCCTATTTCCTGCCAACTCCTTGAGGGTGGACGTTGTTCTTTGTAGTCCTAACTTAGCACTGAGGTGAGCCAGAAATGCTTGTTGATTGCTAGAATACAAATATTCCCAAATCCTGAAGACTCACCATGAAGCCATATGTTTAAACAAGAAGAGGACAAGAACAGAGGACTACTGTCCCTGAGTCTTTGGGAAAGAAGGGGAAGGGGGATGGTTTGGGGTTAGGGGAATTCTCCTTTAGGACTCTTCCCTTTAGGATGTGACCTCTTCTCAGCAAGCTGCCTCCCAAACATCATCACATTCCCTCTTTTCTTTCACTTCCATGTGTCTCTCTGTTCTGGCTCACCGATTCCTTCCTTCTATCTCTGTATTATATATCTCTGACTCTTATTTCTTAAGGTGGAGAATAGCAGACCTGAAAAGGAAAGTGCCAGTCTCCCACTCTGTTTCTAGGGTATGGAAAGGGGTACTTTTTCAGCCCTCTAAATCCCTTTTCTCTTTCTCATCAGTCCCCTATAATCTCTTTCCCCAAGCTAGCTCCCTTTGGTCTCCTCATTTTTCTTCCTCAGTGCCCTCCTCTCCCCTCTTTAATTTCCCTTTTTAGAATCCCTAGCTTTCCTTTTCAGTTCCCTCATCTCTTTCCTGCAGGTTTCATTTACTCTTCCTATTCCTTCCAGCTCCCACCTTCCCAGTTCCCCATCTCTCTCCTGTATCCCCTCCTCGCCCCCCATTCTTGCTTCCTAAGTCCTTCCATCTTTCTCCCTGAAAGAAAGGAGGGAGTTGAGGAGGGGGGAGAGGAAAAAGGAGCGAGACGGGAGAAAGGAGGGGGAGGGGAAGAAAGGAGGAGCATCTTCTCTCCAGCCCCCCTCCTTTCACCTCCACCCCCACCCCCCAGCCATAGGACCATAAATCAGGGCCTGGGAAGCTTGGCCAATGGCAGAACAACTCGTAAATCGGCCTGTCAGGCTCAGCCAATGGGGCACGGCGCTAAATCAGGCTCTGTCAGAGCTTAGCCAATGGCGACCCCTGAAATGACCATAAATCTGCCATCAAGAGACAGAGAAAGAGAGAGAGAAAGCAGCAAGAGAGGGGAAGAGGGTAGAAGGGAGGGGGAGAGAGAGAGAAGAGAAAGAAGGAGGGGGAGGAAAGGAGGGAGGGGGAGAGATGCAGAGACAGACTAAGAGAGAAACACACATACACAGAGAAAAGTGATCCTTGAACGAGGAGTCTGATGAAAAGACACAGAACTCCAGCCCAAATAAGAAACAGACAAAGAGGCGTTAACGTGAGCCTCACTAAAAAACCCTACGCCGTGCTCCCACGGAGAAACACACGCAGGCCGAGCCGCGCGGAGCTAAGTGAATGCATGCATTTGCCCCTCCACCTGCTTACACCGAGCCATGCACACGGCCATCCATATTTCCACTAGGATCACACAGGCTCCCGCCATCTGAGGCTCCGAAGGCTCTGCCGCTTCCCAGATAGCCTCCTTTGGCCTTTCCAGGAGACCTTTCAGCCCCTATCCAAGAAGAGGTGGAGGGCACTTCCAGCCCTTTAATTTACCCTCTTACCCCATCTTGGTATCAGACTCTCCCTGCCAAGTAGATAATCTTTTTTTTTTTTTTTTTTAGTCTAACCAAAGCCTTTTGCTGCAATGGAAGATCATGTTCTCTTGTTTCAACAGAATAGCCCTTTGGAGACTGTATAATCACCCTGTCCACCTTTTTTTTCTTCCCTTTTTCTCTTCCTTTCCCCCCACCTTTTCCAAGAGTGGAGATTCTGCTGTGTTTACATTATTGAGCACTTTATTTTGAGAAGGGGCAACCTAAGAAGATAAAGCCTTAGATTGGGAGGTGGAATCCCTGAATTTCCTGGATGTGATCCTGTCCATATGTCTGGGAGGAGGGAGAGGAAACTGGCTTCTCTCTCTGAGTTCAAATCTTCCTAAGCCCAGGGGGCCTTGGGGATGTTTAAAAGAAGTATTTCTCCGTGTCTGTTTAACCTTGCTTTAATTATAAGCTCCTCCAAGTCTCAGAATGGGGAACTCTTCCCGCCTTCCCAGGATTTGGGAGATGGGAAGTGGTGGAACTTCTGAGCAGATGCCCACTTCCGTCCTAACCCCTGTAGGTGGGAAAATGGGAAACCAGCATCACCTAGTGGCCATGTGTTCCACTACCTTTCCACTTCCCTCTTCGCAGAATGGGGCCCCTCTGTAGCCCCTAAGGTTCCTTCCCCATCATCCCAGCCGTTCCTCTTTCGCGAGGCAGAACAGTGACTGCAGCCGATGGGGGTGGGGTGAGTGGTGATGGGAAGGCCCGCGCCAGGGCGATAAGCTGGGCCTTCATTCTATCTCCTAACCCTAATATTTCTGCCCCAGTATCGTTATTTCTCGCTCAGTTTCCTAGCCAGACGTAACTTAGACTTTCTACATCCAAGGGATAAATTACTCTAGAGTCTCTCTGAATGGGTTGGGATTGTAGCCAGTGTCACTGGAGCAGGAGAACGATATTTCCAGGACATGCTCATCTCTCTAGAGAAGCTAGGGGACCTTAGGAGAAATGAAGTTACAACTGTAAGGTGAAACGTTCTGGAAATCTGAACAACAAAACCACTTGCAACCGTTTGCAAATCGACATGCAAATCAGCTTTAATTAGCCCTGAAATCTTCCCGCTATGACTCTTGGTTGCCTTTCCTCGCCCTCCTAAGCTTATAGCACTTTAAAACTGGAAGAGATCTCCGAGGTTGTTCAGGCCATTATATAAATGAAAGAAAGGTAGAGTAATGTCTCAGGGTCGGATCTAAAAGTCGGACTTCCCAAATTTCAGCCCCGCTTGAACCCCAGCCCTGGTTCCTCTTTGTCAGGAGCAATCGGAGAGACAAACACCAAGCCTGTTTATTAATAGTAATTGGGGCACAAGAGGAAGCAAGGAAGAGGAGCACAAAAGGGACCCATATTGCCACAAAGACATTCACATGTCCTGCCGGGGGCCGCGACCATTTTACCCACTTTGTTGGGAATGTAGGTGGAGCCATTTCCAGCCGCTGCACTAAGTGTTACCGGAGTCTTCGGAAACTCTGGGGTCCCCGCCTCAGGACCGACCCATATGCCTCCCGGAACTGCCGGTTCATGGCTGCATAAAGCACAGGGTTAATGCAGCCATTAAGCCAGGTAAGATTGGCTGCAAGCATGTGCAGGACTCGTGGAGCCTGGACTCGAGCATCAAATATATTAAGAAGCAGAAAAGGGATATAACTGAGGGAAAAGAAGAGAAACACCACAAAACACATCCGCGTCACCTTGCCAAATTCCGACGGGCCATCCTGGCCCTTCCTCGCCACCTTAGCACGCGGCATCGGGGTAGCCACGCCTTGGCTGCCCTTTTCTACCTTAGACACCCTGTTATTTTCCTGGCTTGCTATCTTGGACGAGTCACTCCCCAGAGTCTGGGTGGTGGCGGTGCTGCCTGGCTCAGACGATGTCCCCTCACTGGCCATCCCCGATGCCACACCACTGTCCAGCTCCTCAAAGTGTCCAGGCAGGGATTCTCCAGTCCCTGCCACGTGCCCGACTGGGATGCTGGCCTGGCGAAGCTTGTACTGGTCCAGCGCCTGAGCTGCCCGCCTCACTTGACGGTGAATGAGGCAATAGAAGACGCCAACAGAACTGAGCCCGAGCACAAAGTAGATGCCCATTAGGATAGTGGTATAAGGACGGCCCCGGATTCGGTCAAAGCTACACGTACAGACAACAGGCACCAGGATGTAGATGGGCCAGAGGGGGGCAAAGCTCGCTACGCCTATGACCCATGTCCCTGCCAATGCCAGCGCCACTCCTTTGGCTGTGAAGATCCGGGGGAAGAGGGTAGGGTGGGCTATGAGAAGGTATCTGCCAAAGGCAATGAGGCAGAGGGTAAGGATGGACACTGAGTTAGTGGCAAAGAGGAGGAGACCAAAGACCCGGCAAAAAGTCGCCCCAGTGCGCCAACGAAGATAGAGGTAGGAGTCCACAGAGAATGGCTGCAGAAGAGCACAGTAGATGAGGTCGGCCAGGGTGAGGTTGGCGATGAGAAGATTGAAATGGGTACGGAGCTTGGGCTGGGCACCCAGGATCATCAGGGTAAGCAGATTGCCAGCAGTGCCCGTCACTGCCACCACCATGCCCCAGCTTACAGCAACATAACGGTAGTCCACTACTGATGGGTGGTAGCAAGAAAAGTTGGAATCATCACTCGTGTTCAACATAGTTGAGAAGCCAGAGGGTCAGCCTGGGTATCTACAGAATAGAGAAGAGACCAGAAGTTGGGGGGCACAGACTCTCATCCTGTATGTATTCCCTTTTTGCTGCTCAGGGACATTAGTCATCCTCATTTTATCCAAATTTCACAATTCAAACATTTCTTCACACCTCTTCCTAGTCCTTTTGAGCTTTCTTTTCACCTTCCTAAATTCTCCCAAGATCCTTAACCCTCTCATTCTCTTCATCCTCAAAGATTTCCCAAATGCCTCTTTTTGAACTTCCAATGTTTTTTCTACTTCCCTCCCTCAATACTGCATCCATCGGAATGGGAGTCAGGATGCCTTCTGCTCCCCCTGAATCAGAATCAGAACCTCCAGTGCCTCAACAAGCCCAGGTGCGTCCCTCCTTGGTGAATCAAATCTGGGAAAAAAGGACATATGGATCTTCCCTGGCTGGCTCCCGTACCCCAGTATACTTTCCCTTTTTAGACATATCTATATATATGTATATATATATATATATAAAATTGTAAATCCAACTTACCTAGGTTATAGGTGATTATAGGTGGTTAAAGACAGTGAATGAGCTCTAGTCTCCAGCATGTGACTGATTTTATACCCAGAAAAACTCCAAAGTTGCCAAATTCTCTGGTCACATCCTCCTTCCTCTTCCCCCATCTCTGGCCTCTTTTCTCTGTTCCGGTAGGGTTGATGAAGTACGGACTGGCCTTTCTGTTGAAATCCCCCCACATGCTTCCTTTCTCCAGATCCCTCCAATTCTTGTCCGTTCCCTTCTTAGAATCCAGATTGCCCATTGCCTCAATCTCTACTTTCTCCTACTACCTCAACTTCATATAGAAGGACTCCTAAATTCAATCACATCTTGAAGTGGCAGAGGTGATCTAGTTTAACCTACATCTGTGTGAGAGGCCCCTCTACAGGCCCTCTCCCAACACAGTCACTTGGAAGTTTCCTACCATCTCTCCTCAGGATATTTCCAAACTCTTGCCCTCTCCCACTGGCATTTTTTCAGCCCTTGACTTTCTCTCTAGTATTCTCTCTCTCCTTCCTCTCTTCATTGCCACCTCAAAGCTCTCTTATTCTTCCCCCAGCTACTTACTATCTTTCTCCAGGCTCTTAGCTCTTATTGTGGAATTGAACAAGATCATAGTTGGACTCTATTTCCAGGCACAAAGTCCATTCTGCTCCCTTCTCTCAAGAGCACAGGGAAGGTGCCCTTTTGCTTTCTTTTCCCCCCATTTTTTCCTCTTTCTACTTAGCTGGTTCTATTCCCATTTCCCCAAGACTAAGGCATGAGTAAACAAGCATTTGTAGCATTCTGAGCTAAGGCTCTGTTTCCGATCTCCCTGATCAGGGGTTTCCAATATATAGTTGGAGTATCCCAAAACTGGGTCAAGAAGCTTATCAAAAGGGTCAGGGAATGTTTGGTAACTCAAGATTATTGAAATCAATCTTTTCATTTTACTTATGTGCATATGCATGGTAAATTCTAGAATGTATTCCTTTCATATAGAAGAGAGAATATGGGGAGATTACTGGAAGCCAAAAAGCAGACAAAAATGTTTGGAATCTCTCGGCAGCGGTTCTCAAAGTGTGGTCCTTGGACCCTTTAAGGGAGTCCTAGAGGTTAAAACTATTTTTACAATGATACTAAAGCTATTGCAATATTCCTCTCTTTTCCAACTACATATCTGCGTGCTTGTCTTCACATATTTCAATCAAAACAACACATTGCAACAGATTGAATACAGGAGCAGATATGAGTAGATAGTCCAACTGTTTTCTATTAGGCCAGTTATTAAAGAAATTTGCAAAATGTAAAAACAATGCCTCTCCTCCCACTAATCTTTTTGTTTTAGAAGTTATTCTTCATATAAATGTTATGTCGACATGTAACGGTTTATTACTGTTAATTTTTAGTGACAAATATTTTTGATGATTAATTTTAATTTCCAGTATTAAAAATATCTATAAATGTAATGCACATATAAGCTCTTTTGGAGTCTTCGGTGATTTTTGAGAGAATAAAAAGGATGCTGAGACTAAAGGGTTTGAGAATTCCTGGTCTAGACAAAGAGAGGGGACTTGTTTAATAAGAGGGCGGAGAGAAGATAGGTCTACATCCTAGGGCGTTCCTCTCACATAAAATCTGAATGTTTGCAACTGTATCTATGGTTACATGAACGCAAGCACAATGTCTGAAAGTCTGTTAATTGTATCAGGTAGAGAGGGATGTTGGTGCCCTTGGATCCGTGTGTGATCGTGTCTCCCAATTACTCGTGTACCCCTCTACACTGTTGGAAGTTGTGAATCTCTGGAGGGATGCTTCAGTTAGAATTGGGACGTAACGGTTTTGCTTCTCCACTTCCAAGTCTCGGTAGCTGGAGCTCGTCTCTATTTGTGTGTCTCTGACGCCGCCTTGTGGAACTGCTGTGTCTCTTAAAGCAGCCCGGGTAAATTGCCTTTCCTGGGCCGCTGGGTTTAAGTATTTGAAACTGTTGGGGGGTGGGGGTGGGGGTAGGGAGTAGGGAGAAAGGGGAGGTGCTTCCCACTCCACTGCTCAGCTGGAAACCTCGACCACCCCCGCCCCTCCCACCTCCTGGCTCTCAGAAACTCCCCACCCCCCACTTCCCCAGACTTAGTAACCCCTCTAAGAATGGTACCGGGGGTTCCTGGGGGTAAGAGAAGGAAATTTAGAGACTGAGGTTTGGGGAGCGAAGGGCAAAACGAATCTGGACTTTATTGTTGGGAGGCGGAAGATGCTACATCATCAAGCAGAAACAGGTGATGGTGGTGGTGCAGAAGGGGGGCCGCCTCCCCCAGGACTGCAGGAATTCGACAACACCGAGGACAAACACAGAGGCCCCGCCCCCGCCCAAGTTGTGCAGTTGAGGGGGCTGGTGGGGAGGGGAGTGAGGTAACTGGGCTAGGTGTCAGGGAGCAGGGTTACAGCTCTGGGTGCGAGTCCTTCGGCAGGGAGCAGGGGGAAGGGGCTTCTATTGCTTTTTGCTCGCTCACAGTTTTGCGGAAGGCAGGGCCGGGGTGGATTCGGATTGGACGGACACCCCCTGCCCCCCTCAGTACCCCCATGGACCATGGGTGCTGGTGAGAAGACAGTGGAAACCCGGGCTGGAGGAGAGAGTACAGGCTAGGGATTGGGTGTGTGTGTGTAAGAGAGGAGGGTGGGGGGTGTAACCCTCCCCATAAATACTGCCCCCAGTACGGATTGGAACAGCGTTGGGGTAAGGTGAAGGATGGGTCAGGTGGACACAGTGAGACTGCAGGCCAAAATGCCAAAGTGCTTATGAGGGACCCCGGATCCCTCCTGCCCCCCTCCATGGGGATGTTCACGGAAGCGCTTCAGTTTGGGGGTATGGGATCCGGAGTCCCAGAGTCCGATTATTGCCAAGAAAATCCGTTCCTGACCCTCACCCCGGACCCCGACCCTGGACATGGCTTGTGAACCCCGTTTTTGTGCTAGGTTTGGGGGTTGGGTCTGGATGGACATGGCTTTTGGGAGAGGGGTAATCTCCAAAAGGGCTAGGGATGAGATGCCCCCCCTTTATGAGGGAGAGGGAGGGGCAGGGGTGGGGTTCCCTGAGATCTGGGGTGCCCCCCCTTCTGAAGCCCCCCTCCCCCGCTTCCCTCTTCCCATTCCTGGAACCCCGTACCTCGGGGTGGTCTGGGGGAGGAAAGAGAGACTCCTTTCCCAGGAAAAGCCAGGAGGGGGCGGGCTTGGGGGGGCCCAGAGCCTGGGTCCCAATAGGAATGGGGGGAGGCTGGGGGTTCAGGGTTGGGGTCAGTAGGGAGAAAAGAGAATGGGTCCGTGAGCAGTTCGGATGGGCCCGGGGGCTGGGTGGAGCAGGGGGTGGGTAAGGGGAGGGCCCTGGAGGAGCGGGGCAGCAGGGGCTGGGCGCAGGGACAGCGGAGAGCCAGCCGCTGCCGCCATCACTGCGGCTACCGCCAGAGGGCTGGGGAGAAGACCGCCGGCCAAGGACTTCGGCAGCTCCTTTGAGAAAGTCAGCGTGCCCTGCGTGAAAGAGAGGCAGGGGTTAGCCCTTGCCTGCCAGAGTCTTGGCACCCTCCCCCCAATCTCCTATCAATCCCCAGAATTCCCTATCCTCCCCCTCTCAGGCTTCGGAACGCCCCTCTGCTCCTCCCCTCAGGGACCGCTTCCCCCACCCCTCCCATCACTCCTCATCTCTGGCTCGGGATGGACACCCAGACTCACCGCCAGTTCCCCAACGCCCCGCGGCTTCTTGTGACGGCTCAGCAGGGGGTTAGGTTTGCCAGCCATGCCGTCCCGGTGCCGCCGGCTGGAGATGTGCTGAAGGAAAGACGAAGGGGATGTTACAGGGGGGTGGGTCAGAAATTCAAGAAGAAATAGGGTTGTGGTAAGAATGAAGAAGGAAAACAAAACAAAAAAGAATGAAGGAGGAAGTTTTGGCTCACAAAGCTGGGATGTGGAGAGGGCGGAGGCACCCTCTCATTACTGTCTTAGGATGGAACCCGAGGCCACCCCCAAACTCTACTTTGGTAGAGCTTTCCAGGTGTAGTCCTTCCTAAGAAGCCCCGGGGAAGTAGATATCGAACATGAGGAAGTCTAACGTACCTGTTTTAACTGGATCTCAGAATTGACCTTAACATTGCAGATTTCACAGTGGAAGGTCCGGTCCTGGGAAGGGGCCTCAGGTTCCCCTGGGGTGGGGGGCCCCAGCCTGGGGTACGCTTTGATGGGGCCCAGCCCACTGCGTGCCTCCAGGATTGTCTTGTGCTTGGTACCTGAATTTGAGGTTGGGGATTGGAGAGTGAAGAAAGGACACTGGAGGTTAGATTCCTGGAGGCCCCCTGATTTCTCCTTAAAGTTCCAAGGAGAACCGGGCATACAGGTTCCTATCCGCACCTCTGCACCTCCCTCCAGGCTACAACGCCTTAAATCCCTCAATTTTGAAGCTTGCACTAGGGTGGGGGGAGCACATCTTAGGTGCTTAATAAATTGTTTATTGACTAACTGATCTACTAGAGGGAATTCAGCCAGCCAGAGAGATTGTTGAGGGTTAAGAGAAGGGAGGAGAGGAAAGCTGAGGATAAGGCTGGACAGATGTGGTGACCAAGGTCTGGAGCTGAGAGGAAGGTCCTGAACAAGGGTCAACTGAGGTCAGGTCAGAGGGTTCCTGGGGACTCATTACCTTTGTTATGTGCCTCAAGCTGGGACAGGGAATTCACAGCCACCTTGCACAGAGCACAATATAACAGCCTTTTGGCCTTTTCTTCCTCCTCCTTGCTACCCCCTGGGAGTGCGGCTGGGGCTGGAGTCCTCCCCTCACCCTTGGTCCCAGCTCGTCCAGTTTCCGGGACATTGGGTGGAGAAGGGACACCAGGTTGCTTCTCAGGTGATCTGGGGGCCAGGCTCAGCCCGTTTTCCACAACTGGAAGGATAGGGAAAGAACACAGGGGTCACAAACGGCATGTCTCTGAACAAAAGCCTCTGGCACCAGGGAAAAGTTGAGCTTGCTCTGAAGAAATTCAGGGTAAAGAAGGCAGCCCCCCACCTCCCGGCTGAAGCTCCCAGCTCTCTGGGGGAAGCACCTAGCCTGAATTTCAAAGTTTCTGGCCTCCTAATTGGTAATGGCCAAGTGGTTCCCCTCTCCCTTCCACTGTTTCTCCCCTGCAGGGAATGAGCACATCCCTCCCTGCTTAGCAGAATCCTGGCAGGCTGCCTGGCCAGGCTGGAGAAGCACGGCTGATGCGGACCCGCCCGGCCTGGCCTCTCTCGGCTCCAGGCCTGGTTGATCCCTAGGGCCCTGCCCCACCCCCACAGAGGACAGCTAGAAGGCAGGGGGAGGAGGGAGGGAAGGGAGATGCACGAGAGGCGCAGAGAAAGGGGGAGATGGGATCAAGGAGATAGAGATAGGAGCAGGGATAGTTAGAGACAGAGACATGATAGACAAAGATAGACAGAGAGAGTGAAGGAACAGGGACCATGGCTGAGCTGCTCTATAATTCATGGCTCCATTAAAGATGCACAGGGTCTAGTCCTGGGTCTGGGCTCCAGCCTCTCAACTCTCAACAGGGGAAACTCCAGCTCCTGCAGATGATCCAGTTTCCGGGTCAGAGGGAGGGCGGGAGTAGGGGTGAGGGCGACTGAGTGAAGAAGGGAACCAAGGCTTTAAAGAGCCATCCATGGCAAGAGTCTGTCCGTCCATCCTATTGTTTCTCCCTTCTCTCTGTGCTATTGTCTCATCTAATAATAACAATAATTACAGCTGACATTCGGATCAAACTTTTCAGTTTTCAAAGCTTATTTCCCATGACCTCATTCCATCTTCACAGTCAGTACTGAGAGAAAGACAAAGAAGGCACCCACCTCCCTCTGCATGTCCTCCCACCCTTTTTGTTTTTTAAACAGATGAGAGAACTGAGGCTGAGAGAGGCAAGATGAGGTTCAAGGTTTTAATGCCGGCCTTCCATCTTTCTTGCCCTCTTTGTCTCTGAGCTCCAAGCCTGGATCCCTTCGGCACCCCCAGATCAGGGATATTGAGTCAAGGAGAGGGAGGAGGTATAAGGATCAGATCATGGCTGGTGTTTGTTGCTGTGAGGGCAGGATAATGGCGGTGAGGATGCCCAGTCCATGAGCCTCTTTCTCCCGACCCATTCTTCTCTCTCTGACTCCTGGCTTTGAATTGGATTTGCAATGACAGCTGGAGGGCAGAACTGTCTTCAAGATCATAGGATCATACATTCCAAGTCAGAAGGGACCCCTAGTCCAACCTCTTTGTTTTAACAGATGAGGAAGGGAGGTTCACAGACAAATGACTTGCCCAAGATCACACAGCTAGATAAGAGAAGAGCCAGATCCAGAATCCAGGTCTCCTGACTTCCAGTCTAGTTTTCTTTTTTCCCCCACTGTTCCTGGAGAGAAGAGTGGGGTCCAGAGGAAAGATGGCTCAGGCTTCCTGTACTTCCCCTCCCCTGTGAAGGGGCCTCTCTTCTTGAGGAGGGGAGCCAGGTCAAGACATTGCCAATTCTTCCTCCTTTTCCTCTGAGTCATGGGGGCTGGGCTTCAGGGAAGACAGAAGGGACTCTGTGCTGGGAAAAGTTAGAATGGGGTGTGGTGGGGCTAGGGGGTGACAGGATGGAAAGTCTAGATCACTGGGGTCTCTGGGCTTGGCTCATGGGCTTACCTAGGTGGGGAGAGCTAGGAATGAAGAGAGAGTGTGAAACAGAAATGTAGAGAGGATAAATCACTCATTATATATGTGCAGTGGTGTGCAAATTACTTGGGACAAGCAATGATTTTGATGTTTCATTTTGTGACAGAACTGATCTTTCTTGTGTTCTTTTACTGGTTCTAGACTGTCTCAGGATGCCTAGCCTTGACCATGTGAAACCAAACAGCTGGTTCCCCCACCTTTGGTTAATTCTGTCAGCTGAATGCTAGATTTCATATTAAATATATGTTTTATTGCTATCTTTTGTTTTGTTTTTAAATCTGTGGTTTTTAAGAGTGGATCACTCAAAGAAAACATGCAAAAGTGTCACTCTTAATGAGCACACTTCAGTGACTGTTAGAGATATTACAGCAAGCTGCTGGTGCGGGGAAGGCAAGCATTCCAAGGTTTATTCAATCCTAGAATGAAACAAGATCAGTTGCACTGAAGCACAAAGGAAGGTGAGATCAACACTAAAAAACAACGCCAAGAAATGGAAAAACCATTGCTGTGAAACAGCCTAATTAATTCTCAAAAAACAAGCAAAGACCTTCAGAAAGACCTGGTAGCTGGATGGCCTGTTATTGATTCCTCTATAGTGCATTGAAGGCTTCTTGAACTTGGAAAAAAAATGAGAAGACAAGTTAAAAAAAAAAAACAAAAAACAAACAACTGCTAACCATTGCTATGGAGAAAAAAATGTTCATCATGGGCAAGACAATACAAAGACTAGAATAATGACAATTGGGAAAAAATGTGATTTTTACTGATGAAAATTACTTTTTCACAAAATATCATCCAAATGAGCCTGCATGATTAGGCTTCTTCATCAGATTGTAAAATATTTACCCAAAATGTTTTGGGTTGTTGTTTTGTTTATTTTTAATTTCTAGGGGCCCTGAAAATCTCTCCCCCATTAATGGAATGACTAACTCTCTGTTAAATATACTGATGTACTTTGAGAAATAGAATTGTTCTAGAATTATATAAATTTTAAAATGTAGATGGAATACCTCTGCACAACTTTGTGTTATGACATATCATGAAAGGATAAGAAATTAATCCTAGAGAATGGAGATAATGTGCCTCAGTAGCCTAGGAACTCACCTGAAATGGGAATTCTACTGAAAACCCATGGCCTATAATTAAGACTCAATCTAGGGAATATGGATTGTTTCTCTTAAGCTAAACTTAATATTCAGTATGATTAAAATGTAGTTTTGCAATAAAGAATTAAAGAATATGTGTCAAAATCTTATACACACCCAAAAAAGAAAAAAAAATCTTATACATTCATTGAAGAATCATGTAAAACTAGTGACTATGACAAAGGAAGATTATAATGCATATTAAAAGATTTTTAAAGATGTAAAAAATTGTAAAGTTAACATTAAGCCAATAAATGTTATTATTCTAATTCATCTGAATTCGCACACCATTGTCATACATACATACATACATATATATAATATATATCATACATATATATTATATATATAGTGTTTTCCTCTCTGTATCTATGTGTATGGGGGCAGCAAGAGAGCACAGTGGATAGAGTATCTGACCAGAGTTAGGAAGACCTGAGTTCAAATTTGACCTCAAGCAATTAACACTTACTAACTGTGTGACTCTGGGCAAACCAATTAATTCCAATTGCCTCAAAAAACCCCAAAACAAAACAAACAAAAAAACCCCCTACATCTATATGTACATTTCCTATCTCAAAATGTGTATTATTTGAAGAGAAATTTTAAAAAGAAGGGAAGGGGGAGGGAGGGAGAGAGGAGGAAAACAGAAAAAAAAGGGAAGAAGAGAGAAGGGGGGAGAGAGAGGAGGGGGAAATAAAGTGAGAGAGAGGGGAAAAGAGAGAAGGGGCAGAAAAACAGATAAGGGAAGGAAGAGAAAAAAGGAAGAAAAAAAGGGGAAAGAAACAGAAGCAAGAGAGGGAGAGAAAAACAGAAGAGAGGGGGAGGGTATGACAGAAACAGAGAAGGGAAGGGGAATACAAATGAATGCAAAGAAACAGGCAAAAAGAACTCAGTATGTTTTCTTGTAGCTCTCCAATTAGGAGAAAACCATTACTTTCCAACGAAACCCTTTATACTACTAGACAGCTCTATTAGGAAGTTCCTCCAACATTATACGTAAATTTGCCTCTTTGTAGCTTCCAACTATGGCTCCTAGTCCTGTTTCCTAGGGCCAAACAGAACAAGAAGCTTAATCCCTCTCCCTCTTGACATCCTTTCAAGTATTTGCAGACAGTGTTCTCCAGGTTAAATAACACTAGTTCCAAGTGATCCTCATGCACAAGGCTCTTCCTCATGCTGCTTGTTTTTCTCTGGATGGGCTTGAGCTTATCAGCCTCCATCCTAACCCTCCATTACCACTTGAGCTATGGTCTGATGAGAACAGAACACTAGGGAAGAGCGACCTCTCTGAAGGTAAGCGTTTAGCTTTTTGGCTGCCAAATCCCACCGTCTTATATTGAGCTTGGAGTCTACTGAAATACTTAGATGATTTTTTCCAGATCGAATGTGTCTTTTCCTTCTTGTACTTAAGATATAGAAGCCAGTAGGGGACAGAAGGATGCAGAGAAACATTTACGTATATATGTACTATGTGTATGAGGTATTGTGTGTATTTGCACATAACCGTGTGTAGGTATCTCATGGGAATGACAGACACACCTGGTCGGAGGGCCCCTCCATCCTCACTGGGAGGGCTGTTGCCTGACAGGGCTGGCTCTCCAGGCTCTTTGACGACCGGCTCTTTTCCCCGGGTCTTGGCTGCCTCAATGCCTTTGACACGGCGAGCATGTCGATTGCCCTTGTAGTGTGCCTCTGCCTGGCTCTGAAGAAGAGGGAAGTCAGAAAAGGGGTTGAGAATCTGTGCTTTCCCTCAGTCTCCTGCTCCCACTACATCCCTCTCTGCACACATGCTCCCCCCCCCCCCAGATCTCTCTGCTGGGGGACTTCGCGGGGCAGAAGAGAGAATCATGGGAAACATTTTGATCTCTTGGATTTGTAAATAATAACAAATTATTCCAATTATTTCTGGAGCATTTAGTTGATGGAAAAGAAGCAGGGATATTCCCTGTACCCAGACTCATGTTCTCAGGTTCTAGAACAGGAGTTCTTAACCTTTTTGATGTGTCCTAGACCCCTCTCGCAGGCTAGTGAAATCTTTGGACCCTTTCTTGGAATCACATTTTATAATGCACAAAGTAAAATACGTGGAATTACAAAGGAAATCAATTATATTAAATATATGCGTATACATACACACATATATGTATACACAATATATACACACATATATGTTTACACACATATACCCATCTATCTGTATATCTACACATACCTCATTGAGGGACCCCCAGTTAAGAAGTTAGTAACACCTTAGTCCCATCTTGCTCCTACCCCAGCTCCACACCCGGGTCTGCCTCAGACTCCTATCCCCCCTAGCCCTTAGGAGAAGGGGGAGGGGGGTACATGCCTCCTCAAGAGCAGAATGCTAATCCATTCTTGGGAAGGGCCTGGATATCACCCTGTCTGTTCCCCTCCCCAACTCCCAAATCCCCACCTCTCCTGCCTAGCCCTTTTTCAGGGTCCCCGTTTCAGCATAAGGTTCAAGGATTGGGTCTAGGATATATATATGCCTGGGTCCTTGTCCTGACTGTCCTGGGTTTTGTTGTTTCCCCAGAGGTCTCCATGGCAGAGACCCTGGAGGACCCTGGCCACAGGCCCTCTGGATCAGCTTTCTAGCTCCAGCAGAAAAGACAGGGACAGAAGCAGAGACAGCTGTCAAAACAGAACCCAGTGGGAGGTGGGAGGGTGAGGGTGAGGTGGAGAAGGCAATGGGGGGAAAGGGGAGCTCTTTCCCTATCGCCCAGATCTCCACAAACCACTGGTGACCAGGACAAGATGTTCTAGGGAAGTGGATACCTGGGTCCTAGAGCTGGCTCCAAGTGAGTGAACTCCTCATACCTGAACTTTCTCTACTGTTCCCTCTATCTCCCTCCCTTCCCCCAATACAGCAGTCTTCTGCTGGGTGAACAAGATCCCAGGAGCCACAAGGTCCCTGGGATAGAGGGAGGAATGTAAGGGGTGGGGAGGAGAGGGCAGGCTCAGCAGGCTTGGTCTAGAGGGGCAGTAAGAAGTCAGAGCCAAACAGCATGAAGAAGGAAGAAGAGAATAAGGCAGACAGACAGAAACTAAACATTCTTCCCTAATTTCCACTGTTTAGATGTTCAGCAGAGTGAATTTTGCTGTTTTCCCCCTAAAAGATCTCAAAGCACCAAGATCCCACAGAAATTCTTTTATCTGTCGCACACAGAAGAAACTTAGGAGATTGTCAGGAAAGATCATTCACTTGGGTTGTGTGAGTCCGTGGGGCAAGGGGAATATGTGTATATTGTGTGTGTGTCTGTGTGTGTGTATGTGTGTGTGTGTGTGTGTGTGTGTGTTAGTGAGTTTGAGAGGGTAGTGGGGAGAGGGAGTAGATGGAGAAGGGAAAAGGAAGTTACATCAGGAAGAAGAGTCCATCACCGGTCACAGATTCTCCTTGTTATCAGAAAGGAAAACCCAGACACTTCCTGAAGGGTCATCCTAGCCATCCCCCTGCCTTTAAACTGTATGAATCTTCCTTTTTTCAAACCTGATCTCTCCTATTCTGGAAATTCCCCAGGTTAAGAAAGCCTCTCAGCTTTCCTCGAGGATTATAGTTAGAGGGAACTGAGGGGTGATCTTTGGAAACACCAGCTTGCCTGAGGAGGCCCAAGAGGAAATTTGCCTACCAGCTCTCCAGGACCAAGAAATAATACAAGTTAATTTGTGTATCAAGGGTGTACTGTCCAAAGTAAAGCTCTCCCAGTTCTCTCTCTTCAATGTCCTCCCAGTCCCCTCCAGGGTCCCCCCAGCTCCCAAGATTCCCCCACTGTTCTTCCAGACCCCTCCTCTCTCCTGTCCCCTCAGCTCTTGCCTATCTTTCTCCCTTTAGCTGCTTTGGGCCCCTCACCTGGGAATTAAATCGGATCTGACAGACGTTACAGGAAATGATTGGCCGCTTGGTCTTGAGTAGAGGTCCCCCAAAGGTGTGGGACAGCACAGCCTTCTGCACGGGATCCATCTGAGGACAGAGTCAGGGGATGAGTCATGAACCCTAGCGTAGTGCGCCAGTCTCCAAAGGCCAAAAAGGGCTCTCTTCCTTCGGCATCTACAGACTACAATTGCCTTCTCAGCCCCCCAACTACATCTGACCTCAGCACTCCCAATTTCAATGTACTCTCCTTTTTTTCAGCCCTAGTGCTCACAACCCCAACATACCCAACCTTGTTCTTTCTGCTATCAGACATGGTGAATAAACTTCTCGCTGAACCCAAGTTATCAGAGTCCTGCTCTGGACAAGGAATATCTTGTGGGCCTTGGATACGTGGTGATGGAGTGGCAAAATAAGTTCCTAGTGAGTTTGTCTGGGACTTTGTAGTTGCTATAGTACGCTTGGTGACCAGAATAACTCCTAAAATGTGTCTGTGGCTGGAATTCAGCAGAGGGACTGTACTGAGTGGGGAAAGCCAGGAGCCCAGCCCCTCCTCAAAGCTTTCTCTGGCTAGAGGAAGAAAGTTAGGGCTCTCGGGGGCCAAGTCCCTGAGCAGCGCAGCCCCCAGGGCCAGTACCATAGCACTGGTCAGGATCTGAAAAGCATCTCTCCCTAGCCTGGGAGAGATGGGCCAGCACATGCCTCGTTAGTTGTCTGCCAAGAGGCCACATGGGGAGGGGAGGAGATGGGAGTTTCTGTAAGACTTCTGCCACAGGGGGTCAGAAGAGGCCAGAGGATGGGGCCAGGGGACCCCTGGCACTAGACAATAGCTTTTCCTCACTGCCCCCATTTCTAGCCCCTCTATTCTTAGGGGGCCTGGGAGTGGCAGGTCTGGAATGCAGCTGGGGATGGAGAGGAATGGGTGGTGACAGGGACCACCCATAGGAATGGGGCCAAGCTGGGGTTGAAGCACAATCATCCAGATGGAGGGGTCAAATGAGGGCGGGTAGCTGGGGGTTCCAAGATCCTCAGCACCACGCCTGAACTCCCCTTGCCCTGATTTCACTCTTTCCAGAGAGGGTCTGGCTTTGAAAAGTGAAACTGGGAGATGATCAGAGAGGACTCAGGCAGACTGGCTCCCACCTACCCATCTTCAGTAATTGTGCCAGAAGAGGAAGGAAGAGATTTATGGCTAGGACAGGGACACTGAGATCTCTAGAGAAAAAGATCACTGATAGTGACCACCATTCACTGCCTTCCCCCAAGTTTTGATAATATTACTGCTAATAACCTTGCCTTCATTAAAAAAAAATGTTTGATTGACAGATGTCACTATCTACCTTCCTTACCCCTCTGAAAGACCAAGCCCACATCCATGGAAAAGCCAACCAATAGAAGGAGGTGTGTGAGTATGTATTAAGCATGCTGTGGTGAGCCTTTGTCTAGGGGTGGGATGTGAATGGGTATCATGTGCTCTTTATACGTCAGCTGCTTATCTACATCTATCTCTGTGTGTACAGGACTGTAGACAAGGGTGAACGGCTGTGTTGTATAATCGACATATGTGTTTATCTGCGTATACATATAATGTGCATTTGGCATTCATATAAGTGAGTGTGTGTGTGTGATTATGTGTGTGTGTGAGAGAGAGAGAAAAAAGGAGGCAGAAGGGAAGAGAGAGAGAGAAGTGACACAGACTTCCTTGCTAAATCTAGGCCTCCAGAACCGAAACCATCTTACCCTGAGACCCCTAAACGCTTCCCTTCCCCTACTGGGTGGGATCCTAGGATCCTGGCCCCCTTGGCCCCAAGTCCTGTGCTTCTTCACATGCTGGATGGGGCTTGGAGATTCAGCTTAACCTGAAACTCAATATGGGCCAAGAAACCCAAGTCGGATGAGTTGGGGTAGAGAATGGTGTGTGTGTGTGTGTGTGTGTGTGTGTGTGTGTGTGTGTGTGTAGAAAAAGGGGAAATGGAGAGGGAGTAAAGGAGACAGGATGATCCCACCAGTTCTTGCCTTCTTCCCTAGATGCTAAGGCCCTATCATTCTGACAATGATTTTGACACTGTCCTTCCCAATTACCCTCCCTGGACCTTTGTTGATCCACAATTGGCCTCATCTATTTCTCTTTCTCCCTCCAGGGTGACAGAACCTTCTTTCTAGAAGCTCTCTTATCCTACATCCAGGTTCTGGGAAAGGTCTAGTTTAACTCCATAAATACCAGATTGGGGCTCGGGGGAGGGGGGGACAGGGGCAGGGAGGGAAGGTTGAGTGATACCCAAGTCATACAACTCCCTTCTGGGTATCTTCCTTCCTAGGAAACTGGAATAAATGTCAGCCTGGGTGTTAGAATGCCTGGGCCCAGTTCTATCCACAGAGAAGGAATGGTTCAGGCCAAGGTCAGGGGGACTTAAGTGACCTAGCTCCTAGTTCTAAATATTCCAAAGTCCATCCCCACCCCTGAGCCCCTTCTGGAAATACAGGATCCTTCTCTATGGGGGCTCCCAAAATATATTCTCCCAGATGCCTTCAAAGATTAAAAATCAAAGTGGATTGTCTTGAGAAACCAGGGAGGAATAAATCAGGAAAGACGCTGTGTATTGGAGGTTGGGGGGAGGGAAGGAAACGGGGAGAAACCAGAAAGAGAAATTGAGGAGGGGGGCTTTGATTATATTTCCTTCCATTGCCTTTTTATCTGATAAAGCCAGATGTCCCTCTATTGATTTTTTTACCCTTTTTTCCAGACCAAAACCCCCACAGAATTCAAAATAAACAAACAGACCAGGAAAGAGGAAGATAGGAAGGGAAGAGAAAAGGCCAGAGATTGGGGGCCTGGAAGAGGGGGACATCCAGATTTGAGATAGGGGAGGATGGGTGAGGGGTGTCTGAGAGAAGCAGGTGGGAGACTTGGAGGGATAGGAGGGAATCCTGGGAGATGTATCGGGCACAAAGAGGGAAGGTTTGGGATAAGAAGCTGGGATGGGAGAAAAGGAAGATGCAGTGAGCTCGTGAAGGCATGAGATTCTGCAGAAGGGTAGAGAATCTGGTGATGTGGTGGGAGCAGCCTGAAGATCTGGAGTGCTCCAAAAGAGATCTTGGGGTGACTGGTGGGGAATCCAGTGTGGAGGGGACAGTTTGGGCGGGCTTCTCTGGGATCGGGGGATCTGATGTGGGGGCGGGGAACGATGCAGGGCTGTGGGGGCCTGTGGAGGAACCAGGGGTTCAAAGGATGGGAGAGGCAGCTTGCAGGGGAGGGGCAGGCGGGGGCTGCGGCAG
>JAJPUD010001934.1:206763-225317 GCA_023553655.1 Myrmecobius fasciatus | reverse complement strand
AGCCGGCTCGGGGCTGTGCGGCCGGGCCGGCCGGGGTAGAGGGAGGCGGTACTGGCCGGGGCCTGAGCCCCGCCTCGGAGGAGGGGCTGAGGGCGGACCTGAGCCAGGGGCGGGAACTAGGACCGCAGACGCCCGGGACAAGGGGATGGGGATGCGGGGTCTCATTCTCCACCCAGATCTCAGCCGAAGAGGGGTCCGCTGCAAGCAGGCGGACCCAGGCACCTGAGCGCCCCGCGTAAATGACCCTTCTCCGTCTGATCTCTGGCTCCAGCCTCCTTGCATTGCACTCCTCTCTGACGTCCCTGTTTCTCGTGCTTGAACCTTGTCTGTCATTCCTCATCATGATCATTTTTCCCAACCATTGCCCTGTCCTGACTCCCCTCTGGGACTGGGACACAAGCCGCGGCTTCCCTTTGGGGGTCCCTTTGCTCTCCCCGATTACACTGGAGGCAACTGAGGCACAGTAAAGGAGCGCACCATCCTTCACCTGTAGGCGAGGAAGATGGAAACGGAACTCAGGTATCCAGGTCCCCGATCCCTCCCCAAGCCTCCCCCAAGTCGGATAGAACTGGGGGGACCACGCCGCAGAAGACCTTAGACAGCAAAGAGGCCAGAGCTCCCTTCTCCCCAACCAAGCTGGTGGATCTGGGCAGGCGCTGCCCTCTAGCGGCCACATGTGGCAGGGCGCGGGGCGGGGGTGTATTGGGGGGAGACAACACAGGATAACCTTAGATCACCTAAGACATCTTTTTTCTCCCCCAACGCACATCTTCAGTCCTGCATTCTGCTCATCCTTCCCTCCCCCTTCCCATACCTCGATCATAAAGTCTCCCTAACCTGTATTTTTGGATCTAATTTCATCACCTTTTAAAGCAGAGACAGGAAAAGCAAGGTTAGGAGTTTGTAAGAGAGCTTGTCTTTGGGAAGGGCAGGGAGTTAGGCTAGGAGTGTCAATACTGTCCTTTGTGGGATGTACAGAGAAAACTGGGGTGAATCAGTCAGGGAAAATGAGCAGATATGATACAATAGAGCAGTTCTCAAACTTTTGGGTATTAAAATTATGTAAAAACCGGTTGTGGACCTTTCAAAAAGGTTTGGTTTATTTGGATTCTATCTACCTATTAGATTAGAAATTAAAATGTTTTGATATTGTTATGAAGATGGACCCCCTAAAAAAGAGTCTTCAGGCTGCTCTTGTAGCTGAAAATGAATTGGATTTGGGGACCAGATTTAAAGTCCAGCTCTGCAATCTCTTAATCTGTGAAGGTAAACTCCTTGAAGACACAAACTATTGCATTTTTGTCTTTGGATCCCAAACACCAAGCACATAGGATAGGTAGGGATTGAGACTGGACCTGTGATTTTATAGGTATAAAGAGCTCCCAGGCCAACCTCTTCTCTGTACAAGTTACAGTCTTAAGATTTGCCTGGAGAACTAGAAGATTTAAATGCTCTTGCCCAGGATAACATGACTAGTAAGATGACTAGTAAGATATGACTAGGAAGGATTTGGACCCTGGTCTCAAAGCCTGTTTTCTCTTCATTACATCAAGCTGCCTTTGGCACATAGTAGGTGTTTAATAAATAATAAACTGTGTGGACTTGTTATGTGCCAGTGACCTGGCAAGTCACTTTCTCTCTGTAGGTCTGTTTCCGGATCTGTAAAATGATAGGGTGGGCCAAAGATACCTTCTCCTCTAACACAATAGTAGTGTATTCTACTGCAGAGTTGACTACTCTCTGAGTAGGAGCTGAAAGGAAAGAATAGAAAATCCCTATTGTTAAAGCTACAGATCTTTCCTAACCTCCCCCCTGCCCCACTTCTCTGGGGCATCTGATACTGCTGACAATATTTTCCTTCCAGAAACTCTCTCCTTGTCTTCTTTAACCCTCCTCTCTTCTGGTGTTGCTCTTTCATTCCCCTCCTCCATCTTTTCCTTCTGTTTCCTCTTAGCTGGCTTTTTCCTATGTCCATTTTTTGTTAAGTGAGCTGCTCTGGAAGACTCTCTATGCTCCAGACATTAACTATTACCTCTATGAAGTTTAAATCAATAATAGTTCAATAATCCATAGGTTTAGTAGTTTTTGCCAGTTGTATCAAATAGAAATGAGGGGCACTAATTATATGATTATACTGATATCTCCATATTGACTTAATTTTAAAATGTATTATCTATGTTTTATTGAATTTTTATTTATATTTCCAAATTGCATTTTAATCTAGTTCAGGCCACTCAGGAGTGGTATGGGCTACATACTTGATACCTCTGGTTTATATAACTTTTTTATTTTCACAATAGTTTTATAGAATAGAAAGTGCTTGTCTCCTTATTCCCATTTTTAGATTTAAAACTGAGGCTCAGAGATGTTAATTGATTTGTCCAAAGTCACAGAACTATTGAGCTTTAGAGCACAGATTTGTACTTAAGTGCATTTATTCCATTAGACTATTTATGACTGGTTCCACGATAACAGATAGCTCTTCCGACTTATGAAATAATGGGAAAAGTAGAGGCTCTACTGCCTGAAAAATCTGGATTTGAATCCTGGATCCCTTCTTTGCACAGATGAAGGACTACAAGCATGGAACATTATAGGCACAATGCTCTCAGCTTAATCAACACCTTGGTTAGTTCTAATGAGATGCTCTTTTTTCTCTTTCATTTTTATTTCTTGTGATAAGGAAGATATAGCTCTCTGGGGATGGAAGAAGAGGGAAATGGAAGAGATTTAAAAACAAAATACAAAAATACATGAATGAGAATTTTTTGGAAAACATCTTGACTCTGTCTTCACCTTAGACAAACCACTTAACATCTTTGGACCTCAGTTTTTTAATCTGTAAAATGAGGGGTTTGGTCTAAATAATCTCCCATCTAAAGGTCTCATGATCTTATGACTTCAGATTGAAGATATCACATGGCCTCTATGGCACTGTCCTCAGTCCTGAGCTTCTCATGGTCTTCTGAGTCTTTTTTATTTCTATATCCTTTCCATACCCCAAACTCAATGTGTCTGAAACTAAGCACATCATCGTACCTCCCTGAAATCAAACCTACCTCCCTACCATCTCCATTGTTCCGTCATTCAAGATGGGGACCAATAATCAACTGTCTTGGACATCTTCCTCTTTATCACCTCAACAATTTAACTCTTATGAAGTATCAACTCTGTACAAAACAGTATGCTAGGGGACGTGATACAAAGATGAAATAAAACCTAGCACTACCCTCAAGGAGCTGGTGAGTATTTATTAAATGCCTAAGTACTTTACCAATGTTTTCTCATTTGAGTTTCACAGCAACACACCAGGAGGCTGGTGCGATTATTATCCCCATTTTACAGCTGAGAAAACTGAGGCAGACAGAGATTAAATAATCTGTCAAAGCCCCATAGCTAGTAAATTGAGTCATGGTTTAAACAGAGATCTTTCTGACTTTCAGGCCTGTCAATCTGAGTTGCCTCTAGCTGACACATACAAAGATAAATACGTAAGTAAAGTCTTTCTACAGTTGCCTTCTTCAACTTTAATATATTAATACACAGTATGCAGTTTCAACCACATAGAGAAATTGAGATATGGGAACTCCTTCCAGAAATACACAAATGCAGATCTTAAAAATAATAAAACCAAATGAATTGCCTGATGAATATAACTGTTAAATGGCTTGTCTAGGATCACCCAGTGGATTTGAACCTGTTTCCTTAATTTAAATAAATATCTCACGTGCATGCACACACGCGCACACACACACACACACACAATATATGTATTGTATGTGTGTATATGCGTTTAATTAAGTGACTTGCCCTAGTCACCCAACTAATAATTCAGTCCTGAGCTTTAGCCATGTTGCATAGACATCATGTAACTCACACTCCTAACCCTTTAAGGATTGGTTACAAAGTACTTTCCTTACAATAGCTCCATTTTCATTTTGCTGATGAGAAAAAGAGCTCAGAAATAGAAATTAAGTAATTTCTCATTGATGGAACAGTTAATAAGTTGCTAGGGATTAGAACGCTGGTCTCTTTGCCTACTTAGAGTATAGGACTAGCGAATGTAACAAAGAGAATACTGTAACACAAAAGTCTTGAATTTTGTGTTACAAGGTACCTTGTAGTTGAGTATCACTGGTTTAACACATTGGCCACTCTAAGGGTAGGAATTTCAGCAGCCATGCTGGTCATTTCAACTCTACAGAATCTTGGAGTTTAGAACCAGAACTTTAAGGTCATCCAGTTTTACAGAGCAGAAAGTGAAGACCCTGGGGTCTTTGATGAGCTGGTATTGTATAGGGGATCCCAAAAGTCTTAGGGTGGTTTCAAGTTAATTAAAACTTGCCCTGTGCATTGCATAACCAGACACCAATGTAAAACTGCTAGAGCTCACCTTGTAATCTGATCATCTGTTTAAATTATAATTCCTATGAAACTGTCCCTGATAATGTGGTTGGCACTAACATTATGCTTTTTAAGAACCTTAATATTGGGAGGGCCCTTAGAAGCTGTCTAGACCAAATGGTACCCAAATAAAGATGTTCTCTACCACTTCCTGGACCAATAATTATCCATCCTTTGAAAGCCTTCCTCCTCCAGGAAGTCTTCTCTCATTGATCATGATTTCCCCTTCCTTTGAACTTTCTCAGAATCTGGAGTTTGTATCACAAAATCTGTCACTTAATTGGATACTGTTTTTCTTAATTACATGTTAGTGTTTCTCTAAATTAACTGTATCTCTTTAACTAGATTATAAACTCCCTGAGGGCAAAATCTTTTCTTATATCTCAAGTAAAAAGGATCAAATGGATTTTTTTTTTTAAAAGTACTTAGCACAGAGCCTGGAATATTGAAAACTTTATGTAAATGCTTCTTTTTGTCCCTTGTTTTGTAATTCTTTATTAACCCCCCCCCAGTGCCCAGCTATAGGTTGGGCACATCGTAAGCATCATATAATAGCAATAGTGCTGAATTTTAAGTCCAGAAAACTGAATTCAAACCCCAAGTCCTATTTGTATATTAGCTCTGTGCTCATGGGCAAATTGCCTAACCTTCCTTAAGTCTGTTTTCCCATACATTAAATTGTGACAGTGATACCTTCCTCTTAAGAGTTGTGAGGAAAGCATTTTGATACCTTCCAATGCTAGAGAAATGGAAATTACTATTTTTAATATAGAAAGGCAATCTGAGGACACCTGAGGCTTAGAAGGACAGTTAAGGAAGAAAATCTGGTGGGGCCGAAAGGAGAGAGTGGAGAATAAGGTCTGCGGAATTAAGTGGGGATATCCCATCTCCTCACTAAATTATAAACTGCTTCAAGCTAGAGATACTATCATTTAAAAAAAAATCTTTATTAAGTAGGTCTTTAATAAAAGTAGCACTGAGTTGAAATTGAACGGAAAGTGTTCGTGAGTCTAAAGGGAGAGTGTGAATGGGGCTTGAGGGGTAGAAACCGGGATTAAAATGTGTGGACAGGGGGTGGGGTCTGAGGGATGGGAAGAGTGGGAGGTAAGGGGAGAGGAAGAGGTGGAGTTTGAAAAAAGAGAAGGGGGTTAGAGGTGGTGACTAAGGGAAGAGTGGGGAGGGGGAAGGATTTGAGTGAGGCAGGGGCTAGGGAGGATGCAGGGCCATCCTTACCGTGCCGAAGTTGCTGAAGAGGCTCAGGGTGGGAGCTGGCTCCATTGGGAAGGGCAAGATCTGCTTGAGGTCGAGGGGGGGCTGCATGATGGGGGGCGGGTGAAGCAGAGGGAGGGGCCCCGCTCGGCTCAGGCTTCCTGTAGCAGGGAGAAGGTAGGTTATAGGGGAAGGAGGGAGGTTGAGTGGTGGCCATCGTGGACTCTGCCCTCCCCAACTGCAGCCACCTTGTCTGTCCTGTTCATCCACCCCTCCACCCCCATCCCTCCAGACACACTCCATGGGACTTCAGTTATAAGCATGCTATATATGGTGACAGAAACAGGGAGGGTATGACTCTTTCTGTCCCTCCAGGGCTGGTTTCACTTCTCCCTTCTCCAGATCTCTCCCATCCCCCAAGATCTCTAAGCACTTTTTAGACCCAGAAACAATCCTCTGTGTTTGGTAAGCATGGGACCCAGATGTCCCTTATCCCTAGCTCTATCCTCCAGGAATCTGGAACTTTTCCTCTTCCCTGGGATCCTAAAGCCCTTAACACCCCAAAGGAAGAAAAGTCATGGATTCTCACAGTCGGAAAGAACCTCCAAGGTCATCTAGTTCAACCCCGATTCAAATCATGAATACTAGTTACAATATCCTGACAAGTGGTCATTCCAAGCCTCTACTGGAGGACCTCCCATCATGAGAAACTCACTGCATCCCAAGGCAGCCCCTCCCCTCTGCCCCACTTTTCCAGTAACCTGATTGGTTGATTCTCTTGGCCAGGCTTGGAGAGGGGGGGGAGATGGGAGGACAGGAGAGGGAGGGTGTCAGGGGCAAGACCCAGGAAAAGGAAATTTGTCAAGTTTGGGGCCCTGGGGCTGGGGGAAGGCGACCTGAGAATAGTATTTCATGGCAGTGGGCGTAAGTTCCCATCAGGTATAAGAAAAGGAAGGAGAAGCCTGGAGAAAGGAAGAAAAGAGAAATGAAAGGAAGGTCCTACCCCAGGTGACCCTTTCCTCCAGTGAAAGGGAGGAGGGATGGGATATATGGGGACAGGAAGGGGGAGGTGGAAGTGACTCAGTCCTTCTCACTTTGGGATAGCTCCAATTGTTAGGAAGTATTTCCTTCTACGCAGCTAAAGTCTGATTAGATGCACCTTCTGCTCATTTCTCCACATTTCACCTTCTGGACCCAGGAAGGACTAGTCTAACACCTTTTCCCAACGGACTTATTGTGATGTGATTTTGAGCTCCTTAAACAGACTCCAACTTAGTAATATACCCTTTATAAGAACATTGCAGAACTGAATGCAATATTCCATGTAGGATGGGAAAGGTCACTGGTTTGAAGCCATCGATCTGGAATTTAAATCCTGGCTCTGTAAAGTCATTTTATCTCTGGAGGCCTCAGTTTCCTTATTTGTAACATCAAGGCCTTGGACTAGGGAACCTCTAAGGTCCCTTCCAACTCAAAATTCTGTGATCTTAGGATCCTTCCAACTTGTAAAGGAAGAGGAAATCTGCAGAAATATCCTCTCTCCAAAAGAGAAAAGAGAAAAGAGAAGTGGAGGCTCAGGATTGAAGGGTGGTGGTACAGAATCCCTCAGGAGTCTAGAAGAGCATTTAAGTAATGTCTAACTGGCTCAATGAATGGAGAGATCCTTAGGATCAATCACAGGAAGATCTGAGTTCAAATTCAGTCTTAGACATTAACTAGTAGTAGGATCTTGGGCAAATCACTGACTTCTGTCTGTCTCAGTTCTCTCAACTATAAAATAGGATAATAATAGCACTCACCTCCTCACCTCTCAGGATTGTTGTGAAGTTCAAATGAGATAATATTTATAAAGCACTTAGCACAGTGTCTGGCTTAATAAAGGCTTGTTCCTTTCCCCATTCCTCATTACAAAGCTTAACTAATAATCAACATCACTCTAAAATCATACAGAATCAGAGAAGGGTGTGTAAGTAGTACATTTGTAAACCTTTCTTCAGCTTCTTTCCTCCCCCCCTCCTCCTTCCTCCCCTCCTCCCCCCCACCCCCACCCCCAGTTCCATTGGCGTTCTCTCTCACCCAGGCATCTCCTGCTTCTCTTTTGAAGGAGGAAGCATGTCCAGGGCAATCAGAATGGGGAATGCCTAAGTCTGAACCAAAGGAGGAAATGAAAATCCCAACCCTCCCAAACTTCACCCCTCCACCCCAACCCAGCCTATCGAGAGAGCCCAACTGAGGCCGAACAAGGCAGCGACTCTGGGGAGCTTCCAGCAGACCTGGGCTGCCTGGCCTGGGGGAGCTCCAAGGCATTTGCCAGGTCACCGACCACCCCCACCTGCTTTTTCCCAGGAACCAATGTAGAATCGGAGATTGAGGGCCTGGCTCCTGTCCCTTCTTCCTTTCAAAGGAGGAAAGGATCGCCTGGGTCCTTTTTAAACTTCTCCTTTCCTCCCTCTTCTAGGATTTTCTTTTTTTCTCATACCTGGTGGAACTGGTGCCCACTGCCCCAAGGTACTGGCCCCAGCCCCCCCTAGGGCTCTAGGTCTGACAAATTCCCTTTTCCTGGGTCCTGCCCCTAACACCCTCCCTCTCCTATCCTCCCCTCCTAACCCCCCCAAGCCTGGCCAAGAGAATCAGCCAATCAAGATCCTGGAAAAGTGGGGCAGAGGGGAGGGCGGGGGAACAGGGATTAGGGGAAGCAGAGGAGAGAGGGAGGGGGTGGGGCACAGCTCAGGGTAAGGGGGAGTTTGTCCCTGGGGTCCTGGGGCATCTTCTCCGCTCAGAGCTAGAGCTGTTTGGCCAGGATCTTTGAGTCCTGGCGTTCCACCTGGGAGGTTCAGGGGAAGCGGGGGATACTAGAGGCTGGGGTCAGGCTTGGGGAGCTAAAAGTGGATGCTTGGGATATAAGAGTTCTCTAGATTAGCAGCTGGGGATCTGAACACTCAGGTTCTATGCCCGTGGCTATCTCAGATCTGAAGAGAGGAAAAAAAAAAAGAAAGAAAAGAAAAAGGGATAGGAAGGCTCAATGGGGGGGGGGGGGGGAGGGAGGAGTCCTGAAGGAAGGAATTCGGAATTCAAAATTTTTCAAATGTTTAAAATACATAATATTTTGAAAGAAAGAAATGGGAATAGACAAAGAGAAAGAGATTGACAGACTGGAAAAATGGTGACAGAGGAAGACTGAGAGGGAAAATGACAGAGGTTAAGACAGAATAGGGGGATATGGGAGTAATATGGTCACTTCCTCTCCCTATTTCGTGCTCTAATGCCCTCCCCCTCCCCTCCCCCTTATCCCTTGGTACATCAGGCCTGGGCAGCATTAACTAGTCCAGAGTGGCAGCAGGGAATGGTGCTAGAAACCCGAGCTCTCCCAGAGCCCCCAGCACCCTCCCTCCCCACCCTCTGCCCACCACAGATGGCTAGGAGCTATCACTTCTACTCCTCCCTCTCAACACACACATGGAAACTGGAGGCTGCTGCTTGGCCACCAAGCCCATTACCCTGACTTCCAGATCTTGACAAAGGGGAATCAGTAATTCCCCTTCCCCCTCCCCCTCCCCCTCCTCTTCCTCTCTCTCTCCAGCACCCTTAGGATAGGAAGCTCAGCTCAGGCCACAAACATGCACCCACCCATATCCACACCATTCCCCTCACAGCAACGATTGGAGCCCTGAGCTTTCCAGCCTTCCAGCCAGTCTTGAGTGCCCAATGCTTTCCCAAGGAGGGGAGGAGTGGTACCTATCGAATTCCACCGATGGCTTTTTCAACCAGATTGCATCCCTGCTGAGTTGTGTTTGTGTAGGACTAGAGGGGGACAGTTAGGCATTTAGGGGGTGAATAAAGACAGAGGGAGAGAGGTATTATAGAAGGAGCTTTGGATATGAAGTCATGAGACTTGGACTGTGATACAGACTCTGGGATTATCTAATCATTGTCATTTAACCTCTGTGAGCCCCAGTTTCTTCTTCTGTTTAAAAAAAAAAAAAGAATAATAATGCCTGGGCTCCCTCTGGACAAGGATGTTGTGAGGAAAAGAACTGAGCTCACCAAGCTATAGAAACCGGAGTTATTATAAAGGGGGGGGGGACAGATATGCTTGGCCCCATTCTCTGAGATGCCTCCTTTTAGGATAATAGAATTGGAGAGAGCCTGTGAGATAGTCTCAGTTTGCTAACTAAGAAACCGAGTCCCTTTGAGGCTAGGTGCCCAAGGTTACATAGGTCACTAGTGACAAAGCTGGGATTCAGAAGCAGGTCCTATTACCCTAAAATCAGCATTCTTTCTACCACTCCATGACATTCTCTTTTGACCCTGCTCCAACCAGAACCTCCAGATTTGGTTGGGAGTGGGGTGGGGGGATGAATAAGAGACCCTCCTTCCTGGGGACAGAGGACTGCTTCTCCTTTTCATGAGGACTCTGGAAGAAGGGAGGAAGCAATTTCAGGATTGATTTTGAGGAAAGTCTCCCACCTAGTAAGAGTTTAAATAGTGTTTGTTGAATTGAATTGTATTTGATTGAATTAGAGGCATCTGAGTGAGGAGGCAGGAAATGAAATAGGGAACCCAGGTGTCCCAGTGACTGAGAGAAAGGTTGGGCTTTTCTAAGTGGAAGGGATTGTGCAGCTACAGGGAGGGACAGGATCAAGGCTAGGGCAAGGAAGAGACGCTCATTAGAGTAATTGCCCTGAGGCAGAGAGAGCCCTACCCTCTTTGAAGAGGCAGCTAGGTGGCAGGAGATGGAGTCAGGAAGCCTCATTTTCCTGAGTTCAAATCTGGCCTCAGACACTTACTAGCTATTTGACCCTGAGCAAGACACTTAACCCCTTTGCCTCAGTTTCCTCATTTGTAAAATGAGTTGGAGAAGAAAATGGTAAATTACTCCATTATCTTTGCCAAGAATACCCCAAATGGTCCCATGAAGAGTCAGACACAACCTAACAAGGGTATTTAAAAACTTAATCTTAATAGTCTCAAAATTTTTTGATGTCTCTTTATCCCCAACTTTTAAAAAAAAATTTTATTTTTTATCTTCATTTTAATTTTGCCTTTTATCTTAATTTATTTTTTTTTTTAAATTTTGTTTTATCATCATTTCTCCCTTTAACTTCAAGATATATTTGGCCCTCATGATCCCATCTTTAAACTGAGTCTGATTCTCTGGGACCTGTTTGTTCTTGTTGAAACCTACCTCTCAGCCCCTCTTAGCTAGGAACTCAGAAATGGATAGAGCCGGTTATTAAGGCCTTATCCCTTAACATCTTCCATCACCCCCTAGACACCCCCCCACCCCCCAGTCCTGAGTCAGGTCCATTTATTCCAATTGAGAAAAAGTGGTTTGGTGCAAAGTCTTGGATGGGGAAGGTTGGGAAAGAGGAAAATCTAGCAACCATGAGGGCAACAAAATGGAAGTTTGGAAGCCAGAGATAATTGGAATAGAGAGTGAATGAGGGTAGGGAACCACTCAGGTTAGAGCAGGATTCAAGGTGAGATAAGGATGAGAAGGAAGAACTGGGAGGTTCATTTTAAGGATGGGGGTGGAGCCCAAACCAGGTAGAAGCAGAGGAAACACTGAGATCTGGACCCTGGAGTTAGGGGCTCCGTAGGTATCGGAGGTCAGTCAAGTTAAAGGATGAAGATAGAGGTCGAGATCAAAGGCTTTAGGCAAATATAGTTTTCTCATCAGTTCAACAAATATACATAGAGCCTACTATATACATAATCAGTCTGTAAGCCCTGGGGATAAAAAAAAATTTTTTGGTATCAAGGTATTTATACATTGATAGTGGGGAAAGCCATGGACATAAATAACTGTGCACTAAAGGAAAATGTGAAAAGTGTTAAGAGAAATTTGAGGAAGAAGAAATCACTTTAGGGGGAGGGAGGGCAAGGGGAGTACAGTCAGAGGAGCAGTTCAAGAAAGACTTCATGAAAGGAATATTGTCTGAATTGGACCCGGAAGAAAGAGACTTTAAAAGACAGAGGGTGAGTTTGGTGGGGGTAGCCCCTAGGAACCCTTAAAGGGAAGACCCCTAAGGGGACAATCACCTCTTGGGACACTTGGCAATAGTTGAGGTTAAAGTGTTCAGGCCTAGTTCTAGGATACTAGTCCTAGGGAATTTGAACTCATTTCCTATCCCCACTCTCTTTCCCCAAGTTTTCTTATTCCTGTCAAAAAAGTGTGTGGGGAGTGAGGGGATGGAGGAAGTGGTAAATTCTTGGGTTATTCTTTCTTTGTCTGAGGCCCAGAACTACCTCTCTTTTTCCTCAGTTTCCCTTTTCCAGGAAGGAGGCAAATTAAGAGCTAGAAAATGCTTTGAAGTCAAAGATGAAAGGGATAGGGGGACAATTATGAGCAACTATTTAAACCATCATCTGTAATAACAGTTCCCTTCCCCCCTCCACACACACACACCCTGGGGGCTGGGAGATAGGGATGGGGGAGGGATGACCATGGGTTTTTGAATAGTGGGGGGGAGGGGAAAATGAGAGAGGGGGGAATCAGGTTAAACAGTGAAGGGCAGAGGGGCTTCTGGACCCATTAGAACTCAAGGGCTGTCAAAGATCTCAATTTGTACGTTAGAATAAGAAATAGAAGTGGATTCCAAAGCTAGAATCCCTAGCTCCCTTTGATCAAAACTCCAATTCAGCCGCACCGTAACTAAGCCCACCCAGAACATAGGGCCTAGAATATAGGATTTATTACTCAGACTTTAGAGTCTCTCTCTCTCTCACCTTCTCCTTCCCTCCCTCCCTTCCTTCCTCCCTCTCTTTCTCTGATTCTCTGTTTCCCTCCAGTCCTTTTCTTCCTGGCAGGTGTGGCAGTCTTACCACATTCCCCCCCTCACTTTTCCCCCACTGTTGTTAAGTTTGGCACAGAGTAAGGGGTTATTATCGTGTCTTCCTGGGAGATATGAGGAAAAGGAACTTTAAGGAAACCTGGACCCAAACTACTGACCCAGGTTTTAATGTTATTCTTGAGCTCCAGGGACTCTATTGGGCATGAAAGAATCAACTCCACCAATTTATCTTACAACATTTTGATTTTGCTGTCACAGAGTCCTTGGGCTCCCAGTGTGGTCAAGGGTGTGTGGGGTCACAGAGGCCTGGGGAATGCTGAGCCTGTGGACTAGAGGACTAAGCTTTGGGGAAAGAGGTACTCCTAAGAGGATGAGGAATTTCAGCACTGCTGACTATAACAGTCCCTCCTTCCTCCACCAAAGGAGTCCACAGAGAGGAGGAAAGGAGAAAAAAGGTGAGGAATGGAGGGACACAAGGGAAATGGAAAAGGAAAGGTTATGATGGATCAGGAAGGAGAAACGG
The DNA here is from genome assembly GCA_023553655.1 of Myrmecobius fasciatus. Taxonomy (NCBI): domain Eukaryota; kingdom Metazoa; phylum Chordata; class Mammalia; order Dasyuromorphia; family Myrmecobiidae; genus Myrmecobius; species Myrmecobius fasciatus. Next base: position 212,387 of record JAJPUD010001934.1, on the reverse strand, counting down.
GAGAGAAAAATGATAGAGGGGGAGAGACAAGGGAAGGAAAGAGAAATAGAATGAGTTAGAGGAAGAGAAAGACTGGATGGGAAGGAGGAGATTAGAAAAAAAGAGCCAGAGAGGGAAAAAGCAAGAAGTAAGGTTGCAGCAAGAGAGAAGGGCAGCTCTTAGGCCTAGAGCAAAGAGTCCAGGTGTCCTCAAGGTAGGGGGCAGGTTAGGGAGAGTTACAGGTGGCTGAGGTGGGGATGGAGGCAGGTTCCCCCAAACTGGGAGGGGGCGGCGGGAAGGGGGGACATTAGAAACCAGCCTGGCCAGGGCGAGATCAGAGGTCAGAGCAGAGCCTTCGACAATTTAGAGGAAGGCAATGGAGTGAAACAAAGTCAGAAACAGAGATCAGGAGGAGGACAGAGACCGAGCCGGGCTCCTACCCCACCCCCATCCCCCAGGGCTCCTTTCGATGTAGGTCACCAGGGATGGGGATGTTGTTGGCTATGGGGCTGTCAGAGGCCAGGCAGAATCCCCTCCCCCTTCCCTCTCCCCATTCCCCCTCAAAGCCTGGCTTCCCCCAGCCCTGGGCAGCATTGTAGGAAGAGGAGGAGGAAGGGGAGGGGGGTGGGGAGAGTGCAGGTTCCCAGCGCCTGGAACTGGGAGTGAATGGGGCAGGTTTCAGCCTGTAGGACCAGGACGGTTGCTGAGACAGGAGCAGAGACAGGATCTGAACCGCCCAGGCCTTTGGGATAGGCAGCTCCCCACCCCTCCTCCCTTTCTCCACAACCCTACCCCACAAAACCCTCCAAGCCCTGGTGACCCCCTTCTCAGGCCTCCAAACCCTGCCACTTCCCCTCCCCCCGGCACCCAGGCCCCAGTCCCATTACTATTAGCCCCTGTCCCCCCCAACCTGATCCCTTTTTCCTTACTATACTCATAGTCTTCCCAGACTCTATTTTCTCCTAGTTTCCTCCTTTCCCCACTCTGCCCTGTCCCCATTAGGTTCAAACTGTATTCCCCCCCCCTTCTAATCTCCCTTAATTTATCCTTGTTCCCTGCTTCCTCCTTCCCCCTTCTACTTTGGCTCAGGCGCCTGGGGAGGTGGGTTGGAGAGGTGGTGGTGGCAGTGCAGTTTCCCCACCCCACCCCCCCCAATCCCCGGCCCCCCAACAATCCCCCTCCTCAATCCCTGACTGCCTTCATAGAATATTCATGAGTCTCATGAATATGCAGCAACTCATTATAGGAGTCTCGTTCTCCCCTACCCCCATCTCCTCCAGTAGTGAACGGTAGGAGAAAAGGGGACTCTGGGAGGGGGGGCACAGATGTGGAGCCAGATGTAGGGGGAGGGGGAGCCAGGCTCTGACAGGAGACTGCTGTCATCGCGAAGCCCAGGATTGAGGGGAACGGAGATCCAGAGGGGACACCCAGGGGTCCGGAGACTGGAGCTACGGAGGCCACTCACCGAGGATCATGCTGGGGACCCAGGCGTTCGGGGCTCCGCGCGGCTCCGTCCCGGGGGCCGATCTGGCGGGGTTGGGGGGGGGAGGAGGAGCCAGGGGAGGAGCTGGTGGCTGGGCCAGGGCGGAGCGGGGGCGGGGCTGGGGCTGAGAGCAGGTGAGGAAGGGAGGGAGGAAAGGGAGGAGGGGGAGGGGACCCGGACGTGGGAGGCCGAGCGAGGAGGAGGCGCTATGTGGGAGGGGGCTCCAGTGCTCCACATCCATCTCTCCAGGCGACTGTCTCTTTCTCAGACTATTTTTCAGTCTCGCTCTGTCTCTCAGGTTTTCTCTGTTTCTTTCCTGAGCCCTAAATCTGGGTGGCAGGACATCTGGATGGGAGGAGGGAAGATCTGAGTCTGGGGGATGGGATACACGGTTCATATAAAGAGGTCTGGGCCTGGGGGATAGAATACCTCGATGCCGGGGAGCTGTGGAATAAGGCCAGGGACGGGGTGAGAACTGGGCCCTGGGACAGTAAAGGTTGGAGTGCTTGAAAGCTGGTTCCTGCCGGGGCTTTGGGAATGTGTATCTCAGTCTGAGGCCCAAGAACAAGTGTGTAGACCTGGGACTAAGGAAGAAGATCGTTGGGTCCTGGAGGGAGATCCAGAGCTGGGAGACAGGTCACCTAGGCCCTGGAACTGGGGGGCACGGGCAGGGGGAGTGATGAATGAGTTGAAGAATAAGACCTGGGTCCTGAAGAGGAAAATGGGCTAGAGCGTAGAATAATTGAGTCCTAGAGTAAGGGAGGAACCTGGGTGATGGGTTAGTTGTGAGATAGAGCACCTAAGGCCTGAGGGGAGATGTGGTTTTGAGCACAAGAATATCAGAGTCTCAGGGGATGAGACACTCAGGCTTTGAGCTGAATGAATGGGATTGGGGAATAAGATTCCTGGGTCCTGAGAGGAACAATGGGCTGGGGAATAAGGTAATTTTGTCCTGCATGAAAGGATGAGCCCGAAGAAGATACTGAGGGGTGTGTGTGTGTGTGTGTGTGTCCTGATAGACTGGTCCCAGACCAGACAAGACTTAAGCAAAATATCTGGATCTCTGGGGGTTGGGGGCCCAGAAAGGATGTGGAGCTGGGCCCAGTACACCTGAGTTCTGGAGGGAGGGAGGAGGCAGAGGGATAGAACAGATGAGCATGTCTGAGGGGGTTGGGAGGGGAAAATCCTGCAATATGAGCAGAGATTCAGGGAGGCAATAGAGAAGATGGGTGAAGCTACTACTGTCTGGGACTTGTTTTTACCTGCCCTTAGTAAAGAAGAGAAGATACAAAGAGAGACCATCCAGCCCCTGAAGTCCCAGAATGCTGAGACCATTCTCTGGATGACCTGAGTCAGAAAGCCAGAAGGGGAAAATTCTACTGGGTTGGGCAGAACTAAGAAGTGGGAAGGGCGGAATGAGTCTGGGGGAGGGTGATAGAAATGGGAACAGATTGGAGAGGGGGAAAAGGCTGGAGACGGAGATGCTTGGGTTCTTGAGGAGGGAAGGGCATGCATGGGATCTCAGTACTAGATTTGGAAAGGGCCCAGAGAGTTGATCGATGGGAGATCAGATGCTCATGTTCCCTTCTTTGGGACACTTTGATCTCCTCCACCATGTCCCCTCTCATTGATCTAATGTGGGAGGGAAGAGATCTATTTCTCCTTCCTAATGGGAGGGCTCCATTTCAAGGACAAGGAACAGTGCTGAGAAACTGGAATCCTGGGCATCTGGGTTCTGTCCTGCTTCAGAGAGGATGAAAGAGGTTTGGGAACAGACTTGGAATCTAGACTCTAAGATGTTGGAGGTTAGGGACCAGAGGGACCTTGGAGAATCTGAATTCCTGAGCCTGTGAGCCTGACAAGGTTATCTTAGCCCCAGTCCTCACCTATTTCTAACTTCTGCTCCTGTTGGTCAACCTGCAGGAGAAAATAAATTTTGGTTCCTTATTTTTCATAGGTTGAGGAAAAGGGAACTGTTAGCCCAGAATCGCCCTTTCTTTCTCCTTCCACCTTCCTCCTTTCAGAGCAGCCTTCCAAAGGCAGGGTGATTTAATGGAAAGGGCACTAGCCTCTGGTTAAGAAGACCAAGGGAGCATTTGAATCTTGATTGTGAAACCCTTGAGTTTCAGATTCTTTAATCTGTAAAATGGGGATAATGATATAGGTACTGAGAGGGAGATAATTTTTTAAACATTAAAGTGTCATTGAAATATGAACTATTGTTGTTCTATAAGGGAAACTGAGGCACAGGATTCTGGGGTGTTTTGTCAGAGATAGATGAATTTAGGAGAGAGAGACTGGGACAGAGAGAGAGACTGGAAGAGGGAGATTAAGATGGAAAGGGGAGGAAGGAGGAGAGAGAGACAGATCTTTGATCTTTATAACCCACACCCACCCCATGCTGCATCAGAATCCCTAAGATAGGGAGAGAAGAGAGCTCTTGTTGGAGTGAAAGGGCATCTTACTCTAGGGAGAAATAATTGCCAGGGGGAGGAAAGGGTGGAAGTGGGAGGGGGTGACCTTGGTGAGTGGCTGGGCTTGGGGGGAAGTATGGGGGGTGGATCTATTATTGATGAGTTCTGCGCCCCAGGCTGCTAATGAGCCTGCCTGGCTGCTCTAATTGATGTTGGGAAACCCGAGACCCCCGATCAGCTTCCTGCCGGCCAGCTGGCTCTCCCTCTGCAGCACCCCTCCAACATTTAACTACTCAGCTTTCTGGTCTCTGTTCTTCCTCTGGTCTCTGGCATAAAGAGTGTGGGGACTCAGGCATCCCCAACTCCAGCTCCTACCTTCCTCCCCTCCCTTGATTTACTCGGGTATCTGGATGGGAAGCCCCACTCATTCTCTAAGTGCTTGAAGATCTTGGGAAGGTAAAATCTATATCTCAGATAGGGAGGGACCCTCCGTTTAGGGATGGAGCAGTTTGTACCTGGAGCTGGATTGAACTCTGGACTCTTATTTCTGATTACTTGATGCAGTGGAAAGAACACAGGATTTAGAATTCCAAGATGTGGGTTTCAGTCTTAACTTTCCTGTTTCCTACTTGTGTGACCTTGGGCAAATCACATCACCTCAATTTCCTTATCTATAAAATGGGGAAGCTGGATTGGGCAATCAGTGAGATCCCTCCTAGATCTCTTATGGCATGCTGTGTGTCTTCCTGGTACACATGTCCCTCATAAATAAAATGTGTCCCACTGATTAATACAGGCCACACACGGATGCATACAGGCACCCACCAGCACCCTCATGTCTGCCTCTTTCCAGTCACTTATTCTCATACACAAGACAGCTTGGATCTAGAGACTTCACATGTGCTGGACAAACACCCATAGGATCTTGTAGGAGAGGGGTTGGATTACTGAAGAGCCCACATTTTAGTGTGAATATTTCCTGACTCTTCAGGAAGGGAGGTCTCTCCTTTTCCCCTCTCCTTACATACTCATTTATTTATTTTTACATTTTTAGCGAGGCAATTGTCTAGGGTTACCCAGCTAGAAAGTGTTAAGTGTCTGAGCTGGATTTGAACTCAGCCTCCTGTCTCCAGGGCCTAGATTTCACCATACAGTCATACAACATTACTTACATACTTTGGAAGATTTCCCAAGAGAACAGGGACCGAAAAGAAGCAACCTGACATTTCTTTTGCTACCTCTCCTTCCCACATCCCCTAAGCATCAGTTCTTTTTCACCCCAGGGCTCTTGAGAAGGAACTCCTGAGTCTGGGAAGTGTTGGAAAGTATATGAAAAGTGAAGGAAAAGGGCATGATTTGCCCAAAGGGATGTTTGGGAACAAAGACTGCCTGGCTGCAGCGGGGAGCTGGGTCCAGGGACCACGGAACAACCTGGAGGTTTACAGCCTCCCTCAAGTCATCATCCCCTAGGTTTGGGACTAAGCTGCTCCCCTGTGGCTAGATCCTGCCATTGCAACCTCAGACTATGAAGGAAGGTCTCCTAGTTCCCTCCAATTGCCTGAAAAGTTCTGGACAGCTTCCTTCAAATTCTAGGGTCTTCCACACACCACAGAAAAGCTTTCCTTAAGTTTAATCTCAACTTCATCTTAAGATCATTTTCTCTTTCCTGCTTCGGGTCCAAAGGAGAGAAAGAGAAAAGAGTCTCTCTCTCTCTCTCTCTCTCTCTCTCTCTCTCTCTCTCTCTCTCT
>JAJPUD010001934.1:162065-206753 GCA_023553655.1 Myrmecobius fasciatus | reverse complement strand
CTCTCTCTCTCTCTCTCTCTCTCTCTCTCTCTCTCTCTCTCTCTCTCAACAATCTGGTGCTTTAGAAGATTGAAAAGTTCAGTTACCTCCTCAGCTTTCTCTTCCCTGGCTCAACTCCTGATATTTCCCTGGTCTTTTAGCATCTTGTTACCACCAACAGATACCCTTCTGATAGTTGGGAAATGATAATGGCTTTTCTTGATCAACCTCAGCACAGATCCCCCTCCCCACTTGGGCTTTTTAGAGCCAAAGCTTTTCATCCAGAAGATTCTCCTTCATTTCTCCTTATGTCGATTTCTCTCTTGACCCATCTCGGCCCACCAGCTCTTGGACACTAAATCCCATTCCCAGGGAGAAAGCAGACCAGGATCCCTGATAGGACATGGAAGTTGGAGGGGGGGTGTTGGGGAGGAGCAAAGTGGTGGAGGGCAACAAAGTGGGACCTGTGGTCAGTGGTGGCCCCTAGCCAAGTTTATTGCACTTGCAACAGAGTTTAAATAAGTCCCAGGATGTCCCCAGGGCCAGGAAGAGGGGCAGGGCAGGGGAGGAGGCAGCATCAATACAGCTGTAAGACCACTCTTGCCTGGCTCGGGCAGGCAGGGCCTCTTGTTCCTAGGCCTGGGATGAGGCCAAAGTGAAGTTTCCAATTGGCAGCTGCCTCGATTGTAGTTCCCAAAAGGGCCCTGGGCTTCCTGGGATTCCAACTTCTCCTGAGTCAGGTCCTGGACTTGTCTCCAGGTGAGCTGCTATATCAGTCTAACCTGGAGTCCCAGCCTGATTGGAATCCTCAAGCAGTCCTAGAAAGCCCCGGGTTCTAAGTCAGTGCCAGATCACTTTGGAGATCTGTCTTCATCTGAATTCTGGCTCCATTTTGAGCCGGGTGCTGAGTCCACAGAATGGGACTTCCCGGTTCTGTATCAGCCCCTGGGCTCACCCTCCTAGGTCTGTATTTCTTCTTTACCCAGATCTGGGGCTGGCTTCAGAGGGTCCAGAGCATCCACCCTCCACAGGGTTCGCAGTCCAGAAGATTCTCTGGCCCTTGGGTCAGTTACAAGGCTAAGGACAGGGCTCCCCTGTTAGGGGACTTGAAGCTGGAGAATTACAGCTGGCCCCCAGGAATCTGGCACTGGATGTCCCACCTCTGGTTCTGGAGTCATTTCCAAAGAACTTTCTGTCCCAAGTCTCCAAGGGGCTGGGGTTGCAGGGTCCTATGTCTGTCCCCATAATCTGGGTCCTTCACAGTGCATTGGGGAGAGGGTCCCCTGCTCTCCCACTCCCAGCTCTGACTCTTCAAGTATGTCTCTGAGCCGGGGCGGGGGAACACCAAGTCCCCCCTCCCTGACCCTAAGCACCTTTAGGAAGCACCTGCTCCCTTCCCCACCCCAGTCAGCTGAGGAAGGGCAGGGCCTTTGGGATAAGGAGTCCAGGGCAGGGAGAGCTTAGGCGTCCGAGGTGGCGGGGGGCTTGAGTTGAGCCTTCTCCATGGCGGTGCCGTATGGGAGGGAACGTTTGAAGAATCCGAGCTGGGGACAAAGGAGGAGAAAGAAGTGAGGATCCAGTCATCTCCTCCCTAGCCTTCTTTGCCATGGACCCTCAGCTTCTCTCCCTTTCTGCCTAGGGAAGTTAGGAAGGCTCCCATCGGCCTGGGTGGGATGGAGGGTATGGGGGAGGGAGAGCTGGGGATGAAGGTAATGTATGGGGTCACAGGAAACACATCAATGAGCTATTTGAGGTGGGGGGACAGGACAGCAGAATTTTGGGGAGAGATGTTAGACTGAGGGAGTGAAAGCAATGAATTAAGTCCCCCAGGATCCCTTAGCACCTAGATCTCTTGAGCATGGCTCCCCTTCCTCTTTCCTATATTAGATGGCAGGATTATTTAGGGGAGTTCACTTTGGTTTCTTGTATTTCATGGGCAGAGGGATGGGGGAGGCAGCCATAAGTGGGGAGATTCTAGCCTATCCTTCCATCATCTTCCTCCTGATCCTCATTTTGTGAGTGTTGTACAAAGTCCCCATCCCCTCCCTTCAGCTCTAAGGCCCTCCCCCCACAAGGTCAGTCGCCACCTATATGCTCTGTGGAAGTAGTACCTGTTCCAGGATAAGCCTGTGAGCTAACCCACAGGTGGGTGCCCAGTGAGCTCGCTGGATGATTTCACTGTCCACTGCAATCCTAGGATCTTAGATTTAAGTCCAAAAGGGATCTCAGCACCCATCTCTCTAATCTAGCACTCATTTTCCAGATGAGGAACTGAAGCCCCAAGACATTAAGGTGGCAAGTCACAGAGTCAGGATTTGAATCCAAGATTCTACTTCAAAGCCAGTGCTCTTTGACTGGTTTCTTCCAGATGTTGTGGCTGAGGTAGCCACTACGGAGGATGAGAGCAGAGTTGTTATGGGGGAGTGATCATGACTGGTGCTGTTAGACTTGCTGGGGCCTGGGTGGTTTTGCCCCAGAGAGGTAGGGAGTTTGTGTGAGCTTGCCACTGACCTTATAAAGGACATAGATCAGGAGGCCGAGGAGCAGGAGGCCGAGGAGCACAGCAAGGATGATGATCCACAGTGGGACCCCCTGGTTGCCTTCTGCCTTGATCCACTGCACTGCAGTTGCCACCTGGAGGGGAGAAGAAGCAGGTCTCAGGGGGATGCAGGATTATCCTTATTTTATATCTGGGCCCGCAAGCCCTCAGCTGGGCCCGAGGCCCGGGATGCAAGCCCACCCAACTCCTGGATGCCCTCAGTCACGTCTGCCTGCTCTGCTTTCCCCCCTGCACTTCTCAACCTGACTTGCCTGAAGCTCCTTGCGAGGCAATTGTCGAGGTGGGATCCGATATGGCATCTTCAGGGCCTCGTACACTGCCTTGCATTGCAGGCTGGCTGGTTGGTGTTCCCACTGCAGAACAAGAAGAAAAAGTCAGGGCTACGGCTATTCCCCTACCCCTTAAGTTCAGTCTGCTAGGGGCGAGGAAGAGAGTTCTCTTGTTCTTTCATTGTTTTCCCCAAAGTTTTGTGAATCTCTTTGCACCATCGGATCACGAGATGAAAGGGGTCCTTAGAAGGCAAACCTTATTTCATGGATGAGGAAACTGAAGCACTGTTTGTCTTTCCAGCCTTCTGTCTCTTCTTCACAACATTTTGGGCCTTTGTTAATCAACCCATCCTTCAAAAACTGTATTCTCCACAGAGTCTTGTCTGACACTCAGTAATCTCAGGCCTGCCTCAGAACTTGGCCTTACCCAGTCCCAGGCATTTTAATTTCTATCTTGCACTGCAACTGTCTGTGCCTCTCTGTTAGGTATTTTTCTTTGGAGGCAATCAGAGTTAAGTGACCTGCCCAGGACCACCCAGCTAAATGTCCGAGGCCAAATGTGAATTCAGGCCTTCCTGATTTGTGGGATGCTGCTGACCTCAGGGAGAGTGCAAGATCCTGTTTTACTGAAGCTGCATCTCCCCATGGCACCTCCAGTCTTCTCCTGGCACCTTATTATGGCATGGAGGTAAGCATGGGCCCCTGATGGAGAGCAAGCTCTGACAGGTAGGTCCCACCTGGAAACCTGAAAAGCTTCCAAAGGAGGGACTGCATATGTCACCCAGGCTGGTCACCAGGTGATGAGAGCTGCCAGGTGGGTCAAGAAGAGCTCACCCAGACAGTCTCAGATCCTCCACATTTTCTAGTCTGCCCTCTGGGACCTAGCAGAGTGTCGTGGGCGCACAGTAGGTGTTCAGTATTGAATCGTCTGCCTCTCTGTGCCTGTGTCTTTTTGTCCAATTGGGTGTCTCCCCCTCCCCCTCTCATTGCTCCCAGTTTCTGTGTCTATCTCCCCTCCTAGCTCTTTGTCATTGAAGAGATTAGGAAGGAGAGGCTGCCATGCCGATCGTACCCACCAGGTGGCAGCATGGGCTTACAGCTCGGACATAGGCAGGAGAAGGGGGGAGAGACAGACTGGGTCTAGGAAGAAGAAGGGAGAGATGAAGGTTGGGGATGGAGGATGTGGTGTTGGAGGTCCTAGGTTAGGGAGGCGGGGTTAGTTGAAGGTGAAAGGTCAGGAGTTGGAATCTTGGACTATATTTCCTTTTACAATACCTGACTTTTGGGGGGACTACAATAGGAGGTTCGATGTAGGGAGGTGTACAATGGGAAAATACTGTGACACAAGAAAAAAGGTATCGACTATGGGAATTTGCCTCGGACTCTACTTCATCAGTTTAAGAAATGCCAAATATTGCTTTATCCTGGCAACTCGTCTATAATTGGTGGTATTAGGGAGCAGGCTGTGGCACTCTGAGGCTAAATGATCTGACCCCAATCACCCAGCTAATGAACAGGAAACAGGACCTGAACCTGGCTCTTGATGCACTGTGCCAGGGCATCAATACAACTTTGAAAAGTAGTGCTACAGGTCAGCAGCTGGTGGTACAGAGAGCTGGTCTTGGGAGACCTGGTCCAAGGCCCTTTAACACCTCTGGGCCCCGGGCAAATCTCTGGCAGTGAAAGTTGCAGAGAAGGAGCCAGTCAGTCAGTAATTGGTAAAGTTCCTGACTGGGGGCTGGGCCTGCAAAATCACAGGAAGAGAGCCGGGGGGAGGCAAGAGGAGGGAGAAGGGGAGAGGAAGGAGAGTCAGGGACACAGAGGGACAGAGAGAGAGGGGGAAGGAGTGAGGGAGGAGAAGGGGAGACAGGGATAGAGAGGAAGGAGAAGAGGGAGGAAGGGTCAGGGACAGAGAGGGACACAGAGGGAGGGGGAAGGAGTGAGGGAGGAGGGGACACAGGGATAGAGAGGAAGGAGAAGGGGGAAAAGGAAGGAAGGTCAGGGACAGAGAGGAAGGGGCAAGGGGAGAAGAAGCAAGGACAGAGAGGGAAGGAGAAAAAGGTCAAGCATCCGGCTCTTACCTGCTGGAAAGTCTTTGACCATACTCGGAAGTTCAGCTGTAGACTTCGGCTTTCCTGTCTGTGTAACTGGTCTAGCTCACAGCGCAACTCGAAACACTCAGCTTCAGGACATTTCTGAGGAAGGTTTAGAAGAGGAAGGTGTCCAGAATTTAGGAGTCTTAACATTTAGCTCTTAATCTAATCCCTGGCTCCATGTTCTGTAGCAGTTGTCAAGTCCCAAGTCTACTCCACCAGTCACCCCCAGACCTCAAGTCTCAGGGTTCCAAACTTACCAGAACTCGGGGCCCTGAGGTGGGTCCCCGACTTAAGGCTTCCCACCTCTGCAGTCGGTGTTGGGGCTCCTCGGAATCCAGCTGGAGGGAGATAACCTCAGGTTAGACCCCATTCTCCTTCCCTATAGAGGTGACCCAATTTTCAGGTCTGGTTAACCCTGGTTCTTTGTTCTAGAGAAGCCTTGTTCGAGCATCTTAGTGAGCACAATTCACTTAACGACTTTAGTTGATTCCTTCTAGGATCCTCAACAATGTCTCCCTTCTTTCCTCTTTTTCTCATCAGTCTCTCCATAGTGTCTTTTCCTGGAATATCCTCCCTTCCTCCCTTCACTTTATGAATTTACCTTTTAAAGCCAACCATTGCTTCCTGCAGGATGCCTTCCTTGATTCTCCTCCCCCATCCTGAGACATTCCCCCACCCCCATCCCCATACAAAGCACTTTGCTTGTATTTCTGTTATGCACTTAACTACAGAACAGAATAAAACATGAAATCCACATAAATTATTATCTATTAATTTCTTGACTTGCCTGGGTGATAATTTCATCCTTCAAAAGGTGGAGAAACTATCAAGGGGAAATCCTAATTTGGATATGAATGTCACTAACAGGGAGGAAATAATTGTTAGGGTGTGAAGATTGGGAAACTTGGGGACAAGTGACCATTCAACTCTAGAAATAATGATAGAGAGGGGAATTTTGGAAAACAGGATTTTTTGGGTTCAGAGGAAAGACAAGGATGATCTCATAGACTAAAATATTTCAAAAGTTGGCCCAGGAGCCCTGAGAGATTGCTCAGGAAGGAAATCTTAAAGACATAAGCGGAAATAATTCCAATGAGGAACAAAAATGAAACTTCTCTAGAGAGCAATGTGGATTCCCAGGAAACTCACCAATTGACTGAGACTTTGAAGAGAAATGTACAGAAAATGAAATTAAGGCCAGGAAATAGACACCAAATGTAAGAGTATAAATGTAAGTAAAATACAGGTAAATGTAAGTCCTGTAAGAAGTATCAGAATGAGCTAAGGCTGTTGAGGGAAGCTGAAGATGATAAAAATAACTTTTAAAGTTATCTGGGGAGAAAAAGGAGGATCAAAGGAGGGATGGGAGGTGGGGTGATAACTGACACCAGAAAGAAAACAGAGCTGCTCAATTCTATTTTTTTTTCTTTTTTCTTCTTCTGGGAGGATAGATGGGATGACGATAGCTGAAGATTGGGAGAAGGCAGAACAGCTCAATCTTTGTTTTGTTTCAGATTTCTCAGCAAAGGAGAACAACCTTTTCATTGGAAATGACAGAATAAAAATGTCAAACAGGGATTTGATACTGAAGAGAGTGTTTAGTTGCTTTTAATAAATTAAAATCAACTGACTTGGATGAACTACAACAGTCCCAAAATGGGTCCCAAAACAACGAGCAGATGGAATAGGAGCCACTGTCAACAATATATGGAAGATCATGGACAACAGGGGAGGAAAACAATGGGCAGATGAACTGGGAGCCACTGTTAATATATGGAAGATCATGGACAACAAGGAAGGTCTCCCAACTTTGCAGAAGGGCAAACTTTGTTCTAATATTTCATAAAAGGAAAAGAAGAGTCTGTAAACTATAAGCTAGTGGTTTGATGCTAATTCTTGGGGAGATTTTAGAAAGGATTTTAAAAGGAGGTTGACTAATATATAGAAAGGGAAGTGACTGACAAAGAACTAGCACGACTTCATTGAGAATAAGTCACAATAGGTGTATTAGCACATGCTTAAAATTTCTGCTACTGGGGGAGTCTGAGGCTGAGGGAACTCTTAAGGTCTAAGGTCTGAGCTAACCCTGGCCTGGCCCAAATGATCTAGATTGGAGAGTAGGCTAAATCTTCATTATTGAAGAGCAATGGGATTGGATCTATGAATAAATGCTGTACTTACAATTCCAGGTGAAACAGGAAGACCCAGAATAAAAAAAAAAAGTCATGGCAGACTCATCTCATGTAATTTTTTAAAAAATAAGATGACCAAACTAGGTATATATATATATGTAAAACAAATAAAAATTATATATATATATATAAAACAAATAATATATAACATATACATACATACATACATATATATATATATATATATATATATATATATATATATATATATATAACACAAATAGGGGAATACCATGGATATAGTTTACCTTGATTTTTAGCAATCATTTAATAAAATGTTTTATATTCTTTTTTTGGAAAACATGAAAAAGTCTGGATTAAATGGACTTAGGGCTAGTTGAATGGTCAGACTCCAAGAACAGTTGTTGATGGTTTGGCGTCAGCATGGCAAAAGGGTCCCAGGATTCTATACTTGGTTCTTTATTTTTATTTTTTTTTTATCTTTAGCCTACTTTCCACTCTAGGCCAGTTTAGCTCAGACCCCAGAACTCAAGAGTTCCATCAGCCTCAGATTCCCTCAATAGCAAAGATTTTAAGCATGTGCTGCCATACCCATCGTAATTTGGATAAAGGCATAGATGGTATGCCTATCAATTTTGTGGATGACTTGAAGCTGGGAGGGATAGCTCACATAGCAGATAACAGAGTTAGGATCCAAAGGAATCTTGGTAGATTGAATCTAATAAAGTGAAATTATGTGTAGGTAAATATAAAGTTTGGCACATGGGCACAAAAGAGTACCTTCCCAAGTAGAAGATGAGGGAGGTACAGATAGATAGAACAAAGGTTGTTCTGGAAGGGATCCTGGGATCTGAATGAATTTCAAAAGCTTCACTTTAGCAGTGTACTGTGGCAGCCAGAAAACCTCAGAGTATCATGGGCTCTTTTATGAAGGGAGGAGTTTCCAATCCTACTGTACTCTCCTGGTCAGAGCTGTACTGGAATAGAAAGTTCAGTTCTGGGCATAAGAAGGGCATGGATAAACTGGAAAAGGTCTAGAGAAGGGACCCCAGGATGGCAATCAGGATAGATAGACCTGGAAAAATTTAGTCTGGAGAAGTTATATGACAGATGTGCCCAAATGTTTGAAGGACTGTCAATGTGACTCATTTTCCTGAATTTACATCTGATTTCAGGCACTTATTAGCTGTGGGACCCTAGGCCAGTCACTTAACCCAATTTAGCCCAGTTTTCTCAACTGTAAAATGAGGATAAAAATGGCACCTAACTCACAATGTAAGTAAAAATTAGGGTTGTGAAGAGCAAATGAAATAATATTTATAAAACACTTAGTATAGTGTCTGGACCATAATAGGCACCCTACAAATGCTAGGTATTAATATTATTCAGTTGTACAAAAGCTAATTTAGATTTGATGACAAGAATGATTTCCTCACGATATCCCAAGACTGGGACAAGTTCCTTCAACAGGTTGTGGTCCCTTTTTCTGAAACAGGACCTGGTATGTTAGAGTGGAAATTGAGTAGGAATTCCTTTGTGTATTACAGATGAGCCCTGAGGTCCCCTGCAATTCTCCAATTCTGTGATTCTATGATCTTTATCTACATGATCTCATCTCAAGCCTGCAAGAACCTCATCTTCCCTAAACTTTCCATCTTCCCCAACAGCCATCACTGTGTTTTACATACTGCAGGCAGAATAATAAATGAGCACAAAGTAAACTGAATGGTTTGGTGTCTTTTGCCCTAAATCTCTTTCTCAGATCCCAAATTCCAGTCCCTCCCCACCACTCATCTCCCTCTGCTCCCACTTATCTCCTTACCTTCAGGTCCTGTAGGTTGGGAGCGTGACTAGTTGTGCAATTGCTAAGGCCTGAAATACTGGTGACATTGATGAGCTGCTGACCTCCCAGGGCCAGCGGACAGCTAAGCTGCAATATCCCTCTGCTGATGGAGCTAGGACCATGGTTGATAAGCTGAGGAAAGGAAGAATGGAGTCATTAGTGGGGGACACTTCACCTCAGTTCTTGATCTTGATCTGTACATATTTCAAAGTCCCTCTTTCCCTCACCCACGATTACTTATTATTATTATTATTATTTTTTTTTTTTTGCTTTTGGCTGAGGCAATTGGGACTTGCCCAGAGTCACACAGCTAGGAAGTGTCTGAGACCAGATTTGAACTCAGGTCTTCCTGACTTCAGGGCTGGTGCTCTAACCACTGCGCCACCTAGCTGCCCCACTTATTATTTTTCAACTTCTTGCTACCTGACTTCTTCACAATGTACTGAAACTGCTCACTCTAAGGCCATCAACAACTTTTCATGACTAAACCCAGTGTCCTTTTCTCAGGACTCATCCACTTTGACCTCTCTGCAGATTTTAACACTGTTGACCATCTCTCATCACAGAACACACTCTTCTTTATTATCTGGGATACTGCTCCTCTTGATTTTCCATCTACCTCTGTGACTGGTCCTTTTCAGCTTCCTTGGATGGTACATCTTTCACCTCCTGCTCCTGAAAATTAGGTTTCCTCTAATGATTTGGCCTGAACTCCTTTCTATTCATTTTAAAAATTCTTTCATTTAGTAAACTCATCTGCTTTTAGAAAAAGTTCATGTCTCATTTCTACATATATGTATATATATGTCCAGTCTTAATCTATCTCTCTCTCAAATTCCACATCATTAGTTGCCAGATAGTTAGATGCCCTTTTGGTATCTCAAACTCAGCAAATCCAAAGGACTTTCCTCCTAAAGAGACCTGGCCTCTAAGCATCCTTATTTCTGCTGTGCAAAGTAGCCAAAGCTACCTGGGAAAATGACTCTGATGGTTTGCTTGAGCTCAAGAATTGTGAACTCAAGTGGGCTAAGCTGGTAGAGTGTTTCCACCAAGTCTGATACCAAAAATGGTGACTTTCGAGAGAGTTGGGGGCATCAAGATGGCTAAGGAAGGATAAACCAACCCAGGACAGAAGTGAAAAACAGAAAAATGGAGCAGGTCAATGCTCCCATGCCAATGTTTAGGGATGGAAATAGATCCATTAGGGGTCTGTGTAAATTCAACTTTGGTGGAACAAACAGTAAGACTCGATAGCAATTCCCATTTTTGCAACCTCAATGATTACAGGATCATAGAATTAGAGTTAGAAGAGAAATTAGAAATAATTTAATCTAATCTCCAAACTTAATAGCTGAGGAAACTAAGAAAGATCCAGAGAGATGAGATACTTGTCCAAGGTCATTTAGGTAATAAGTGGCTAAACCAGGATTTGTAGTCAGATTTCTTGAGCCCAAATCCAATGAATTAATGCTCTTTCTACTGGATGAGGCGATTTTCTTTGTCCTGTCTGATGTTGTTTGTCCTTATTTTCAAGGAGGATCAGTGACATCGCCGGTGATATCTTGATTTGTTGTGAACTGAAGTGAAGAAGAACTGCATGAAGTCATCAGCCTCACTGTTGCTTTTGGAGTCACCAATGTCCAGTTGGTAAAACAAAGTCCCAAATCAGGGTGACTGGTGATGGTCTGGGAGCATTCATTGGACGACCTTGTCATGTTCAAGCTCTAAGTGCTTCCCAGAGGCTGCTTCAGCTATTTTCATGGCCTTTGAAACAAATTGTTCACATCTGTCCATTCCACGAGGGGGAAGTCTTCACATGCTTAGGATAGATAGGATGCTAACTCACCAATGGGTTTGAGGTCAGTCAGTTACTCTCAACCTGGTTTAGTCTGTCTGATAAAAAGGTTTACCTGGAGGTGGTCACCATGCATGTTATAGATTCTCAGAAACACAGGTGAGAGTTGAGAGATGGGTGGACATCAATAGTGGATGAGCAGCCTTGAAAACGCCTCAACAAGTCCTTACATCATTGAACATTTACCTCCAGCATCTCTGAGCCTCAATTTCCTCAATCATAAAATGGGATAAAATACTTGGTATGCTGATTCTCACGACTGTTTTCAGCTCAAATGACACAATATTTCCATTTTTTAAAAACTGTAACTTTAAAGCTTCATATAAGTTATTCCTATTATCTTTGTTTCTCTCTCTCTCACGCCCCTGCTCCAGCACTATATCATCAGTGGCACAGCTCTACTGATTCCAAATCCATGACATTCCTGGCATTGTCCCCTCCTCTCCATTCCTAGGGCGACCAACCTCTCTTAAACCCCCCTGGGTAGCTGTAAAACTGAGCTTAATCTCTGTCTTGCCCTCTCTTGCTCCCCCAAGGACAGCAATGTACCATAGTTCCTAATCTCTGACCACCAGTGACTAGCCCTTTGTTGTTCCTTCATCCATGTGCCCCCCTAGATGACCTCCACTCTCCTGTGTGCCATTCACAGGACCATGGAGTTTAGAGCTATCAGAGTCCATAGAGATCATCTCAAGTCCAACCCTTCATTTTAAAGACCAATTATGAGTGCAGAAGACTGATAATGTCTCCTGACAGAAAGGGGGTAGGTTTAATATATACATTTTTGGCCATAGCCAATATGGAATTTTGTTTTCCTTAACTGTATGTATTTGCTACTAGAACTTTTAATTTTTCCTTCTTTTTTATGATAGAGAAGTGGGAAAATAAGGTGAAGAGGGAGAGGGTAGAGGAATAGTGAAAGAAAAGAGGGTCACAGACTTGGCTCTTCTCAGCAATCCAAGACAATTCCAAGAAATTTGGATGGAAAATGCCACCCACGTGCAGAGGGAGAACCATGGAGACTGATGTGGATAAAAGCATACTATTTTCACCTTTTTTGTTTGTTTGTTTGTTTTTTCTTTCTCGGAGTTTTTCTCTTTTGTTTTGATTTTTCTTTCACAACAAGACTAATATGTAGATATTTTTAAAGGATTGCACATGTAAAAGAGGGTCATTCTTTTTTTTTTAATGCAGAGAAGAGAAGGAAGGCCAGGAAGAAACCCAGACAAGCAGAATAGCTTTGAATGCTACAGGTTGAACTTTTATATTTAGAAAGAGGAATAAGAAGTATTTCACAGACACCTGCAGTTTCATGTATACTCATTTTTTTCTGTTTTACTGCACATATGGACATAACCATTTAATTTGGTGTTTAAGGTCAAAATGAAAAGAAATTTTAAAAAAAGGAAAAAAAATGGAGATGCTTGGACTAAATGATCTCTTTAAGCTCTTGATTTCAGCTACTTTTCTTTTCCTACCTCATAGACATGTTGGACCTCAGGGCCAATGCTATTCTCTTCTTCGGGCAGATCTTGGGGCTGCCAGCCACTTATTGGGAATAGCACTGTCTCTGGCTTGGACACCCTGAGAAGAGAGAGAAGGGTCAGTCTGAATGCCAGGTATCTTTGGAAGGTTCAGCCCAGTCCCCAAGCTGGATCTCTAACCTGTGACTTACCAGTTCAGGGAGACCTGGGCCTGAGCCTCCACAGAAAGCAGGAAGGAAACCACTTCACTCTGAGAGTTATTGAGATTCTTACTGCAGGAGGGCAGAACAAAGAACAAAGAAGGGAGGGGAAAGAAAACAGAAGATTGTGAGCTGGAGATAGAGAGGCCTCTTTCACTGCTTGGTCCACTCCTCTCCTCACACCCACAGGTCCTGACCCCATCCTACCTGTGAATCTGGAAATCAAACTGGATATTTTTCTTGTTGTCCCGGAGATGAGGGACAGTGAATCGAAGGCCCCCCCATAACTGTAGCCATGGAGAAAGAAGGAGGGGTCATGTTGGTCAGGTTCAAATAAGACAATGTATATAAAACCTTTTTTTTTTTAACTAATTAAAGCTTTTTATTTATAGAACATATGAGTGATTTTTCTACATTGACCTTTGCAAAATTTTTTTTTGGTTCCAAATTTTTCCTCTCCTTCCCCCCACACCCACCCCTAGATGACAGGTAGTCTAATACATGTTAAATATGTTAAATTAGTATATAAAACCTTTTGCAAAATTCAAAGTACTACACAAATGTCAATGCATCTGTCCAATGCGTAGATGTCTAGCCCAATCCACTCTCCTTCCTAACCCTCCTCTTCCTCCTTTCCCATCTCAACTGTTCAGGCCAATCCAACTAATCAATCAACAAACTTTATTAAACAAGGCCTGTCTGAAGAATACTGTGCCGGAGCTCCCTCATTTCCAGGTCTACCTCTCCCTGGTCCTGGCTCTTGTCCCCTTTGACCTTGCCCCTGCCCCTGCCACTCACACTGGCTCCGGCCTTCATTGGGTTCCCCAGGTCACAGACGAGCTGACGGCTCTGATTCACAGCAAAGTAGTCACAACTTAGGCTGGAGAAATTCTAGGGGGAAAAGTCATGGCATTAGTACCCTCTCCAGTTTCCCTGGGGGTCCCCATCCTGTCCCTCCAGCTTCAGTTATCCCAGCCCCTTCCCAGCTCTGGTTTTCCCACTTGGTCATTGCACAGATCCCTTGCCTTGAGCCCTGCTCACCCCAGGGTGTCGGACCAGTCCTGAGTACTCAGCCTCTGGGGGGGCGATGACACGAAGCTCGGCTTCATAGGCCCCTCCTTCTCCCAGGTTCTGGGCATGGAAGGTCAAATTCAAGGCATTCTTGTCCCCCAGGTACACCTGATTCTGCTCCCTGGCAGAAGGGAAGGTGGCAGGGTCACATATTAGGGTTGGGAGAGTCAAGTGGAAATCCCCCAGATTTTGGCAAGAGACCCAGGCCCTGACTCAGTGTCCTTCCTGGTGACATGAAATCAACCCCAGAGGAAAGTCAGGCTCCGTGATGGGAAAATGGCCTGCCCAATCCATCATTAATGGAAGTTCTGGGACTCAGAGACACAGCTAAGGCAGATCTGTTCTCTTTTCCAATGTCGCTCTCAAGGGTCCCACCTCTGTCTCTGTCCCTCCCCCCAGTGACATGCCCCCTCTACTACCCTCACTCCCTCCAGAAGTAAGGAGGAGGCCAGGGATTGTGGGCAGTGCCTCTGGAGCACAAGGCAACAGTTCTCAAGCTTTCCACCCTCAGGACCCCTTTATAGTCTTAAAAATTAATGAGGATCCCAAAGAGTTCTAGGTCATATTATGAAACTGGCTTTGACCTTGGGAACCCCTGTTCTAAGGGAACATTTCCCTTTCCTTTCCCTTCTCCCAGCACCACTGAACTGAACTGACACAGACTTCCTTCTGAGTAAGGAGCAGCACCCCACTTCCCACACACAATTCTGGCCCTGGGGGCCAGAACTCCTGCTTATGGCTCTGCTGGGGCAGGGATCATATGAGGCACCAAACATTTAGAGCTGGATGTCATCTGGTCTGCTCTCATTTTACAGACTAGGAAACTGAGGTCACAAGAGCCTGCCTTGACTCACCAATGGCAGAGACCAGACTTCTACCCCCCAGAACAGCACCCACACCATCCTCTCTCTTCCCAAGGACTCCGGCATCCTGCCTCCCAGCCCTTCTAAGCCTGTCAGCATCACCTCCCCCAGTCCCAGCCCCACTCTCCTCTGGCTTTCACCTTCCGAGCCACAGTGAGCACTGAGAGCCTCGGGCCTTGGGACATGCCTGCTTCACTTACCCATACACTTCTAGTTGCAGGTCAGGCACACAGATGTTGTCTTCTCCACAGTCCAGAAGAATCTGGGCCTAAGGACACAGCAGCGGAGTGGGGAGGGAGAGTTTGCGATATGCCCTTCTAAGTTACTCCCTCCCATGAAAAACCTAGCCCATCCTCTCCCTTTCTAGTGTGCCATGCTCCTAAACTTCACCTCTTCCTTCCTTCCTCTTCCACGTCATCATCATCATCATCATCATCATCATCATCATTAAAGTACTCCATGTCATTTATAATAGTCATATATCATATAATATCATGCTGTATAATAGAATATGATATATATACTATGATTATAATTATCATACATTATAATATTGCTATTATGTAATTATAAAACTTATATTAACATTATTTATTATAGTAATGTGTCATACATTATATATTATACATCATACCATAACATGTAACAATTATATAAAATAGTAAAATAGTGTGATTATAATTAATTGTGTTTTATAATATTGATTCTATAATAATAATAAAAAAGTAACTGACATTTATATGGTACTTTATAAAATGCTTTATATATACAAGGTATCCCATAAGGCATAGAGCTTAAAGCTTTAACAGCTTACAATTGTACTTGTGGGTCATCCTATATCATTTGAGTCTCACAACAATGCTATGAGTTAGGTGCTATAGATATTACCATCCTCATTTTACAAATGGGGAAATCAAGGCTGACCTAGTTAGTTTGTAGTAGAGTTAGAATTTGAACCTAGACTTTGTGACTTTCTCCATTGCCTGCCCTCTTCTTCCCTTGCTCTCTGTGGAGGCCTCTAAACCCCCAATCCCCTCATACCTTGTCTTCAATTCGGCTCCTGCTCTGGTAGTGCAGCACCGGACGGAGGCCATGGGTGTCAGGAGGTGCTTTGGAGTCCAGAGAAAAGTTGAGAGCAATGTGGATCGGGGAAAGTTTGTCTCGAAATTCTGATTCGTTCTAGGGACCAGAGTGTAGGGGATTAATGAGGATATGTGAATTCTGACCTCAGCTCCTAGTTACGAGGACTAGCACCTTCCTTCCCTTTTCCTCCCCATGCAACCTGATGTGGGGCTGGGAGACTGGAGGCCTGGGTCAGTATGGGAACAATTTCAGTTTTAGTGACTAGACCCTTAGGGTGTTTCCCTTGAGCATAACCAGCTTATCTAGACTACTGTAACATGAACCAATTCCACTGAAGGATGTTTCTTCTCCAGAATCCAGACTCCAGATACCAATCTCACTCTCCAAATTCCTTCCCACTAAAGTAGTCACTTCCCATCCCCACCAACTGACCCAAGTGCCTTCTGGTCATTTTCCTTCCTTCTTCATGCACAGGATCGTTATTATTATTAATTATTATTATTATTATTATTATTATTACGGCATCCAATCTGCCAATTTTTGTAATTGTAAATTTTTTGTCCTGCCCTCCCCAGAAGAAGAGCTCTAGGAATCCTTCTCTAACTACCCCTCTGTGAATTGGACTCTGGCTAGTGGCCATACCCGAAGGTAGATTTTCATTTCCTGACAATCCTCATGGGCCCCATTTTGGATGAGGAGGGTCTTGGTGTAGGACGCCTGTTGTGAGGCCAAAAACAGTGCCCGACGAATGCCCCCTTTCTGCTTCTGCCAGTCCAGCTGGAGCTCTACGGTGAAACCTAAAGAAGGCAGAGGAAAGCGCCGAGAAGTTAAGCCCTCTGGACTCATCTAGCTCCCTTCCTTCCCTTCTTAGAAGTCTGCTTTCCCCCCTTCTCAGCTTTGCTAGCCGATTTGCTTTTTCTTTTTGTTTGTTATTGTTGAGGGCTTTTTGGGGGAGGCAATTGAGGTTAAGTGATTTGACCAGAATCACACAGTATCTGAAGCCACATTTGAATTCAGGTCTTCCTGACTATCTACTAGCTGCCCTAGCTGATTTTCTTTCTTTCTTTTTTTTTTTTTTTAAATGATAACTTTTTTTTTAATAATAGCTTTTTATTTTTCTAAATACATGCAAAGAGAGTTTTCAGCATTCACCCTTGCAAAACCTTATGTTCCATATTTTTCTCCCTCCCCTCCTCCCCTTGACAGCAAGTAATCCAATATAGGTTAAACATGTGCAATTCTTCTAAACCTATTTTATTTATCATGCTGCACAAGTAAAATCAGATCAAAAAGGAAAAAAAAATGAAAAAGGAAAAAAATAACCAAGCAAATGACAACAACAAAAAGGTAAAAATACTATATTTTGATCCACATTCTTTCTGGATGAGGATGGTTCTCTCCATCACAAAGAATTGGCCTGAATCACCTCATTGTTGAAAAGAGCCAAGTCCATTACCTACTGCTTTTCTTAAAGAGGGTAATGATATCTATCCCCTCGGCTCACCAGAGGTATGATTCTGGTCAAGTTACTTAACTATTATCTGCCTCAGTTTCCTAAAATGTAAGATAGGTGCTATTATTATATCCATCTCCCAGATTGTTGTGGGGGTCAAATAGAATATTTGTAAAAGTGCTTGGCACTTTAGTAGGTACTATGTAAATGCTCATTCTCTTCATTTCCCTCATTACCTGGCTTCTGACCTCCTCTTTCAATTGAAGCTGCTCTTTCCAGAGTCACCACTGATCTCCTAATTGCCAAATCCAATGGCTTTTCCCCAAGCCCCCATCCTTCTGGTGTCTCTGACATTGTCTATCACCCTCCTGCCCTGGATATTCTCTCCTCCCTTCTTCCCTTAGCTTTTGTGACACTGCTCTCCTAGTTCTCCCCTGTCTCTCGCTCTTCCTTCTTCATCTTCTCTGGATTTTACCCTGAGTCACGACCCCTCACAGGGAGTGCTCCTTCAATGCATTATTTGGCGTCCTGCCCCTGATCTCAGGATTTCATCAACTCCCACAGATTCAGTGATCACCTCTTGGCAGACTCATTCTCAGATCCATTTATCTAGTCCCAAATCTCTCTTAACCTCCAGTCTTACATCACTAACTGCCTATTGGACATCCTAAACTGAATGTCCCGTGGCCACCTCCAAATTAGAACTCCTCTTTCCTCCAAAGCATTTGGCGTCTGTTACTCCCGAAGTCACAGCATCCTCCCAGTCACTCAGCCTCACAACCTTTGCATCATCCTGTTTCTCCCATGCCCTCATCCTACATATCCAAATTGTCACCAAGCCTCATCACTTCTACCTTACAGTATCTCTCATCTAAGCCCCCCCCCCCCTTCTCTCTAATTAGCACAGCCCCTATCACTTCACACCTGGACTGGTCGTTTTCCCTGTCTCAAGTTGCTCTCCACTGCAGTCCATTCTCTATTCAGTGGCCAAAGTGATTTTTAAAGGGCAGGTCTAATAATCCCATCACTTCTCCCTCATTAAACTCTTGCAGTTCCCTATTACCTTCAGAATCAACTATAAAATCCTTTGCTTGGCTTCTAAAGCCTTTCACAACTTTCCCACCTTTTAATGCCTTACTTCTCTCTCGATATTATGGATCATAATTGAGTAAAACATTGGCCTTTTCAACCAATCAATAAACATTTATTAAGTACCTACTATGTGTTAGGCATTGTGCTAAATGCTGGGGATACAAAAAAGAAGCAAAAGTCAGTCCCTGCCCTCACGGCACTCCTTTCTATTCCTCTCCCCATTCCAGGTGTCCCAGGCCTGGAATGTTCTTCCTCCTCAAGTCTGTCTCCTGGCTTCCTTCTAGGATTAGCTCAAATCTGCCTTCCGGAAGAGGTCTTTCCTGACCCCCTCGCTGCCCTCACCATCCTTCTAGTTTTATTTCCAATTTTCATTGCATCTATCTCATAGATTGATAGTTATTGGCATGTTGCCTGCCCCATTTAGATGTGAGGTTTTCGAGGACAGGAATTGTGTTTTACCTTTCTTTGTATCCCAGAACTTATCACAATGTCTGGCACACAGTCAGTGTTAATAAACGCTTATTGCCTGACCAGCCTCCCAGGGCCCCAAGGGATTCTCACCAATGGAGTCTGGGACGTGTTTTCCAGAAGCGTTGAGACAGAAACTCAGGTTGATGCTATAGAGAGAAAGAAGAAGATGGATGGACTCGGCCCTACAGGCCCACAGTCCTCCCATTACTTCTCTGTTCCCTCCCCCAAGCCAGCTTGTCTCTCCAACGGCACAGCACTAATCCAGGAATTCTATCCAACCTCACCCCAAAGCACAGACCCAGGGATCTAGTCCCAGAACTGTCTCTCCTCTCAACCCAGCCCAAGGCGGCCTGATCCCCCAGCGCCATACCACGACATGGGGTTTCCCTCCAAGTTGCAGCTTCGCTCCTCAGGGTTGAACATGGCAGGGAAGATGGTGAGGGAAGCACTGGCAGAGATGATGGGGCGGCCCCTGATTGGAGTTTCAGGATGAGGGAGAAAACAAGCGTGTTCAGAGCTTCACCCTGCTCTGCAGTCCCCTGCAAACAGGGGTTCAGAATCCAGTCCTCCGGACTCCCATCACCCCCAGTCCTCTGATGCTCCCCATCTCCCTGCTATACCTGTACACAACCGCCTTGTCCACACCAAAGGCCCCCACAATCAAGTCTGCAAGAAAGCCACACAAGGGTGAGTGAACCCTGAGCTAAAATCTCTCCCGAGTACAACAACTTACTATTTACCAAATACGTGATAGGAAACAACAAAGAAGGAGCTCAGAACGTGGCTCGACCCAGAGACCAATCTCGAATTCAGAAGCTGGGACACCAGCAGAGGGGGGGAAGCAGCATGCATTGTCACACATGAGCAATGCATGGGATGGAGACAGGTAAGAGGAACCTCCCCTGGCCGAGGGAGAATCCCCCCTTCTCCGGCTCTCCCTAAGTGGCCACACAGCCAGCAGCATCCCAGTTAGGATTTGAATGCATGACCCCAAAGTGTCGACCTTATTTTGTCTGACTGAGGATTATGCAGGAGGATCAGTGAGATGGGACAGTACCCAAAAAAGAACAGTGCACCAATAAGCTTTTTATAAAGAGATCCTCACTGAGGGGATTTAGGGTTCCCCCTAATCTCAAATTGTTTCCTAAATAGGTGGAGCTCTGGCTCGGGATGTGGCCACCTGGTGGCCACAGTGGAGAATTGCACTTGGAGGCTAATTTCCCCAACAGGGAGAGGTGATTTGGGAGATGAGGATGGACTCTTGGCTCCTTGCACTCTCCGTTGGGTGTTTGGACTCAGATGGGGGCCGGGAGAATCCAGGTGTTTAGGAAAGGGGGTGGGCATATTTGCATTCACCTGGATATCCGTTGTTATCCAGGTCTCGAGCCCCTCTGAGAGCAAAGCCGAAAAAATCAGGGCTATGGCCCGGCTGCCAGAGGGGTAGCAGCACCTGGGAGGGTTTTGAGCCCAGCCCTTTGGGACCTCCTGGATACACAAACACCACTCCTTGCTGGGTCTGCCCCCCAAACGGGGCTCCTACGGCCACATCTGCAACACAAACATGACATGCCCTATTACACCGGACGTTGCTGCCCAGACTGGCCGTCCGCAGTGACCTTTAGCTCTAAATCCCTTCTCTTCTGTTCCCTTCAGACCTGGGCACCTGGCCCCTCGCTCCACCTGGCCCCTCAGACTCACGTGCTTAAGCTTTCAGATCTCTCTCCCCACTTCCTTTGAAATCAGACCCTGTAACTTCTCAAATAAAAGTGTCCATATTCCATCCTTCTTCCTTCTTCACTGCTCTTAGAATAGGCCTATACTCACCTATCCACGTCTGTCTGCCACTCCAGGAAACAGGATTCCACCCTCTGAATCCCAGGCAATTGGGGTTAAGTGACTTGCCCAGGGTCACACAGCTAGGGAATGTTAAGTGTCTGAGACCAGATTTGAACTCAGGTCCTCCTGACTTCAGAGCTGGTGCTCTATCCTCTGTGCCATTTAGCTGCCCTGATTCCTACTTTTCCACCAGATTCAGGTATCTGGCGCTTAGTCCCCACTTCCTCAAATCCAAGAGTGTGGCTCTCTTTGCCCCAAGGCTCTCACCATTGTAGCCATCCTGGTCCAAGTCTCCCAGGGGGGACAGGGAGCTGCCAAACCGTCCAAACTCATCAAGCCCTGTGAGGGTGAGATCCGGCGTGGGCTCCATGCCTGAGGGGTGCTGGAGGTAGACATAGACCCTGCCCACTTCCTGAGCTTGTCCATCAGCTGTCCTCTCCATTAGTAGCGGGGCTCCTACTAGAAGGTCGTCCAACCTGGCCAGGGGAAAAATCCAGATTCCCTGATACTTAATTGCTGGTCCTCCCCTTCCGTCAGAGTCAGGAGAAGATGTGGCTGAACCAGATGAACTCAGAGGTTGGTCCTCAAGTCCCTGCCCACCCTTTCCAAATTCCAAAACAGGAAGAAAGCAGCAATCCCCCACTCCCTCTCAACTCCCAACCCCATAAGTAAGTCAGGGTAACTGGGCTGCTGCTCCAGGGTACTGAAATCTAGTGGCAGATTAATTATTATCCACTTTGCTTTTGGTCAGAGGCTACCACAGAATGGCTCCTTTCCCCCCAACCTTAAGCTGATCTGCAAATGTGCTCCCTCCTGCACCCCAATTCTCTCTGCTGCTGGACCAGCATTTATGCCAGTCACAGATAGTAAGCATCCCACAGTTTCTATTTCCCATGCACTTTCATGGTGCTCACCCAGACCCAGAAATAGTCGGACACATTGTAACTCGACTCTAACAGTGTTGTCATGTTGGTCCTCTTCAAAAACAAAGGACAACAACCAGAAATGTTAATGAAGGTTCTTCCCCTTCACTTACTTACCCATCCCCATTGATGTCTGTGGCAGCAACAGCATAGCCAAAGTAGGAGGCCATCTGGGGAAGGGGAGAAGACTGGGTAATAAATAAATGCACTTTTTCTAGAAGACTAGAGGGAGAGCTGGGGGACAAGAGGGACTAGGGCAGGAGGCTCTAGGGAGTTTGGCAGGTGGGGATGCAAGCAAAGGATTAGAAAGTTGTCCTCACCTGTTCCCCTGAGAAGTTGTAGAGGGATTGGACATCCGAACCATCGAGGATGGTGACCTGGTGAAGGGGTGAAATAGTTGCATTGATCCCAGGATATACATCCTGGGACTTCTCACACACCCAAAGTTCCCTGAAAAGGCTGGAGAAGACTCGAGGGACAGGCACCCAAATGTTGGCGGGAGCCACTCTGACAAAAATAGATCTAAACCTGGCCTCTTTCCCAGGCTGAGATCAGTATTTCCAACTGTCTGCTGGACAATTCCACCTAGGGGTCCCACTAGATTAAGTGCATCCAAAGCAGGGATTATTTCCTTTTTCTTGAAACCTATTCCTCGTTCTAATGTCTATTTCTGCTAATAGCATCACCATTCTTTTTAGTAATCAGCCTTGAAACTCAGGTCATATTTTAGCTTTGCTCAACCTAGTCACCAATTTCTGTTAATTCTGCCTCTACAACAATTATTACATCACCAAATGTCAGAGATCATCTGGTCCAATCCCATCATTTTACAGATGAGGAAATTGAGACTTTTTCTTCCAGCAACTGCCACGCCAGTTCAAATTCTTGTGACTGCTCACCTGTACTATTTTAACAACTGATCTAACCCTCTCGTTGCCAGATTATAGCATCATAAATCACAAGATTGTGGACTTTAGAGCCAGAAAGTCTTAGAGCTCATTCATCTCCTTTTTCAATAAAGGAAACCAAAAACCAGAGATGTCAAGTGATGTGCTATGGATTCTACAGCTTAGTAAGTATCTAAGGCAGGACTTGAACTCAGATTTCTGTCTCCAAGTCTAGATTCAATCAACTCAATCATGTCGCCTTTAAGATTAATCTTCTTTCCTCCCCACTCCCACTCAATAGCATTTTATCTTTTCCAATTACATATAAAGACAGTTTTCAACATTTACTTTTATAAGATTCTGATTTCCTTTTCCTCCTTCTCTTTCTCCTTCTATTCCGCCAAGATGGCGAGTAATCTAACATTGGTTATATGTGTTCATAAGATGAATCTTCTTAAAACATAAGTAATTTCATTCCCTTACCCCCACTCCTTCAAGAGATCCCCACTACTTACAGGGAAAAATTCAGACTCCTCATTTACCTCTGGGATTTTATTTTTTACTATTCCCATTCACACATTCTATATTCTGGTTATATAGGACTATTGACTTGCTTTTCTCTCTTTTTTAAAATGTTTGATTAGAAAGAACATTGAATAACACGCTTAATAACTATTTACACAAAATAACAGGACATCCAGTCCCTTTTCATCTTTGCTCATACCATTATACTTACCTCTACCTTCTGAACTCCTACCCCCCTTCAGAGCCCAGCTCCAGAGACCCCTCATGAACATGGCTAAGCTTCCCCCACAAATGATTTCTCCCTCTGCTGCCTTATTTTTTTTAATAAGCATGGCACTAATCATACCCTGATTCTTTTTGATATCTATTTATATGCATTATCAATTTCCCCCCTGCTGGACTGTTAGCTCTCTGAGTGCAGAGAATATATATCTATATCCTCTTTAGCCCGTAGCATGGTAATTTGAACACAGAGATATTCAATAAATGTTAGAGAAACGAATGAATGAATGAAGAAAATGGACAGTATGGGGTGAAGCCAGTAGTGAGGGTCTTACATAGCCATAGGTGAGGTTCCCTTTGGGTACTCCAGCCACGAAATCTGCAAGCAGGAAAGAAACATTTGAGATAAGCAGAGGGGACACCTCTTCTAAGTATGAGGTCTCTAATCCCCATCTCATTCACCTCCCTCAGTCCTGGGACTGGTGACATCCTTACCTTCTGTAGCATCTCCATTGAATTCTCCCACAGTCACTGCATATCCTGGGGAATACAATGGACAGAGTGGTTAGAATTTTTACTCTGAGGAGTCTCCTCTAGCCCCTCACTGCTCCTTAATTCCCACCTGGGTATTGATTCCCCACTAGAGTACTGATTTTTAAGTTTTGAATAATACTTTCCTAACAGGCTTGTGCAATGGTAATGAAAATACTGTGCCCATTTTAAAGTTGGGAGAACTAAGGCCCAGAAAAGCATTTGTTCATAGTAAATGATGGAGTTAGGTTATGATCCCAGGTCTCTCCTGAATCCAGCAGTCTTTATATTATACCAAGGTGTTTCTCTAACTATTAAATAAGAATAATAGCTGGCATTTATAAATCACTTTGGGATTTGTGAGGTGTTTAATATGTTTTATTTCACATATCTTTAATATGTGATCCTCACAACTCTAGAGTGGTAGATGTTATTATTATCATTTCTATTATACAGAAGAAAATGGTTAAGTGATTGCCTGGAATTATATAGTGTCTGAGATGGTCTTTCTGATTCCTAATCCACAGTCTATTCACTTAGATACCTAACTGTCTCAAGAGTTGGCTCTCCACAGTCAGCCACTCCTGGGAATGGAATAGATAGAAGAGGAGAACCAGAGCCCCAGGGTTGGAGAAGATACAGTTTTTGAGTGTCTCCCCTCTTTCCCTTCCCCTATGTCCAGGCCCAAGCCACCTTCCTCACTCACCTAGGTAGCTGTCATCATAGGTAGAGCTGGCTTGTCGGGTCTGTAACTGACCCCGAACTTCAGTAATCAGATACTCTGGGTAGTAGGACTCTGCAATTTGCTCCTGAGTAGCCGACAGGATCTGCCCTGGATGGTAAGGGGAAGGTGGGCAGGGGCAGGATGGATCAGAGAGGGGAGAAGGGGGAAAAAGCTAGAGGAAGTTCAGTACCAGGGACAGGACACAGTTAGACAAAGGGGCCAAAAAGACATTGGGCAAAGCTTTGAGTTAGGCATTGGGGCTCACCTTGCCAGTAGTAGCTCCCGGGTCCTCCCAACAACACACGTCCTGTCTGTGTGGGCAGAGGGATGGGAGACAGAGGTTGTGAAATGAACCCAACACCTGCTCCCACCCTGGCTGTCCCCTTCCTTCTCACATCCTCCTTACCTTGGTAAATTCTGCACTGAAACCCCCTTGGCAGTAACCCTGCCCTGTAGCGGAGCTAAAGTCTGCAGGGAGAGAAGAGACATAGTGTACATAGATTACCCAACAAGGGAAGGGGCAGAAAGAAGCAAGTGTGGCAAGCAGAGAAGTACAAGTGAAAAGGGTAAGAAAGCAGGGAGTGGGCATGGGGGGGCAGGAATGGCACAGTCAGACAATCAGAGTATTTATAGCAGAAGGGGCCTTGGAGATCACCTCGTTCAACTCCTTCATTATACAAAACAAGAAACTGAGGTCCAGAGAGGGGAAGAATTTGTTCAAGCTTTCAGGTCTTTTGAATCCAGAACAATATTCTTTCCACTGCTTCCTAGTCATTGTAAGGTTTTGAAGATATGGTGGCCCAGGTCTACTCCACCCCTCCCCAAGTCATGCTCTGGTTCTCCCTTCCCCCCATACCTGAACGGCAAGGTGAGTACTCCAGGAATTGGGTAAAGTTGTCAGTAGAGAGGTAGCAGGTGCCTACTGGGTCACTCATGGGTTCCTTCTCTGTGCGCCAGCTATACAAAGGGGCACAAGCCTGCAGACACCAATAGGCATTGCTCAGCCAGTATTCAACTCCCTTCCTACCAAGCCTGGCTCCCACCCTACCTCCCTGACATGCCCACTGTGCCCCTCACCAGGATGGTGGAGCCATGGGCTCGGACTGTGGCTCCAAACCACTGCAGGGACTTATATTCCACAGGCTCCTCCCCTTCAGAACTGGACAAGGATGACTCCAGAGGCCGAGAGCCTGAGGGGTAAGGTCAAGATGGACATAAAGGTGAAAAGCTTGGGGCCCAGAATTTCAAACCCCCTCTCTTTCCCCACTAGATCCTCTCTGACTGGGGATTCCCAAGTACTTTCTAGCTTTGACCCTTCCTGAGTCACTGGCAGACATACTGGAGGAAGAGGATCTTTGAGAGACAGTTTCCTACTCTGACTCAACCCTCTTCATTCAGAGAGGGATTTCCAGAGTTGCCCTTCATACTTTCCTCCTCCTGACCTCTCCACTAAAGTAGGGGCCAAGATTCAGCCAAGCTGTCTAGGGTTAGGGTTGGGAGAGTGTGAGAATTTATGGACAATTTAAAAGTCCCTCAGTTCAGGGATCTATGCAACTGGATTTGTTGCCATCTATCTGTGCCTATTTATCTTTAAGTTACATATATTTTATATATTATACATATGTTATATATTCATGCATTCTTAAATCTATATAATATTATATATGACATATTATATATA
This sequence comes from Myrmecobius fasciatus, assembly GCA_023553655.1. NCBI lineage: Eukaryota > Metazoa > Chordata > Mammalia > Dasyuromorphia > Myrmecobiidae > Myrmecobius > Myrmecobius fasciatus. The sequence goes on along the minus strand of JAJPUD010001934.1, from coordinate 180,952 downwards.
TATTACATATTCATATATATGCCCTATTGGGGATATGAAAGTAAATAAGGAACTCCCTGCTCTTTAAGAGCTTACTTTTTATTGGGAAGATAATACATTTGCAAATAACCATAAGAATGTAGAAAAGAGATAATTCAGCTAGGGTAATTTATAAAAGTCTTCAGCTTAGCATTTAAGCTAAGCTATAAAGGATGAGGAGGATTTTAATGCTCAGCAAGAAATGGGAACAAAAGTTAAAGGTGAGGAGAGAAAAGAGGAACCAAGACTACAGTGAGTAAAGGAAGGGAGGAAGGAAAGTACAGGATGCCTTAGGGAAAGTATCTTCAGGGAGAGAGGGTTGAAAGATAAAGGAGATAAAGGCAAGTCACAGGAGATAAACCTGGACAGGTGAGTTTTCTATTCATATCATAAAGAGAAATGGGGAGCCATTGAAAGCTTCTGAGTAGGAGAGTAATATGATCAAAGCAATATTTTGCAAATATATCCAAGGTGCCTGAGAAGGGTTAGCCTGTGAAGAATCCGAAGGCAGGAAAACCAATTAAGAGGCTGAGTGAGAAATAATGAAAGAAGGGAGTGGATGTAAAGATATTTTCAGGCAGAATTTCACATGAACTCATTCAACATCTCTACTTTTTCCCGCCTCTCTAGCTTGTGTGTTGGTTCCTAGGTCAGCCCTCTTTCTGTATCTCTGCCTTGCCATCTCTCTCTCCATGCTCTTTCCTCCGCCTCTGATTCCTAACTAGCATCTCCAGCTTTTTCCTTATGTGTCTCTTTCAGTTCTTTTTGGATTCCTCCTAAATCTGCATCTCTGCATCTGTCCCCTTTCTATTCTCATTTCCCTTTCTCACTCTTTGCATCTCCCTTCCGACACATCTTTTCCCTTATCATTAGTTGCTCCTTTAGCGGTCCCCAGTGTCCTTGCTGACTCTCTTCCCAGTTAACCCTGCCTCCGTGGCCCTCCTTGTTCCAGTCCCTCTCACTGTCTGGGTCTCTGTCTCTCCCCCGGCCTCCCCGAGTTGTGGGTGATTCAGGGGAAATGAGAGCCACATGTTTCTGAATCATGCCCGCCCCGCCTCGCCAAGGCTGGGCTGGGAACATATCGTCAGTGCCACTGGCAGAAGCCACACAGGGAGCCAGAGGAAAGATGAGGGGCGGAAAGGAGAGGTTTTCTCCCAGCCTGAGCCGGGCCATCCAAGCTGGGTACCCAAAGGCCCTTCGCTCCCCTTCCAGCCGCGCCACTCCCTAAGCCCGTCTGGCCCCACCCCTTCCCCCAGGCCCCATTCTACAGCCCCATCCTCCCCTCCCCAACCCCACCCCAAGCCCCGCCCCCTTCACGCGGCCCCCCGCCCATTACCTTTACTGTCGAACTCAATGGGGGTACACTGGGCTGAGTTGGGACCCCAAGGGCAGAGGTAGACGGCGCCGCCCTGCAGGACTCCTGGCTGGCTCGTGTTGGCCTTGGGAGCACCCACCAGAACACTGACCCTGTGGGAAGGGACCAATCAGGGGGTGGGTCAGCTCCCCGGCGGTGGCGCCCCTCCGCAATCCCCTTTTCTTGACCCTTATCCCTCCCACTTCCTGTGCCTTTCCCCTTATCATCTCTAGGTCTAAGAATTTTAGTCCTGGAACAGACCTTAGAGATTGTTGAAATAAGGGGGCTACAATCTAACTTCCTTCTTTTAAAAAGGATGATAATGTTTTGTCATTTACAAAATGTTGTGTTTTTTTTTTTTTTAATTATCCCCCCTTTACAGAAGAGGAAACCAAGTCCCAGAGAAAAGAAATTCTTTGTCAAGAAAAAGACAATTAGTTACTGGTAAGCCCAGGATCAAACGCAGGCTGACTCCTAGTCCCACCCTGCTTCCTTGTCTCTGTCTATTCTTATCCTATCTTCTCCCATCTTATCTCCCTTCCCCCTCCCCCCTTCTCCCTATCCAAGACTCTGCTCTTTGATCCATGTCCTATAATTCTAGACTTCATGGTCTTCTAAAGCAAGGACCCAGGGGTTCAGACCCTGGGGCTGGGGAGGGGCAGGTACCCATTGGGTGGGTATTTATATCTTGGGAGATGCCACAGATGCCAGAGGCACAAGCTGGATGGAGCCAGGCAGTCCCCATGTGCCGCTGTCACTAACATCCCCTCCTCTCCCCCACCAACATACCTTTCTACTCCCCAACCCTCTCAGTCCCTGGGGCACTCACTCCCTCCTCCAGAATTTCCAGAAGGAATCAAAAATTCAATCCTGAAAAGAAGGGCTTTGGTGATCAGGACCCACTATCCCTTGTGAATTGTTGTCTTTCATCTTACAGGACACCCAACTCTCTGGCCTCAGCCAGCCATGACTGGTATGAATACTCTGACACCTCTGTTCACCCTCCAGAAGCCAAAACCCCTCCCAAGCCTGGATCCATCCAGCTTCCCAGCCTAGGGAGAATGGGAGGAAAATCTGAGTCCTGAAAATAGGAAAGGAGGGAATACAGAGAGAGGAGCAAGGGAAGAGGGGGGAAGGAAGGGGGCAGAGAGCTGCTTCTTCCTTGCCCAATTTTACTCCTCATTGAGCTTCTGCATTTGGGAGCTCAGGGTTCTAAAGGCTTCTTTCCCATCTCATCTGTGGGCTATATTTCCATCTTCACACTCTACTATCATTGAGTCTGTGTCCAGCTCCTGCCCTTTTGTGTCCCCAAGGGGCTATAAATTATACTGCAGTTTGCTCCCATCTATTAATGGAGTGGGTGACAAGGGACAGTGGTTGTGATCAGAGCAAAGAGGAATTTTTCTAAATTCTCTTTCTGTACCAAAGTGGTTTTTCTGTCACTGTTTTTCTTTATCCTTTCTAAAGCCGATTCTGCTGCCCTCCTTCTCTTCTTGTCTATCTGTATTAATTGGTCTGCTTGCCTGCCTCTGTCTGCCCTGTCTGCCAATTTCTGTCTCTTTCCTACTCTTATACCTCTTTTTCTCCATCCCTTATCCTGCCTGCTTTACTGTCTGTCCTGCATGCCTGCCTATCAGTTCTATCTGCTTGCTTGCCTGTCCTGTCTGCCTTCCAGTCTGTCTTGCCTGCCTTCTTGCCCTTCTCCCTCATGTGCCTCTTGTGTCTCTCCAATCCCTGTCCCGCCTGCCTGTATCTGTCTGTCCTTCCTGCTTGTGTCTGTCTGTCTTGCTTGCCTGCCTGTGTCTGTCTGTCCTGCCCGCCCTGTGTCTGTCTTGCTTGTCCCACCTGCCTGCATTTCTGTCCTGCCTGCTTCTCTGACTTGCCTCCATGCCTGTCTTTCCTCATGTGCCTCTTGGCTCTCCATCTCCTATCCTGCCTGTCTCTTCTTATCTGTCACCACGTGGCATCTGGCTTTGTCACCCCCCCCATCACCATTTTTCCCTTTTCTTCCATCTGTCATTGCACCTTTGTCTCCTCTCGTTCTATGCCTGCTGTATCTCCATCCCCTCTGCCTTTGGTCCTGTTATCACTTAGACCTCTATTTCCTTACTCTGGCTTCCCAGCATTCTCCCTGCTTCATCTTTTCCAATTGCCTGAGTCCAATTGCCCACTCACTCAGGTCTAGGCAATAAGTGACTCATTCCAATCATTTTCTTTAACCAAAGTCCCTCTGAGGGACAAGATCTTAATGTCCAGATCTCTAGTCCTGAAGGGTCCAAGGAAAAAAGCATGAGTTCAAAGATGCACCACAACTGTGAATAGAGGCAGGAGCCAAAGCCAGGGACAGCCAGCATTGCCCATGGAAGGGTTTAGGAGTTGGGTCACAAGCTTAATGAACAGATAGAAGAGGATGAGATAACTAGAATTACTATTTAAAGGGACAGAAGAAGGGGTGGAGCAAAGAAGGGTAATGGAGGAAGGGGATGGGACGAGGTTGTTTCAAGGAGAGAAAATATTTACTACTGGTTGTTTCCTGTTTGTTTCCAATTTCTCACTACTCCATTTGTCTCCTAGCCTTCCTCTCTCCGATGTCTGGATCTCCTGGGCTGTGCTGCTAGGGTGGCTGACTAAAGGGCACTTTAAAGTGTCTTTCAGTAGAACCCCTGGAGCCCTGCCCTCTGAGATGAGTGTTGGTCTTGGCATGAATTCCCACAGAATTGGCACCCGATTCTGGCCAGAGAAGAGCATGAGCTGGGCTTGGAAGTCAGGTCTGAGCAATAGCAGGACATGAGGTCTGGACCCATGGTCCCATTGAAGTTGAAGAGTGAATAATGAGGTCTGGAAATCTCCACCATCAATTTATTCAGCCTCTATACTGTGTGGAGCAATCCAATCAGAGAAAGCTTCAGACGTATTGGAGAAGATAATTTGGGAAAAGGCAGGAGAGAGGTGGCTGGGCTCCCTAACCAGGGTTTTCCTAGGACAAATCTTGTGACACTCAGGGACGAAAGACCTAGGTTTGGATGGACTCCCGAGGTCATTGGCAGGCAAGCCTGCACATAATGACTCAAGTATGGAGTTGCTGGGTGGTCCTGGGTGCTTTTTCCTCTTCCTATCCCTATTTCCCAACCCCTTTCTTACTCTAAGTCCTGCTTCTTAAATCCCAGGGCCCTAGAACTCCTAAATTCCCAGGATCATAATCTAGAATCCCACACTTAGGAGAGATCTTAGAGACCTGCTTCAAGTCCCCCAAGGTAGTGGTGGAATTTTTAGGCTAAAATCTGGGGCTTCAGACTTCCAATCCAATTCTCCTTCCACTTTAACACAAAATCATATCTCTCCTTTCTCCCCAGCCAAGCTATTGATTAACAAGCTTGTTCAATACAAAGTTATTCTTTGTTTAACTCCATTGGCCTAAACAAGGTCAGGAAATTGGGCCGTGTCCAGAGAATGGGGATGTCCTCCAGTTATACTAACCAGCTCCTGGTTGGGTTTGGGACCTCATTCCTCTAATCCCTGGAGCCCTACGGCTTTGGAACAGAAATCTTCACAACTTAGCCTAAAAATCCTTCCAAAGTAAAGCTAAGCAGGGAGATGACTGAGGCAAAGAACGAAGGAGCCCTAGCTCAGGCTCGATGGTTACCCAGAGGGGATGGTCAGAATCTTTGTCCCCAAACTCAGCTCTGGGATCTTCCTCAGGGTCCAACAGGAGAGAAGAGCCTAGAGGATTATGGGAGGGGGGGATATGGCTGAGAGGTACTCTCCCTCCCCTGAGAGGGCAGAAGCCATCTGGCATTTCATGAGAGTGTATGTACCTGGGCTAGAAGCAGGCAGGGAAGTAGGCTATGTTGTCATGCTCTGAGAAAGGGTTTTAAAGAATGGCAGAGAGAGATGGAGAAACCCTTGGGGGTCAAGCCATCTGGGTGTGAGATCTCCTCCCCTTCCTTTCTCCTCTGACCCCAACAGGAACCAAAGAATGCTGATTTCCAGCTTAGCCTTTTCTCTTCTCAGCTGTATATCTCTCCTTTTAAAAACACCTGGGAATTATGTAGCCCAATCCCCACCCTTTGCCTCCCAGAAGAACCCAGGAAGCCATCTCTCTTCCCCTTATTTCCTCCCTACAGCTTCAGACATAACTTCCCAGCTCCTCCATTGCCTTACTCCCTCCCAGCAAAATCTTGACCACAGAAAAGTGGCTCCCTATCTCCCTGCCCCACTGGAGATGTGGGGGGAGGATGGGGGACCTGGGGGAAGTCGGGTCTGGCAGAAGTCCCAGGCCAGGGTGATGCAATGGGGTTTGGGCAAGAGGCCAGAGGGGAGGTGGGGTGGGTGTGGACCTTAACTAGCCCAGAGCTAACAGCTGGGGCCTAAGCATCCCCACTTCTTTCTCTCCCTCCTCTCTCTCCCTTCCCATAGACACCAGAGAAGCCCCGATTTAGGACACCAAATGGGATTAACCCTTTCTTTCCCCAGTGTATAAGTGTGTGGCGGGTGGACTCCATATTATACTCAGTGGGAAACAATTCTCCCACAAATTGAATTAGAAGAGTCTTTTGAAGGAGGGCATATGTCTTCAAATAACACCTTTGTTCTGAATCTGGATAAGAAATCCCTGAATCCTCTCTCTGTCCCTTAGAAACCACGCTCTGATCCACATTTACAGACAAGATAAGAATGCTGAACTTCTCCACAGGCATCTCAGGTGGGAGGCAGGAAGGGAACACAATGGAAACGTGTTTGGGGAAAGATAACGTGTTCTTTTGGTAGCCAGGGATTGGGGACTTCATGTCATCTTGATAGGTTAGTAGTTGCAGGGAGTAGCCCTCCCCAAAGTCCTATTTCCCAAACCCCTACCTTCTTGCAGCCCTTCTCTTGTCTAGGTTTCCTGGGAAGACAGTTGTCTGGAGCCCTAGATTTCCAATAAGGACCCAGGAATCTTAGCCCCAAGTCCAGCTCCCACTGTTTGCTTACAGGAAATCAGCTTCTTTCTTCCACCGGAAAGTGAGAGGAAAAGGGAAGCTGCCTCCCCCGCCCCGCCTGCCGACACATACACACTCACATACACACACACCCGCCCGGGGCTGAGCCCGCCTCCTTTCCTGGCGCCTCCCAGCACCCCAAGTCTGCTCTGGACACCCCCACTCCTACCCACGTCCTTTAAGGGTAGCACCAAGACTCCAGTGGTCCGGGTTGGAAGAAAGTGGAGGACGCTCTGGAGGGACAGGGGAGAAGAGGAGGCTGCACTCGCCCTGGTGTCTGCCGGCAGGCAGACCGGTGGAGAGGGGAAGGGGAGTTAAGGAGCTCCTCCGCTCAACTGATCCTTCCATCCTAGCCCCATGCCGTAGCCACCACCACCACCCTTCCCTGTTCAAGCCACCACTTCCTGACTCCCCCCTTGGAGTTTTCCCCACTCTCTGACTCTGACCGTCGCCCCCTCCACCCCTACCCCCAGCACAATGGCCCGGTCTCACTCCAGGTCCCCCGGCCCCGCCACAACAGTCTTCTTAGCCTCCGGTGGCCCAGCTTGGTCACCACCCTTTCTAGCCGCCCCCAAACAGCAGTCCCTCCGCTCCGTTTCTCTCCCCATCCACCATTGGTGACCCAGCCCCGATCCCCTAGCCCAGACCCCGTCAGACTCCTGCCCTGCTTCCTCACCCCCTACCCCACCCCAAGTTCCAGGCTCTCTGGATACTCTCTTAACCTAAGTCTGCTCCTACTTCAGCCCCGTGTCCTTGCATCTCTTCCCCCTTTCCCATCCCATCGCAGCCCCGGGGGATTCCCAACTCTAGTCCCACGTTTTTAAACCCCTTGATTCCTCCAAACTCGCTCCCCCATTCAATTCCAACGGCGGCACCCCCACAAACTCAAGTGCTGCCCCTCCCCCCAACACACAGACACACACACACACAGACACACATACACATCCTCCAGCCGTAGCTCTCCAAAATCCGCCCCGATTCTTGCTCATTTGGCTCCCACATCTTTAACTGGAACCCTGCCCCCCATTCGAATTCGAGCCTCGCCTCCGATTGCGATCTCCTCAGAGTTCAGCCTTAGATTCTCCTCCCCAGCTCCAACTCCCCTAGCTTCAGATCCCTTTGCTTCCAAATTCTAGTCCTAGTCCTTTCAAACTAACCGAACCCCTCCATCCTCAGACTCCAGCCCACTGCCACTCTGATCTCCAGTTCTGGCCTCTCCAAATTCCTTCTACTTTTTCCAAGTGGACCAGGGCGCCAATTCGCTGCCACACTCACCCTTCAGCCCCGGGCCGATAGAAGTCCACGGAAAAACCGAACAAGGATCCTGCAGGTCCTGTGAGCACGGCTGGGGCCTCCCCGTCCAAGTTGAAGCCCCTGACTCCAGACTGCAGCAGCAGCAGCAACAGCAGCGAGAGCAGCAGCAATCGCGGGCGGAGCAGCAGCAGCTGCAGGAGCCGGTGCCGGGCCCGAGGACTGGAGCGGAGCAGCCGTGTATGCAACAGGAACCCAGGAGTCCAGCTCCCCATAGCGCCCAGTCTTCCCTGTCCTGGGGCCACCGACCCGGAGTCGCTTCCTAAACCTCCCAGAGACGAATGACTCAACTCGGGGAGGAGTTTGCCAAACTCCCGGCTGAGCCCTCCCCCCCGCGGCCGGGGGGGCGGGTAGGGGGGCATTCCTGGGTCTTTAGAACGCAGAGCCCCCGCCCCCCACCCCGGAGAGGTGGGGTTCCTCTTTGCTCCCCTGTTCTCTAGTCACCCGGTGGAACTGGCCTGGTCTGGACTGGGTTAGACTGGGTATGTTTGAGTTCTTCCCCCTCCCCTTTTTTGCTTTCCCCTTTACTCCCTCCTCCTCCTCCTCCTCCTCCTCTTCCTCCTCCTCCTCCTCTTCCTTCTCCCCTCCCCTCCAGAAGTAGAACGTAAACGCACAGGAAAAGGAGTAGGAAAAAGGGAGAGGAGAATTTCCTAATGAGGAAAGGAACCACCTCTGGAGGGTAGAGGGAGCCAGGGTGGAGAGGGGTGGGGATATGGGGGCCCCCCTCTAATCGCTTCATCTCGATTTCAGGGGCCTCCCTCCCCATCTCCCTCAGGGCAAATCCTTGGGCTGTAGAGAGAAGGGGAACCCCTGGCATCCAGCCAGCTGGGATTCCCTCCTTGCCTTCCGGGGCCACCAGATGCCTGGGTCCATGCCAGCTGGGGTTGGAACCCGGGCATTCTAGGTGCCAGGCTTTCTGCACCAGGTTTGGCAAAGAGATCCGGTTTTTCTAGATCTGAGGTTGCTATAAGGCCAGAGTTCCCCACAAGAGCAGAGGTCCCAGGTATCATTTGAAAATTTCAGATTTCTCCTTTCCTAGCAGGGGAATGGACCTTTGAGGAAGAACGGGGACTGTTTCATTTGAACTTATCTATCTACATGTGTGTGTGTAGATATGTGTGTGTATATATATGTATATGTATGTATGTATACATTTTCACCAAGTGAGAATCTGTCCATTATGCGTTGTCCATCTTAAAAGTGAAATATAAATGCTAGCAATTACTATTTTTCTTTAAAAACCCAATGCCCAGAATCAAGAGTTGACTACCCAGGTATCTGATGACTTTACATCTGGGAATATGAGATTTCTCCCTTCCTTGTAGGGTAATGAACTGTTGAGGGAGAGCAGAGATTGTTTCATTTGAGATTAATTATATTATATATTAATTTTTACTATATAATGTGTGTACATATATGTATATGAGTACACACACAAACTTTATATATATATATATATGCATATATCTTTCCAGGGAGATTATATATTTTGTTTTACCCATCTTAAAATGTCATATAAATGGTAGCTATTATTATAAATTTTCTTTGTGGACCCAGTGCTTAGAACACAGTAGCTGTTAAATACATACTTACTGAATTGATATAAGTTGAACTGTGAATAGTTTGGGGCAGAGAATGACCTTTCATTCCTTGTAGCAGGATGCCCTTTAAAACTTCTATCCTTTGGGAGGGGGTTCTGTAGGCAGTTTTTCTAAAGAGCCAAAGAGATCCCTGGGACTCTTTTCCCACCATCTCCCGATTCTTAAACGCTTTGGATATAGATACTATCCCTTAGCCCCCTGTAGAAACAGAAAGAGAAACACACAGGGTGGAAAGTAGAGGCCCCCTCCTCCTCACCCCCCACAGCTTTTGGCGATGATGTCACCTCCCAGGATTCAGGACTTTATCTCAACCTGGGGGAGGGGGCAGGGACCATAGAGGCCAGAGAACAGTCTCACCCCTATTTATCCCTCTCTTCAGGGCCCCTCTATTACAGAAACTACCCCCAGATGGAAGTGGATCCATTTTTTTTTCAACAGATTCCCCCTGTTGGGGGCCCAGAACTAATATGGTCAGGGAACTGATCCCTTCCATCACACTCTTCTTCTACTAACTAACTACTGAAATTCCACTTCTTATCCCAAACAGTGAAGCTTTATCAGATAGCCATTGCCTAAATCCCTCTCTACCCCAAAAGAGGGGTCAATTTGCCAGGCATGAAGGTAAAGGGGGTACTCCATTCTCAGCCCCAAATCTGCAATCACCAGCACTCCTTCTTAGAAGTATAACCTGAGGTTGCCCACCTGAGTCCAGAAATGGCTCTGAAGTAATCCCAGTAAGAACTTTGGAAGTTTCAGTTTTATCTAAGTATTGGGATTTAGGCTGGGGTGTGGGGGAGGGAGAGACATTATGAAGACCCTGGATTTCAGTAAGCCTATAAATCATATTCAAAAGACATGCAAATGAATCAGTTCTTTTCTGGGTCTCCAATTTAGATAGGTTCTTTGGGTTTTCCCAGGATTTGGGAGCTGGGGTGTGTGCAGTGGATGGGGGGAGGGGATGAGAATGTGACTCAACTCTTCCCAGGAGTCTGGGGGGGAGTGGACACAATGTTCTGTCCAGGTCCTCCTCCTACCCCCTCCCCCCCAAACCCAGGCCAAGCCAAACAGCCTTCGCTCTCTGCCCTTCTCTGCTCCTGTTTATACCAGGAGCCCCTTAGTCATCCCCTGGCTGGCCTCTGTTCCTTTCCCCAATATCCCTCCTCTCTTGGCTTTCTCTGCCCTTATAAGTCCTCTCCCTGTGGCCCCAACACCTCATGCCTCCCCTCCCTTGAGCCCAGCCCTGCTCTCCCTTTCTCTGCTCCTAGACTTCTCTATCTGCTCTGAGAGCTCCTTCTTTAATGGGGTGGCTTATGTGCCTCCTTTACAAGGTTAAGGGCTAGCTCAGAAAGGCAGGCAAGGAAGCTTTCTCTTAAATCAGAAAATATCAGAGCTAGAAGTCATCAAGCCTTAAATGTGTTTTTAGTAGATAAGGAAAATGAGCTAAATCCCAATTTCATGAGAAGCCTTTCCTGATCTCCCCTACACCCAGTCTAGCGCCTTCCCTCAGTTGATTATTTACTATTAATCCTGTCTGTATCTTATTTGTATATAGCTGTTTGCTTGTGCTTGCTATTCTCTATTAGACTGAGCTGCTTGAGATCAGGAACTTGAGATCAATCAGGTCTTTTACCTTTCTTTATATCTCTTCTTCTTAGCACAGTGACTGGCATGCAGCAGGTACTTAATAAATGCTTGTAGGCTGACTAAGGCCCAAGGTTAAGCTATTAAATTAGGTAGTGGCTGAGCCAGAATTAAGACCCAGGTCTCCTGACTCCCAACATTCCTTCCCCCACTAGGTTTGCTGGGAAGACTCTGCAGTTGCCCCTATCTCAGTGTCTTTGCTTCCCTTTCTTGTTTGTTCCTGTCTCTTTCTCTCTGAGGTCCCTCTGTTCTGCTTCACAGGCTCTCTCTGTCTTAGCTTCTAAGTGAGAATGATTAGCTATGATGACTGACACTATTATTAATCAGAGTCACCTTGGCCATGAGGATGGCGAGAGATTTAAAGGACAAAGACTGGACATTACCCAGGTTCTTGCTGTCACCAGGTTTCTAGACTTTTGCCACCTCTGGAGAATAAAATTCTAGACACAGAAGAATGAATTTCAGTAGGAGACTTTGGGGAGAAACTTCATTGTGTTCTAGCTTTTCTCAAGGTTCACAGAACTACATTCATAGAAGGGGTCTTTGGAAATCTTTTAGACTAACTCCATCAAAACCAAGGCCCTGGAAAGTCATAAGATCATAAAATCTGGAGCTAGAAGAGAACTTAAGGATTGCCTCATTTTACCCATCAGGAAACTGAAATCTAGAGCAGAAAAGAGGCTGGCTGGGAATCACAAAGGTACAGATCCAGGATTCTAATCCAGGTATTGAATCTTATGATTTTCTGTAGTCACCTTGCTAAGTGATAGTGTCAGGATTCGAACTCATATTTGCAACCACACTTCCAAATGTTTTTTCTATTAAATGCTTCTCCAGTGGATCCAGAACGATGAGTTTTTATGCAGAATAATGGCAAGGACTAATGATAGGCGTTCTAAATCTCAGGGTTCTAGAGTTGAGAGACTGGTCCAGAGCCCTTTGAGGCATAAGGAAGCTGATAGATTAGGAGGGATTTTGGTTGGGGTCTTTTATAAAGAGTTTGCCAAACAGAAGGGTTAGAAGAGACACATAATAAATTTAACATCAATTGATCTTCAAATACATTAAATGAATCCTTAATTTGATGTTGGAAGACCTAGTTTCAAATTTTGGACTAGATGATTTCTAAACTCTAAACTCTGTATCCTACTTTGATCCAGTTTGCTTTGCTCATTACCCTTGAGGCTGAGTGATTGTGGGAGCAGGAAGAAACTGGTTATCTTGGTTGTTTGGCAGTAAGATGGAAAAGAAGGTAGGGGAAAACAGTAAGAAGGATATTAATGGGAATCCAAGCCTAGGTGGTATAGTGAAAAGAATGCTGGAATCAAAAGACATGGATTTGAATCCTGCCATGGTCATTTACCATCTGTATGATCTTTAGCAAATCCAATTTACTTCTCTGACTCTCAGTTTATTTGACTCCCATCTATGGTTAGAAGTGGTACATCCAGTAATGCACGTAAAGAGGAAGGTCAGAGGAGTTCTATCTCTGTCTCTAGCCCTGACTCAGGTCTCTGCTTTGGAGAACAGATGACTCTATAATCTATGAGTCACTTCCTGCAGTCCCCATCCCCACTCCTACCCTGTCTGACCCAGGAGAAACCCCTGCCTCATGTCCCAGACCTAAAAATACCCCTGTGACCCTGCTGTAAGCCTACTCAAGCCCAAGAATCAGGGAAGGAGGGAGTCCCAAGGGAGGAAAACATTCTGGAAGTCAAGATGCCCCAGTCCTCTTGTTTATGAAGGATATGAAGGATAATAGGATAGACTCGAGACCCTCGTATGCCCAAGGAGACATTTTTCCAGGGTGGGACAATTTCACTCTGGCTTAGAGGGAATAGGTGAGAGGATAGAAGAAGCAGAGCAGAGAGGAAAGGTGGCAGGGGTTAGGGGGACATTGAGGGGAAAGGGGCAGGACCTTCAGCAAAAATGTGGGAGAAGGGCAAAGGTTAGCAGTGAGAGGAATGGAGAACCCAGGTGACTAGGGAAATCCATTTTATGAACAGCCGTCCTAAACTTCCTTCCTTTCTTTTCAACTGCTTTTGAGGTGGCAGGATTCCATAGCCGAATATAATGACTACAAACAGGATGTGAAGTAGGAATGGGGGAGTCCTGGGCTCCCAGGTTCTCAGATCAAACATCCTCACCTTCAGTTCCTGTTTTCCTGGGATCCCAAAGCTGCAGATCATACTGTTCGTTGTTGCCATACATTCCCTTCTGGGAAAGCTCCGGCTAGATGGAATCTCTCTGCTCAGGGGTCTGTCTGGAAGCTAGATGGAAAAACCTATTCCGGGGTGGGAGCAAGGGGTGGGGATCGCCAGCTTCCTGGGATGGCCTTCCCAGATGTGCTCACATCTGGAGCCCATCAGGGAGAGACCTGGAACACTGGGATCCTTAAGTACATCCGCTTGGGGCTGTGAAGGGCTGAAGATGATCCAACTCATTAATTTACCCTCCCCCCCATCCCCAGTTCTCAAGCAGAGAGTCTCCATCCCTGGGGCAGGTGGAAGGGGGGGGAAGGGCAGCAAACGAAGAGCAGGGCAACTGGAGGAATGGAGGGATCCAGGTTTCATGGCTTTTGTTCTTACTGGTTATTCAGTTTCTTTCAGAAGGGCATCATGGAAAGAATCCTTATTTTAATATTGGAAAACTTGAATTCGAATTCTGACTTTGTAACTGCTTTAGGATTCATTTTCCTCATCTATACTATGAAGGTATTGGACTTGACATTTAAACTCTAAATGTGTGGTCCTCTGGGAAGGTGGAATTAAGGTGGTGGGTATGGAGTGTTAGCAGTGTCCAATCCTTTCCAAGGTCAGTGATGCAGTGCCCCTGGTTGGAGATGCCAGTACTCCAGATCTCCCGGTCTTGCCAATGTCTTCAGGTTCTGGGGTAGACATTAGGAATGACTGAGTCTCTTCCCTGTGTCTAATCCAGCTTCCCTGAAACACACACACACACACACACACACACACACACACACACACAGGCACACTCCTTCCTTGGCTACAAATTCCTCTCTGTCCATCATCACCTCGAAATGAACACACTTGTTTTCCAGGGATCCTCAGTGTGGCTAAGAATAGACTCCATTCCCCACTGAGAGGTTTAACCTCTTAGGGAGCTAGGGGACCACGGGCCAGGCTGCAATGGATCCCTGAGGAGATCACAGATGTTCCTAGATCACAGACCCCAAGACTCAGGTCAGAGCTGGAATCCTGGGACAATGGGGTTTCAGGGGGTATGACACATCCCCTCGAGACTGAGACCACAATCATCCTCAAAGGGGTGAGAACAGAAAACTAAAGGGAAATGAGAGACTTCTTGAAGATCCCTCAGGTCTGACTCTGGCTCCTTAGGATTCCTGAGTCCCTGGAGAAGGAAAGTTGTTTTGCTTTTCATTTGTATTTAGTTCATTTCTGGTTTGAATACAGAAAAAACTTCTTTCTAGCCTCTGGGTACTCATCCTTTCCCTGGCAGACTTGCTTTTCCTTTTCTCTTTAGTAGATCCCTGGGTGGTTTCCCCATCCCCATCCCCACCCCCACTCCTACCCCATTCACTGGGTTGCCTCTTATCTACAGCCCCCAGGCCCAACTTCAAAGACTTGGGAAAGGAGACGCCTCTGTGACCCCCGGTTAGGATTGGCTAGCCCTGGAGATCCGGCGGGCTGGCTTGTGTTGGGGGGATGGGGAGAGGAGGGGTCAGGCAGATTTCTGATCTGGGTCTGTCGTCCTCTTGGGCCCTCTGTGCCGGAGGGAGGGCCAGGCTGTTAGTTTCTGGAGACCTTAGGCCCTCAGGGCAGGAGTGGTGGTGATGGTGGTTGTGGGGAGATAGTGGAGGATCCCAGGAGCCTGAGTACTGGGACAATATTAGTGGTTCTGGAGTCCCAGGTCTTGGGTTCAAATCTCCCTTCTGATGTCCACTACTTGTGAGACTGAAAACAAATCACTGGATTTTTCATGGCCTCCACAAAATGAGGGTGTTTGACTAGCTGGTTTCTGAGGTGCTTTCCTAGCTCTGACTTTGGGACTTTTGGACAGTCCAGGATTAGCATGGATCTAAGAAAGGGTTCGGGTGGGGAGGTGGAAAGGTACATCCCCACTCTTCCAGAAGGTCAGGCCCCACCCAGCCTGCCCTAGCTAGCCCCACCCCCACAGCTGGCTGGGGAGGAGATTCCCCCCTCCTAGCAGGAGGATTGCTTACAGATGTTCGGGAGAAGGGTGGTTGGGAGGAGGGAAGGCAGGGCTGGGGGCTCGGGAAGGGGAGCTCTGGAGAGGGGGAGGAGGGAGAGATCAGGAAAGGGAGGGATTTTTTTTTTTAGAAGGGGGGGGGGTAGAGATTACAGCCAGGTGTGCTCCAGGGGAGATGGGAGGAACCCAGTTCTACTCCCTCTCCCTCCTGTGGAGAGGAAATCTGAGAAACAGAATAGGGCCAAGAAAGGCACCATAATAAGAGGCAGGGAGGAAGGGGAAGGTAGAAAAGGGAGGGGGAGAGGAGAAAGGGGTAAGATAGGGACTCTCCTGCCTGCACTTTCTTCTTCTTCCCCCTTCTAGTCTATATACCATTGCCTAATTAATCTTCCTAATTCGCAACTCTGAACCTATCACAGCCTGCTCAAACACCTTCTTTGGCTCCCCAGTGCTAATTGAATGAAGCCAAATTAAACCTTCACTCCTGACTCCTAAGGCTTCTCCACCTCAAAGCAAAGTGGAAGCCTTTACAGCCCCAAATGTAACAGCTCATTCTGTCTTGCTGGCTGCTTTTGTTCCAGACATAGAACATTGTATCCTTCCTTAATAAACAACTGTTTGAATTCTACCCATTCTTCAAGACTTGGTTCAAATGCCTTTTTCCTGAAGCCTTTCCTTAACTGTGCCAGCTGATACATTGTTCCCCAAGAAAAGTCCTTAGGGATTATCTAGTCTAAACCTCTCATTTTACAGGTGGGTAAACTGAGGCTGATAGAAGAGGAAGCCATTGTTCTCCTAAGAAGGGCCCTTTGGGATCATCTAGCCCAAGTCTCATATTTTACACAAGAGGAAACTGAGACTGATAGAAGGGGAAGTCACTATCCACCAAGAAGGACCCTTGGGAATCCTCTAATCTTAGTCTGTCATTTTACCGATGGAGAAACTAAGGCTGATAGAAGAGGAAGTCATTGTCCATTAAGAAGAACCCTTGGGGATCATCTATTCTAAGCCTCTCATTTTACAGATGGGGAAACTGAGGCTGATAGAAGGGGAAGTGATTTGCCACTTCAAGGAATGTGGATCCAGGTCCTTCTTACTAAAAACTTCCAGTACTTTCCAAAGCCACTGGAAGGGAGACGCCTTAGTTTCTTTCTCTATTTAACCTGGTTGAACGAGTGAATGACAGGATGGAGTAGGGAGGGAGGGAGAAGAAAAGAAGGGAAATACAGAGAGAAGAGACAAAGACCTAAGCAGAGGGAGGGAGAGAGGGAGGGACTAAGGTGGGGGTGGGGAATGAAAGAGTTGCATTGACTGGGAGCAGGGATCTGGGGAATCTTGGGGGGAGAAGTGTGGGGAAGTAGGGAATGTGGGGGGGGCTCAGGAGGAGAGAAAGGAAGGAGTGAAAACTCTAAGGGAAGTGTGAGGTTTGTTTTTATTTATTTATTTTTTTGCTTCTTTAGGGATTTATTCCTGCCACCTTCATGGGAAGAAATGTGAGTGACAGGAAGTCAAAATCCTTGGGCTCTCCTTCCTCACTTACCACTCCCAATTTTCCTTTCTTCCTTTCTCAGGAAGAGAAAGAGCTCTCCCCCTCCTCCCTTCTGTTCATCGTCTTCTCGCCTATCTCAACCTTAGTTACAATTCTCTCCAATTTGGCAAATTTCTTTTTAGAGCCTAATCTTCATCCCAGGTGCATCCTCCAGGGTCCTGTGGACTCTCCTATGGATTGCCTTTTCTCTTTTCTTAAAATGGGCAGGAATGGAAGGGACTAGATTGGAGACCCAAGTATCTCCTCCCCTTCCTTGTAAGGTCCTCCATCCTTCTCCTCCCCAAATGGTCCAAGGCTACTTTGCTCCTGAGTCACAATTCTCTCTGGTCCTCTGATGGCTCCCTGGGGTAGTAGGGCCAAGGTGGAAAGTCTGACAGCTGCCCCCACTCCCACCCCAACCCAATTCAGGCCTGTTGAGATCATCTCTCCCAACTCCCACTTCGGACACTTTCCTTGCCCTTACCTCAGGGAAAGTCCAGGGCTCCAAGAATCCTAAATATATGACTAAGTGTCAAGGCCTGGGGACCCAGGGGTGAAAGGCCCAAGTATCTGTCTTTTCCCCACTCTTATTCTCTGTTTTAACAACAGAGGCCTGGGGACCTGGAAGAATAGGTTTTGGGGAAACTGGTCTAGAGGGAAACCGGTCAGAGCTAGGTCAGGTTGGGGGATCAAGAACTGAGTTCACACAGCTATGGTATACCTGCCAATCAGCTTTCCTGGTTATGCTGGGAAGCATGTAGAGAAAACAAGTCCCAATGCAATTATATTTGTGTCATTATGTGATGATGTTCCTGGGACAAGACACTCTGTCTCCTGCCTCAGAAGGTTTTCCCTGGCTATCCCCCAAGCCTGGAATGTTTTCCCTCCTCATCTGCCTCCTGGCTTTCCTGGATTCCTTCAAGTTCCAGCTAAAATCTCATCTTCTACAGAAAACCTTTCCCATGCTCCTATATTCTGATGCCTTCCTTCTGTTGATTATTTCTGCTTTATCCCTATTCATTTGTATGTATTTGTTTGTTGTCTTCCTCATTAGAATGTGAGAACAGAAGACAGGATTGTCTTCTGCCTTTCTGTGTATACCTAGTCTTCAGCACAGTGCCTGGACCATCAAAGAGGTGCTTCCTAAATGTTTATTGACTGACATGATCCTCCTCAGACCTGTGACTGTCTCAGTATGAAGGATGTTAAAACTAGAAGCTACCTTAGGAAGGATTCACTTTTTTTTTTTATCTTTTTTTAAAATTTTATTTGCATAACATATGTGTGGGTAATTCTTCAACAATAACCCTTACATAGCTTTCTGTTACAAATTTTTCCCCCCAACTCCCCACCCCTCCCCTAGATGGCAGGATATCCACTACATGTTAATTATGTTAAAATACTTAAGAAATCGAATATATGTATACATATTTCCAAACTTATCATTGTTGTGCAAGAAAAATCTTATCTACACAAACGATATATCAGATAAAGGAAACACAATGTAAGCAAACATCAATCAAGGAGTATGAGAATGTTATGTTGTGGTCCACATTTCGCATACCTCTCTCTGGGTGTATATGGCTTTCTTCAGTGAACAATTGGAGGTGGTTTGAAACATTTTATTGTTGAAGAGAGCCATGTCCATCAGAATTGATCATCATATAGTACTGTTGTTGCCGTGTATAATGATCTCCTGGTTCTGCTCATTTCACTCAGCATCAGTTCATGTAAGTCTCTCCAAGCCTCTCTGAAATCATCTTGCTGGTCATTTCTTACAGAACAATAATATTCCATAATATATACCATAATTTATTCAGCCATTCTCCGATTGAAGGGCATCTATTCAATTTCCAGTTTCTAGCCACTACAAAAAGGGCTGCCACAAACATTCTTGCACATGTGGGGCCCCTTCAGAAGGATTTACTTTTAAAGAGAATCTGAAAGGGCCCCTTTGGGTTTGACCAAATTCACAGTTAGTAAGTGACAAGTCTTAATTCTCAGTCTGGGGTCCTTTGAATGATCTCACTTTTTACACATCTATACATGTGCTTCCATGGGTCTAACTTGGTTTTATATGAAGGTCCCTTCTAGCTCTGAAGTCCAATACCCTCAGAAACCTATATATGTATGTAAACTCCTGATGGATGTATCTACAGTTTACATGTACCTGTGTGTGTGAGTGTGAGAGACACATACACACATGCACAGAGACAAAGAGAGAGAGAGAAAGAGTGAGACACACATAGAGAGAGAGAGAGAGA
>JAJPUD010001934.1:86412-162055 GCA_023553655.1 Myrmecobius fasciatus | reverse complement strand
AGAAAGAAAGAGAGAGAAAGAGAGAAAAAGAGAGAGAGAGAGAGAGAGAGAGAGACTTTCATATTCTACAGGAGGCCAAGGTGAATGGAGAAGAAGAAGAAATGAGGTATCACTAGAGGAAGGGAAGTCTGGCAAGAGCTTTCAGGAGCTAACTGTGCTTTTGGAGCTCATGCAAATGAGTGCCAGTTTTCAGTTTATTGCTTGCTAGTTTCCTTGTGCAGAAATCTCCCCCCCCCCATTTCTGTAGGGCTAGGACCAGGACTTTGGCCACTCATTGCTTATCCCTTTCTTTCTTCCCTGGGGGGCAGGGCTTGACAAAGAGCCCCTTTCCTACTACCCTACCCCCAGCCTCCTCTCTCAGTGTCCCTACATGGCCATCGTTGTTCCTTCTGCCCTCTCCCAGTAGGTTCCCACCCCCATCTCTCACCTCCAACCGTTGCACTCCAAGTCTAGGAATGTGTGTTTTCTACCATTGATTAGTCATGGCCCCTCCATCCCAGTGGGAATAGTTACTCACCCTTATTCTATGCTTGCCACGCATTGTGCCCCCCTTCTTAGTAACTGCATTCACATTGAAAGAACCCTTTGGGTTCCCACCTTCATCTTCCTGGATCATCCCTGAGACAGGGGATTAGGGGCATCTCCCAGACAATTGTTCATCTAGGGAAATGGAGGTAGAGTAGGACAGACAGAGCATCAGAAAAAGATAAGACAAGTTGTAGTCCTGGAATATCCCCCAGAGGAGTGTTTCCTCCTCCTACCCCATCTCCAAACACACCCCTTCTGACAGACTGCCCTGACCAAGAATCAGGTTGCTTGAGTGCCCAGCTTGCTTCCCTATCAAGGATTGAGATTTTTTTTTTTATTTCAGTTGACCTGGGAGATTGAATAGTGATCTATATTGGTATTCTCCAGAGAAGGGTCTTAAATGGGTATGAGTGTGTGTGTCTTGAGATCTGAGACCCCTAATGGGCATTGGTTCTGTGGGGCGGAGTCCCCACTGACAGGGGGCTGGGGCCCAGAGAGCACTCCTTGAACTTGGCTAGGTGCCCAGGTCTGGGTTCTGTCTCTCAGGATAGGGGCTTTTCCCAAAAAGGAATCTCTAAGCTCTGGGTCCCCACCCCTGCTGCCCCCACCCCGTTTGTCTCCATCTCCCCATAACAGCTCCTCTGTCCTAAAATGGCCAAATTGCTTTCTCTCTCTCCCTTTCCCAGGCATGGGCCCCCAGGGAGAGGGAAGTGGGGTGGGGGTGCCCAGAACCAGAGGGCTGAGTTTGGGGGAGGGTAGAAGGAGCCCTTTGAAGAAAACAGAGGTGATGGGCTAGAACCTTGAAGGGGGTTGTCAGTCTCTCTCTCCCTATAAGTCTCTTTCTCTGTATTTCTGTCTTAACCTATTTTGGTGAATTCATTCATCTGGGCTGTGAGGTCTCTGAATCTCAGTGGGTTTAGGGGGTTACTGATGTGCATTATATCTTTGATTCAAATGCCACCTCCTCACTCTGGGGGCCCAGGGAGTGGGTTGGGGGTGCCCAGGGCCAGAGGGCTGAGTTTGGGGGGGAAGGTGGAAGGAACCCTTTGAAGAAAAGAGAGGTGATGGGCTAGAACCTTGGGGGACATTGTTAAGTTTCCTCTCTTCCTATAAGCTTCTTTCTCTGTTTTTCTGTCTCAACCTATTTTGATGAATTCATTCATCTGGCTTGTGAATCTCAGGGGTTTCAGGAGGTAACTGATATGCATTTTATCTTTGACTCAAATGCCCCCTCCTCACTCTGAGCTTCCAGATTGAATACACCCAAAGATAAATCTATGCCCTAAGGCAGAAAAATAAACAGGGTTAGCCAGAGGGAACCACTTGGAAGGAGTACAGAATTTAAAGGGAAAACCGTTGAGAGGCAGAAGAGGTTGGGGACAGATCTGGAGGGTGGGAAAGTGGAGGTTTTATGGACTTTGAGGGCAAGGAGAGGTTTCACTGAGATGGGATGCATTGCTTGAATTCTAAATTTTAATTACTTTCATTTCTCTGAGTTTCAGTACATAGACTTAATGAGAGATTCTTAATCATTTTCTGTGTCATGGACTCTTTGGATAGTTTGATGAAACTTATGGCTTCCTTCTCAGAATAATCTTATTCATAATGAAAGGAAATGCTAAATTTTAGTGATTAGTGAAAATAAAGATGTAATTTTTTTCTCATTCAAGCTCAGAGATCTCCTCAATTCTATCTGTGGGCCTCACATTCAGAACCCTTGGAACAAATGCTTTCTGAGATCTCTTCCAATTCTGACATCCTGTGAATCTATATGTGAACTGTAGCTGGGAGGTTGGGGGGCTGGAGTTCTATGTGAGGGGCCTAGGGATAAACAAACAGAAAGTAACCAAGATGAGCTCAGGACCCTAGGGGTCTGGCTTAGGGGTAGCATGAAATGGGTCTGGTGGGGAAGGAAGCAGGAAAGAGGAATCAAGAATGAGGATCCAGATCTTCCTTTCCTCCCCTACACCCCACTCTGGGGAGAGCAGTTTGTAAAGAAATTAGAATCCAGAGACCTGAGCTTCTAATTCCAGGAGACTGGCATGAAGCATGAGTCCCTCTGAACCATTCTTCAAGAGGAAATGTAATGTATTAGAAAGAGCTCTGGGCTGGGATTCAGGAGGCCTGGGTTTCTGTCCCAGCTCTGCTATTAACGTCTTACTTGTGTGATCTGGGGCAAGTCAAGTTAACCTCTCTCTGGGCTTCAGATTCCTCATCTGTCAAATGGGGATAATAATAGCTGCCCTGCCTACCTCAAAGGAGCTGGGAGAATGTCAAATGAAATAACTGCTGTTAACTCTGTAAGTTTGAGGGCCCCATTGGAGAGGCAGCTTTGGGCTAAATCTTGGTAGTGTGACTGTGGTCAAGTCATGCTTCTGGACTTCTAAGGATTCTCCCATTCTGAACCTTTTAAATTCTCTGAGATGTGGTTTTCTCATCTGCAAAATGGGTATGATGATACTTGAACCACCTAGCCCATAGAGTTATGGGGAGAGAGTGTCATAAGCTAAAACTATAAAACAGAAGCTGGAAAATTAGAATGGTGGAGGAGAGTAAGAGTTTGAACTAGAAGGGACTTAGATATCATCTAAGCTAATCTCTATTTCACTCAACAGTTTTACAGATGAGGAAACTGAAGTTCAAAGAGATATAACTACTTGCTAAAGTGATTTTCAGACCTGTACTTTTGCCATGAGTTAGCCACTACCCCATGTTAATCAATCAGTCAACAAACATTTATTTTTTATTGTACTGTTTTTCAATTTTCATTTTTTAAAAATCAAAATGGGTTTTGTTCAATTAATAAATGTTTTCTCTCCTTTCACATCTTTCTGCACTCTCCCCCCATAAGACAGCAGCAAAGCAAAATAAAACCCTTGTAACAAATAATCTTCATTTAAGCAAAATAAACTCACACATTTGTCACGTACAAAAATATATAAAAATGTCCAAATTGCACCTTGAGCTCCCTCTGTCAGAGCTTTGTGATCTGTGGTTGCCAAATGAGCATTTATTAGTCTCTTATATACCTGGCCTGTCTCTAAGTGCTGAGACACAAAGAAAGGCTTGGCCATGGGTCTTGCCCTCCAGGAGGTCACAATACAAAGGGAGCGAAAGAGCAAATAAACAACAGTGTTTGTAGAGGAGATCCCAAGGGGGCTGCCGAGGTGGGGATCTCGTGGTAGGATTTGTGGGAATGTGGAAGAAAGAGGTGGGGAGTCTCCTCCCAGGGGAGGCAGGGGGAGAATCTACGCCTAGGGGACGGCCTGAACCCAAGCACAGTTAAAAAAAGAGGAGGGTTTATGGTCAGGGACCCTCGGTACAAGAAACCTTCTGCTGACTAAAGGAGATTAATGGGAAGGAAAGAGAAAAGGGGCAGGTCGTAAACAACTCCGAAGACTCAGCGGAAGACTTTATGTTTGATTGTGGAGGTAATAGGGAGCCATGATTGATTCGGGAGGTGACCCCTGCTTTAGGAATAGCACAGTGTGCCAGGCCTTCTGTATCATTCTTTCCCAATCCCAGGATTCTCCAGAAAGATAGGATCCAGGATAGCAAGGGCAGGAGGGGGGGGGGGGGAGGCTGAGAGCTGAGATCCAAACTGTGGAGAGGTCTGGGGTTGTGTATGTGTGTGTGTGTCTTTGTCTGTGTGTGTGTCTCTGTGTGTGTGTGTGCCTGTGTCTGTGTGTCTGTCTGTGTCTGTGTGTCTGTGTGTGCATGTGTCTGTCTATCTGTCTGTGTCTGTGTGTGTGTCTGTGTCTGTGTTTCTGTCTCTGTGTGTGTTCGATCCTGGTTCAGATGGAGGGGCTCAGAGCCCGAGGGATGGGACTATTTCGGGGTGCGGAGGAGAGGGGAGGGGCTCGGGGCCTTTTCCCAGGGGAGGTGTTTCCAAAGAAGCAGAAGCCGGGAGCTCTGGACGGGACTGGGGGAGGAAGGCTGTAGCCGGAAGGATGGGAGTTAGAGGTCCAGGAGGACTCTCTATTGTCAGGGGCTTAGAGATCTGGCAGAAACATCTTGCCTCCTGGAGAGGACTTAATGGAAACTTTGTGCACGGTGGGGGCTGGTGATGAGGAGGGTGGGGTTTGACTTTTGATCAGCTGGAGAAGTCTGGGATTCTTGAGGGGGGAGGGGGCCGATGGAAATGGAGCTGGGGGAAGGAGGGTCGGGGAAGGCCGGGGTGTCTGGGCTCCAGTCCGGGGCGAAGTCGGAGGCATAAATCACCCCTCCCCGCTGCCCATTTCCGTCCGGATCTCAGCTCGGGCCCAATCCGTGGGTCCGCTAAGCTTGTGCCTGTATTGGGGGGCTGGGGCGGGGTAGGGGAGACTGAAAGGGGCGGGCTAAGAAGTGGCCCATTAAACATCCATCATCCCTGGCCTTTGTGATTGTAGGGCTACGGAGGGGATGGCTTAAGCCCCTTATATTCTTGTGCTTAATCTGGAGACGGGGACCAAGGATGGGGCTCGGTAACTTTGTTTAGAGCTCAGGGTTTAGAGGCTATTTTCCCCGAGAGCCAGTCATACACCAGACCCTGGCCCATACCCAGTCTAGTTGAATTTCAACGTGTCTCTCATACCCATAAAATCTCTGGGAGCGATCCAGAGACACAGACACCCACACAGACGACCCCCGCCCCCATTACACACACACACACACACACACACACACGCACACACTCCTCCCTGTTCTCACTTTCCAGCTGCTGTTCTCTTCTGCCAGAAAATCCTAGCCTTTCCGGTGATTGGGGTGGGAGAATGGGGGGTAGGTGGGAGGAGGAACTAGGATATACACCGACAGCCCGGAAACATTGTCCCCCAGTGATCTCCAAGCTCAGGACTGGGTTTTATCCCTCCTGATCTCCAGGGAGTGTCTGCGGAGGGAAGAGGAAGTAGGGGGTCTAAAATGTTTTATTCCTTTAACTATGGGGGGGGGAGCCTGGGGGTCCTGCTTCTCTCCGAGGGAGGCAGAGCTGGGTAGCAGGGGTAGTGGGGAGGGCAAGATGGAAGGGAGGGGGGCAGGAGTCAGACTGAGTTGCAGGCCTGGGATTGGAGTTGGGGTGGGGGGAAGGGGTGCAGGAAACAGAGAAAGCAGCACAGACAATGCCCTTTTCCTTTGGCTTGCAGCCCAGACTGCTGGTTCCCTTCTGACCCTGCACCCCACCCCTAATCACCTTCCTTCTCTTAGCTCAGTTTGAGGGGAGGGGGGATTTAGTCTGGGAAGGGAAAGAACAGCCCTCCTTTCAAATCCAGGATGGCTTCTTGTGCCGATCTTAACATCCCACCAATCCTTAAACCACCCTTGGCTGCCATCTTCCCTCACCAGCCATCCCAATAATGTGGCTTACTTTTGTGCTCACTTTGACACAGACTCAATATTATGCCTTTAGCATTTGCTTTTGTGGAGCTCTGATAGCTCCTTGTGTGTATGTCACTTAAAGTTTTATTAAAACAGCAACAAAAAACCTAAGATGTCCTTCCTTCGCTACAGCCCCTTAGCACACCAGTGATTGCCCCATTTTACAGATATCCAGAAACAGAAGCTCAGACATACCAGCTGAGACGAAGACTTCACAGACAGTAAATGGCTCGGGTGGGTATTGAACATGAATCTTTGGCTTGCTTGGCCCTTATAAGGTCAAGTTCTAGGAAATTAACAAAGGCCCTAGACCGAGGATGGCTAAACTTTTTTTGAGGTGCACCCCTATTTACAAAACATTTTTTTAGCTCCTACCTCAATATATGAGTATTTGCTTATTTATAAATTAAATTTATGTACTAGAGAGACAGTTAGGTGGTGTGCTGGATAGAATGGAAGTCAGGAAGATCTGAGTTCAAACACTTTACTATCTGCATGATCCTTGGCAAGTTAATTCATCCTGTTTGCCTCCAT
The DNA here is from genome assembly GCA_023553655.1 of Myrmecobius fasciatus. NCBI lineage: Eukaryota > Metazoa > Chordata > Mammalia > Dasyuromorphia > Myrmecobiidae > Myrmecobius > Myrmecobius fasciatus. The sequence continues at coordinate 155,641 of JAJPUD010001934.1, read as the reverse complement.
TTCCTCTTCTGTAAAATGAAGGAGAAGGAAATGGCAAAACACTCCAGCAACTTTGCCAAGAAACCCTAAAGGCAGTCCTGAAAAGTCGGATATGACTGAACAACAATGATTAGAGAGGCACCGTGTTAATATTATGCCTGACCTGGTAAGATTGCCATAATGGATAGAGCTGGTTTCCAAACTAGGAAGATGTGTCTTGACTATATGCCAGCCATGTGACCCCGAGGAAGTTACTTAATTTCTGAATTCTAGGTAGCTCTCTCAGACTACAAGTTGCAGAGAAGGTTGTGACTTGTTTTGCTGGAGGCACTTCTTATTGGCAACTTTCTAGTTCCTATCTGTCTCCCTACATCATTTTATTACTTACTGTCCTATTAATTGTGTATCTTATAAAAATTTAAAGAAAATAGACATTTAAAAAGGATGAAATCAGGGTGGAATAATACTTTGAAAATATCTTATTTAGATGATTCAAACCAGTTCCAATTGTTCAGAGATGAAGAAAGCCACCTACATCCAGAGAGAGGACTGTGGGAATTGAGTGTGAACCACAACATAGCATTTTCATTCTATTGATGTTTGCTTGCATTTTGTTTTCTTTCTCAGGTTTGTTTTTTTTTTCCCTGCAAGATATCTTGTCCAGCAAGATAATTGTATCAATATATATATATATATACACATATGTATTGGATTTAACACAGTTTAACATATTTAACATGTATTGGACTACCTGCCATCTAGGGAAGGTGGTGGGGGGGAAGGAGGGGAAAGTTTGGAACAAAAGGTTTTGCAAGGGTCAATGTTGAAAAATCATACATATGTTTTATAAATAAAAAGCTTTAATAAAATGAAAAATAAAATATCTCATTTATTATTGGTACAAAATCTGCTTTCACTAAAATATTATTAATTACCAATCACTAATTTTACTAATTTCATTTGGTCTCATTAAAATATCATTAGTAATTATGAATCTTGCCAACTTTTCTCTCATCAAAATATGATTAATAATTATCAATTATTACTTTCACTAGTGACAGAAAGTAATGTGATTGTATATGCTTACTTGCATTTGAACATCTTGTTCTGTGATCCAGTCATTAAAAGATCTGGTTCTAAAATCAGTTCATCTCAATATTTGCTCATAATAGTTGTCACAGGTGAAAAAAGGTACCTCAGAAAAATAAGGTGATCCAACTGGAAGAAGTGCATTTTCATCTGAGAATACTAAATCATGGTCCTTGTTTTTGCAAACCTATTCACAAGTTATAAAAAAGTTTTTGTTGAAATTCAGCCAGGAAATTTTCATCTTCTCTGATGTCAATCAGTACTTGCAAATTATTTAGAATGGGCTACATTTTTTAATCCATTGGTTCAAACCTCACAAAAGCCCTTGGTTCAGAAAATTTTTAAACAGGTTAGGAAATTGTTTTCAAATGTTTACAATATGATAATTTTTATACGTGATTTACTTAATACAATTTTCAACAACACAGAGAGAAGAGAGAGGAAGTATCCAGGAAAAGAGAGTGCTCAACATTGTCAAGTGCTGCAGAGAGGTCGAGATGACAATTGAGAAAAGACATCTGGCATTTGAGAGGTCACTGGAAATTTGAAGAGAATCATTTCAGTTGAGTGTCAAAGAAAATGAAGAGGTTGATAACCTGAGAGGTTGGAAGGATCATAGTGCTTTAGATAGGAAAAGGGGTATCATTCAGTCAGTAAACAGTTATCCACCACCTACTTTTTTATACCCAGACACTGTGCTAAATCCTAGGGATATGAAGAAAGGCCAAGATGGTACCCTGCTCTCAAGAAGCTCACAGTTTAATGGGGAAGTAAACATGTAGACAACTGTATAAACAAGTTATATGCTGTCTAAATTTTGAAATAATCAGAGAGAAAGCACTAGAATTAAGAATGGAAGAAGGGGTGAGTCAGGCTGGGAAGAGGCATTGAAGGGGAGAAGATTACTGTAATGGGATAAGATGTGGTCTCCTCTATGTCTGTTCATCCTAAATTCTGTTCCTATAATAAACAAAAAAGGGAAGGGAGAGGGAAGGACTCTTACCTGTCAGTGTACTAGAATGAAGAAACCAACCTGCCAAAGGGTACTTGCCTCAGCTAGGGGGTGATATGGGGAGGAAGGATGTGAGCAAGTTGGTTGCAATAGGAGGATTTGCTCAAGTCATCTGCACAATTGCTGCCAAAACTCAGATATAGATCTACCCTGATGATCTGATACTCCACAGCCATGAGGGGAGCTTTGGGATAATGGGCAAAAGGAGGGGTGGGTTGTGTTAGAGATATACCCTGGGATTGGCTATGCCATCCAAGTCCTCTCATTGTTGATTATCCCTTTGGATCATCCTATGCACCTCTTAGGGTCATTCCACTGCCCACTGAAGATAGGCAGCCTCTACTCTGGACACAGCTGCTCTCTTCAGTGATAATGGAGACATCAATAATGATGATGACAGAGAAGAAGAGGAATTCAAAGGAGAGAGAGAGAGACAGACAGAGAGAGAAAAAGAGGGAGTCAGGAGGGAGGGAGAGAAAGCAAGAGAAAGAGGGAGTTGGGAGGGAGGGAGGGAGAGAGAGAGACAGAAACAGAGAGAGAGAGAGAGAGAGAGAGAATCTAATATTTGGATGAAGAAAGCATGGGCTTGGGTAGACTACAATAAAAACACATTCTCTACATCCCATGCTTTAACCATTATGAAAGGGTTAACCTTTATTGAATGCCTTGCCCTTACAGCAACCCTGAAAGACAAGAAAAGCAAATGCTATTTCTCCCATTTTATAGATGAGGAAACCGAAACAAAAAGAAAGCAGGATTGACAGGGAAAGGTCAGAGAAATAAGACCTACGTTTTCTACTGGCCTGAATCTTCTATTTTGGTCAGAAATAATTCCATTGGAGGTCTTAAAATGCTTGCAGGCCTAGGAAGAGGGAAAGCTGAGAGAAAGCTACCAGGGCTTGATTAGGGGTAACCCAATATTCAGCAATATCCTCTGCTCTTTCCTATCTTCCATTACAGAAATAACTAGATAGGTTCTCCCCAACTCTGTCCTCTGCTTGTTTAGTCAGCTATTCTCCTCAATTCTTCCTTGTCCCTGTTGATCCAACTGCTTTGTTTGTGTTACTTCTTGTTTGCTCAGTCTTTCCCTTTCCCTATCCAAATCTGATTGGTACTGTACTTCCTTTAAGGCTGTGAATTTTTGAAGGGCATGAACCACATGTTATACAGAATATAAAAACAACTTGTCTTGTACCACATCCTCCATGAAGCCTTTTTGGATTTCCCCAATGGGACAAACTCCTCAACTGATCTCACAGAATTTTTTTCAACCCTCCAATTAGTGTTTTGCTCAGTGCCTGGTATATAATAAACTCTCTCTCTTCTCTCTCTCTCTCTCTCTCTCTCTCTCTCTCTCTCTCTCTCTCTCTCTCACACACACACACACACACACACACACACACACATACACTGTCTCGCTGTGTCTCTGTCTCTTTGTCTCTCTTTGTCTCTCTGCTTCTCTCTTTGTCTATCTCTCTGTCTTTCCCTCCCTCCCTCCTTCCCATTTATTTAATATTTTTATTTTCCCCTGTTCCATGTAAAATTTTTTTTTTTACCATTTGTTTTTAAAACTTTGAGTTCCAGATTCTCTCCCTTCCTCCCTCCCCACCCTTCCCTCATTGAGAAGACACAAGTGAAGTTATGCAAAATATTTCCATAAAAATCATGTTGCAAAAGAAAATGCAAATCTCCCCCCTCCAAAAAAAACCCTCAAGAAAATTAAATTTAAAAAAATTATGCTTTACTGTATTCAGACACAATCAGTTTTTCTCTGGGTATGGATAGCATTTTTCATCATAAGTCCTTCAGAGTATTCTTGGATTGCTGTATTGCTGAAAATAGCAAAGTCTTTCACAGTTGATCATCCCATACCATTGCTATTATTTTGTATGCAGTGAATTTCACTCTGCATGAGCTTATGGGGGACTTTCCAGGTTTTCCTGAGAATATCCTGCTCATTATTTTCCATAGATCAATAGAATTTAACCACACATCACAATTTATTTAGCCATTCCCCAACTGAAGGGCATCCTCTCAATTTCCTCGAGAAAGAGCTGCTATAAGTATTTTTGTACACATAGTTCCTTTTTTAAAAATCTCTTTTGGAATACATGCTTAATAGTGGTATTTGAGTGAATATGCATAATTGTATAGCATAGTTCCAAAAAGCTTCACAGAATGGCTGAATCAGTTCACAATTCCACCAACAATCTAATCATGTATCATTTTCCCATATTCTCTCCAACATTTGTCATTTTCCCCTTCTGGCCCAGTAAGCAATCTAATGGGTATGAGACAGTACCTCAGAATGATTTAATTTTTATTTCTCAATCAATAATGAGTTAGGATATTTTTCAATATGGCTATAAATAGCTTGATTAGTTCATCTGAAAGCTTTATATTTTTGATCATTTATCAATTGGAGAATGGTTCTTATTTTTTATAAATTTGATTCAGTTACCTATATATTTGAGAAATTAAGCCCTCATCAGAGAAACTTGCTTCAAAATTATTTTCACAGTCACTATTGCTAATTGTATGCTTCCCTGTTTATTCTATTCTTGCTCTCCTTTCACCCTGTCCATCCTCAAAAATGTTTTGCATTTTACCATACTGTCCCCCAATATGCTCTCCCTTCTATTATCTTCCCCCTTCTCTTCCCCCTTCTTTCCCACCTACTTTTCTGCAGAGTAAGATAGATTTCTATACCCATATTGAGTGTGTGTTATTTTTTCTTTGAGCCAATTCTGATGAGAAAAAGGTCCACTCACTCCCCTTTCTTCCCCCTTCTTTCCCTCTACTGTAAAAACTTTTTCTTGACTCTTTTATGGTAGATAATTTATGCTATTTCACCTCTCCCTTTCCCTTTCCCCCAGTATATTCCTCTCTCACCCCTAATTTTATTTTTTAAGATATTTATTACCCCTTCATAGTTAACTCACATTTATGTCCTCTGTCAATGTATCCTCCTTCTAAATGGCCTAATAATGAGAAAGTTCTTAGGAGTAAAAGTATATGCTCAAAAAGTTATCAAACTGTGCATACCCTTTGACCCAGCAGCGTTTCTATTGGGCTTATATCCCAAAGAGATCTTAGAGGAAGGAAAGGGCCCCACATGTGCAAGAATGTTTGTGGCATTCCTTTTTGTAGTGGCTAGAAACTGGAAACTGAATGGATGCCCATCAATTGGAGAGTGGCTGAATAAATTATGGTATATGAATGTTATGGAATATTATTGTTCTGTAAGAAACGACTAGCAGGATGATTTCAGAGAGGCCTGGAGAGCCTTGCATGAACTGATGCTGAGTGAAATGAGCAGAATCAGGAGATCATTATACACGGCAACAAGACTATACGATGATAAATTCTGATGGACATGTTTCTCTTCAACAGTGATGTGATTCAAACCAGTTCCAATAGTTCAGTGATGAAGATAGTCATATACCCCCAGGGAGAGGCCTGTGGGATCTGAGTTTGGACCACAACATAGCATTTTCACTCTCTCTGTTGATGTTTGCTTGCATTTTGTTTTCCTTCTCAGGTTTTTTTTTTTTTTTCTTGTAGATCTGATTTCTGGTACAGCAAGTTACAAGGAGTTACAAGTATCATCCTCCCATATAGGAATATAAACAGATTAACCTTAAGTTCCTTATGATCTCCCTTTCCCAATTACTCCCTTAGGCTTCTCCTGATATATAAAAATCAGATTTTCTGTCTAGCTCTGGTCTTTCATCATGAATGCATGAAAGTCCTCTATTTCATTGAATTTTGACCTTTTACCCTGAAGGATTAAACTCAGTTTTGATGGGTAGGTGATTTTGGGTTGTAATCTTATTTCCATTGCTCTCTAGAATATCATATTCCAAGCTTTCCAGTCTTTTACTATATAAGCTGCTAAATCTTGTGTTATGCTGATTGTGTGTATCCTCATTTGTTTCTTTTGGGATGCTTACAATATTTTCTCCTTGACATGGGAGTTCTGGAATTTGGCTATAATATTTCTGGAAGTTTTCATCTTGGGATCTCTTTCAGGAGGTGATCAGTGGATCCTCTCAATTTCTATTTTACTCTTTGGTTCTAGTTCTGGTTCAGGACTTGATAATTTCTTGAAAGATGATGTCGAGGGTCTTTTTTGATCATGGATTTCAGATAGACCAATAATTTATAAATTATCTCTCCTAGATTGATGTTCCAGGTAATTTGTTTTCCCAATGAGATATTTTATATTGTTTTCTATTTTTTCATTCTTTTGGTTTTGTTTTATTGTTTCTTATTAAGTCATTAGCTTCTATTTGCTCAATTCTATTTTTTAAGGAATTATTTTCCTCAATGAACTTTTGCACCTTCTTTCCTATTTGATCATTTTTGATTTTCAAAGCATTTTTCTCCTTATTAGTTTTTTGGACTTCTTTTTGCATCACACTTATTTTTCTTCCTAATTTTTCTTCCAACTTTCTTACTTGATTTTCACCTTTGAGCTTTTCCATGGCTTGAGACCAGTTCTTATTTTCTTGGAGGCTTTGGATGTAAGAGCTTTGACTTTGTTATCTTCTTCTGAGTTTGTGTTTTGATCTTTCTTGTCACCATAATAACCTTCTATGGTCAGAATATTTTTCTTTTGTTTGCTCATTTTCCCAATCTTTTATCTGACTATTAACATTTAATTAAAGTAGGGCTCTGTTTCCAGGATGGAGGATACACTGTACCAAGCTTCAGGGGCTTTGTGCAGTTGTTTTAAGAGATCCTTCAGTTTTTCCAAGGTGGTATGATCTAAGATCTCTGCTCTGGAGTTGTAAAGAGGGTCTCCAGTCCACTCTAGCTGTAAGTTCCAGTGTGCTAGTGATCCCTTTCACTCTAGGATTACTGGATCTGAGTATGGGAAAAGCAGTAGAGTCCTTCCTCAGTGCTACTAAAGGGACCTCCTTCTAATTAGCTGCTGGATCCCCTACCTTCTGTGAGCTGAGACCTCTGGAAGCTGCCATCACCATCACCATTGCTGCTACTATTGCCACCACTGCAGATTCACTGGCTCCCAAGGTCTGCACCTGGTTTTCTGATTTCCCAAGATCCTCTCACCCTCATGAGACAAACCTTTCCTTGTCTTTGGTGTCTATTTGTTGAGAGATTTGGAAACTGCCAATGCTGCTGCTGATTCAGAGGCATCAAGATCTGGTTTTGGTTTGCTGATGGGTGCACTGGGACGGTGTTGCTTTCTCACTTTGGTGCAACAGATTTTTCTTGCTGACTTTCTAAGTTGTCTTCAACTGGAAAATTGTTTTACCATGTCCTTTGTGGGTTCTGACACTTTAAAATTTGGTTAGAGTCATTATTTAAAGGTATTTGGAGGGGTTTGGGGACAGAGCTTGGGAAAGTCCCTGCCAACTTGGCCATCTTGGCTCCATGATAATCTCTTAATAAATGATCTATTTATCTATCTGTTATTTGTCCCATCCATCTATGTATCCTCTCTCTGTCTCTGCCTCTCTCTGTCTCTTTTTTCACTCTCTCTATCTCTATCTCTGTCTTCCTGTATGTATCTCTTTGTCTTTTTCATTCTCTCTTCTCCCTGCCCCCCCAATCTATGTTTCTGCCTGAGGATAAGATTTAGAGATAGAAAGTGTCTTAGTCATAGAGATGATCAAATCTAACTTCATCTTCCTAAAGATGCAGTGTTGCCCTAAAAGGGAAATGTCTCACCCAGTTACAAATCTGTGAAGTTGCTGATCAGAATTCAAATCTTCTGACTTCAAGTTAGTTTTCCCCTGCTTCAGCTTGATTCACTGAGCATTGATGGTATATTACATTTTCTCTTTTGGTATTTTATTCCTCTACTAGAATGCAAACTCTAAGAGTATGGAGATTGCAAGTTATTTACATTTTCCTGTATATGAATAAATACTTAATAAATAGCTGTAGCATGAAAAAATGGTTAAAGGAAAATAGAGCCTCCAGAGTTTCACAAAAACCTTTTAGTTTAAGGACTTTCCTTTCAACAATTCAGTGAGGTAGGTAGAAAATGTAGAATCCATTTTGCAGATGAAGAAAATGAAATCAAGAATAGTTGCCTGACCCAAGATAAAACTACCAGTGCTTCAGCAGAGATACTGCAATGCTCAAAAGCAGGATCTTCCCCTAACTAGTTGAAAGAATCAGGAAATTTTCCAGCATGAACCCTTTGCTTCTCTAAACAGGTTAATAAGTAGTAAGTTGAATCCATGGAATACAAGTCTAATGTTTTCCCCCTTTCTCTCTCCCCACTCTCCTCCCCTCTCACCAAGCGCTCCACACATAGTAGGGATTCCATAAACATTTATTGAATTGAATGTTGGGTTTGAAGAGAGATGACCTGAGTTTTAATTCCTGCTATGCTACCTTGGACAGATTAAAGTTTCTGTATCTCAGTTTTCTCAACTGTAAAAGTAGCAGATTGGATTAAATGGTTTCTAAAGTCACTTCCAAGTCTCTTTCTAAATGATCCTATGAATTAAATTAGAAGTTCAGTTCAGGTCCTCCCTATCTTATCCAAGAAGCCTTTTCAGTGGCTGCCCTCACAGTCTAGAACTTAATCACCTACTAATTATATGTTTCATTGATGTCATCTTATGGTTATTCATCTCATCTCCCTTAGTAAACTGATGAAGTCCTTGAGGATGGGGATCACATTTTGTTGGTTAACTGAAATTAGGTGTTCTTACTTATTTTTTAATTCAGTGAGAAGGCTCTGGATTTCCCCCTCTTTGATTGAATGAACTCTTGGCCTTTCTAAAATATCTGCAAAAAAGGAAAGTTGCAGAAGATCATGGTGGTACTCTATCAGGGATACCTCTTGTAGCAATGGGAGAAATAATGGCAAAAGAGGAAAATCTATTCCCTTTATTTCTAGAGGAGGACTTAAGCCTCAAATGAAATTAAGGTTGAAGCAGGGAGCAAGGGACAGTTTTATGTCTTAAATAAACTTTGAGATCTCTGTCTCTTTTTCTTTCAATCCCATGGTTTAATGGAATTAATCCTAGACTTAGAGTCAAAAAACCTGAATTTAAATCCAGAATCTACTCCCACTGGGTTATGTAATCATTATCTCGGGTTTCACAGGCTAGATTTCTTTCTTAAGGATCATTCCTTAAATACAAACCACTCTGACACTCTCATTGATTGACCAATAATAGATATCAGGCCAAGACTCATTTGGTCATTGTTTGAGTCTGAATTGACTCAGAGTGACTGTAAATAGCAATCATTTCTGTTTTGGCCAGAAACTTAGAGAGTCTTCCCTTCCCAGATTGATCTATCTGACTATCTATCTATCTACCTGTTTACTATCTATCTAATCTATCTATCTGATTAGGTGAGAGAGGCCATTCTTTGCCTCAATTGTTACCCAACCTCAATCACTGAATAGGTGTGACCTCAGTCAAACTGAGACCTGTTGAAGACCTTAGCTTAAAAAGGCCAAGCTCTCCCATTTCATCCAGGGCCATCTCCAGTTCTCTATATCTGTCCACTGGACCCTGATGTCTCTGGAGGAGAAAGTGAGGCAGATGACCTTGCACAATCCTCTCTCACTTAAATGTAATGTCCTTGCATGGCAAGGAATCCCCTACTTGATGCTCTTACAGAATGAACAACATGTAATCATGTAAATCACAAGCTTGAAGAGCTTCTGCTAGGTGGTATAATGAATGGATAGGGCACAGGACTGGGAATCAGGAAGAATTATCTTCCTGAGTTCAAATCTGTTTCCAGACATTGTGTTACCCCCAGAGGATCACTTCACCCTGTTTGCCTCAGTTTCCTCATCTGCAAAATGATATGGAGAAGGCAATGATAACCCCGCCCCTAAGAAAACCCCAGATAGGATCAAAAGAGTCAGTTAGACTAGAATAAACATAAAAATGAGGATTGATATTTGTACTGTTTTCCAATTCAAATTTTTGTAAATTTTGCAAGACACTGTCCTAGGTGCTGGGGCTCTGAAGAGGGCCTGCTCTCAATAATCAAAGAGGAGGAATAAGATGTGGACACGAGTTGTTGAAACAAGGCAGGGGGTGATGAGGGAGGAGGAGGGCTCCAGACAAAGTGCTATAAGAAATTTGGGGTGGGGAAAGACCAAAGGAGATTTCAAAGGAGTCCAACCCAAGGATGGTCTGAAAAAAGGGAGACTTCTAGTGGTGTAAATGTGGAATTTCTAAGAGGAGGATGGGAAAGCAGTAAGGGGACTAAGGAAAGTGTTTTTCACAATTCTTAATGGAAAAAACAAGTTTTTTAGTGGAACTCATAATTAACCAGGAGAAAGGGAATATACCATAAAGTTCGAGGATGCCATTGACTGGCAGGCTAAATTCATAGAGGAGTTTAGCACCTTAAAAGAGTTAGCTATAAGAAGGAGAGGCATGGGGGAGGGGGAGGAGAAGGAGACCAGGAAGCCCCCAGCAAAGATGGCCTAGGTCATGGACAGATTTATAGGGGAAAATTAACCTCAGGGGTTTGACATCATAACTTGGCTTTCTATTGGACACAGCAAGGTAGGGCTACCCATGACCTCCACAGAAGGTGGGACTATAAGATTGAGCTGATCCCCATCAGTGTTTTTCCCTCCTTGCCTCAGGGAATAGTTTAATCAGTACTTTAGGTTTTCTCTGCCAACTCCAGTGACTCAGGACCTCATCAATTTCTATCGACAAACTTGGAGTCTCCTTCTCATACTCTGGGCTTCTTCCCATGTACCACAGAAACTTACTTGGGTAGAACAAAGCTTCTTAAACTGTGGGTCACTACTCCACATAGAGTCACATAACTGAATGTGAAGGGTCATGAAATTATAATTTATTATCAGTAAATGTATATAAGCTTTCATAAGCCTAAACATATCCAGGATGGCATAAAAATTTCTTAGGTGAAAAAAGGTTGCAAATTGAAAAAGTTTAAGAAGCCCTGAGCTAGAGGATGTGAAATAAATTTGGAATGGAAAATATTGGGATACTTTTGGGAAGTACTGGGATCTCATCCTTCAGAGAAGAAAGTTAAGATCAATCAATCAACCAATCAATAAATATTAATTAAAGGCCTACTATGTGCCAGTCACTGTGCTAAGTATTGAGGTGATGAAAAAAGGGACAAAAGACAATTCCTTATTATTGTTCTATAAGAAATAATCAGCAGGATAATTTTAGAGAGCCCTGGAAAGACTTATATGAACTGATGCTAAGTGAAAGGAGCAGAACCAGGAGATCAGCAACAATATTATATGATGATCAATCCTGATGGACGTGACTCTTTCCAACAATGAGATGATTTAGGCCAGTTCCAATAATCTTGTGATGAAGAGAGCCAGAGAGAGGACTGTGGGAACTGATTGTGCATCACAACATAGCATTTTCACTCTTTCTGTTGTTGTTTGCTTGCATTTTGTTTTCTTTCTCATTTTTTTTCTTTTTGATCTGGTTTTTCTTGTGTAGCAAGGTAATTGTAGAAATATATATGTATATATTGGATTTAATATATATTTTAACATGTTTACTTACCATCTAGGGGAGGGGGTGGGGGGAAAAGGGGAAAATTTGGAACACAAGGTTTTGCAAGGGTCAATGTTGAAAAATTATCCATGCATATATTTTGAAAATAAAAATCTTTACCAAGAAATAATTATACACGGCAACAACAAAGACTATATGATGATCAATTCTGATGGTCATGGCTCTCTTCTACAATGAGATGATTCAAATAGTTCCAAGGGGCAGCTAGGTGTTGCAGTGGATAGAGCACCAGCCCTGAAGTCAGGAGGACCTGAGTTCAAATCTGGTCTCAGACACTTAACACTTCCTAGCTGTGTGACCCTGGGCAAGTCACTTAACCCTAATTGCCTTGGGGGGAAAAAAGGCAAAATAGTTTCAATTGTTCGGTGATGAAAAGAGAGCCATCTACACCCAGAGAGAGGACGGTGGACCAAAACATAGCATTGTCACTCTTTCTGTTGTTTGCTTGCATTTTGTTTTCTTTCTCAGTTTTTATTTCTTTTTTCTTCTTGAGCTGATTTTTCTTGTGCAGCAAGATAACTGTATAACTATTTTTACATATATTGGATTTAACATATATTGTAACTTTTTTTTTTCTTTTTGCTGAGGCAATTGGGATTAAGTGACTTGCCCAGGGTCACACAGCTAGGAAGTGTCTTCCTAGCTTCTGAGTTGGTGCTCTACTTACTGTGCCACTTAGCTGCCCCTATCGTAACGCATTTAACATGTATTGGACTACCTGCCATCTGGGGGGGGGGAAGGAGGGAAATTTTGGAGCAGAAGGTTTTACGGGGCCAGTGTTGAAAAATTACTCATGCATATGTTTTGCAAATTAAAAAAAAATAAGACAGTTCCTGCCCTCAAGGAGCTTACAATCTAACAGATATAAAATATGCAGATGAATGCAACCCTTTTAGACACAGCTTTTCTGCCCTCCTTGACATTCTAGGGCTCATTAGGACCTTTTTGTTTTGTCTCTTTGGTGGCTATCTCATTGAATATGCAGGATGTGGTTGGTCCAGTGGTGGGATGGAGGAAATGGGGGTAGTGCTTGGGAATTCAGGACTTTCCCTTCTTCCACAATCCCTGCCTCCACTCCTAGTCCATGGCTCCTCCTTCCCTGCGGAGGTGGGAGAAGAGGGGGCCTCTGCCCCCAAACTATGACACAATGGAAGACTTGAGTCACATGGTGGGTGGCAGCAGCATCACTTTTATATTTCTTTAGTGGCCTCCAATCCTGCCCAATCTCTTCCTGTCTTACACCTCTAGCAATCTTGGGACAATCTTCATTCAGGACTTAAGATTTCTCAGGAAAGTGTCAGGAGCTAGGCTGACACAGTTCTCTTCCAAGGGACGAGAACTGTTATGTCTATTTCATTTTACAAAATGAGGAAATTGGGGGCCCAAGCTAATTGTTCATCTTGTGAAAGATCACTTGGGCAGGCAGTATAGCCAAAGTCTGCTCACTTTTTCATATTGCCAACACTTCTCCAGCCTTGATTGCTTCTTTCCTTACTTCATTTTCCCCTCTTGTTTCCAGGGAAAACTAATTCCATTTCCCCACAGATTAAGGAGGGCTGTCAGAGGTTTTGGGCTCCATCCAGCCCATAGTGGGAAAAGCTATTGGGCATGGTGCCAAAAGGATGCCCTCTGGCTTGGCATTCTGACTGCACCTAAGGCTGGTGGTCTTGGCACAATACCCACTGCCAGGCAGGATGCCTGGAGGCTTGATGCCTAAAGATGCCAGACAGCTGACTGTGGAAAATGGTTCTGCATGTCTTGGATGCCTCAGCACCTGCTGCTCCTGCTGTGGGTTAAATTCAGGGTTGGGAAAGAGTCAGGGATAGATAGGGTGTGTGTGACCCAATTTGGAGTCTTCCATGGAACTGAGATGCTAATATTTCCATGTTGGGAATAGGACTTCATGTCAACTGGCAAACATCCCGATGGCATTCAGTCCTAGGAAGGAATACTCTTCCTCACCCTTCTCAACTGTGCTTCTTTTTGATACCAGTGGTGAATGGGGAGCAAATGCTGGATTTGCACTCAGAGAACCTGGAACTAAATCTCAACTCTGCTGCTTACTGTGTATGTGACTGTGGGCTAGTCATTTTCCCTCTGGAGGACTTTGGTTCTCACATTTGCATAGTGGGATTGGATTACATCTTTTCTAAGTTCTTTTTTTTTTTCATCTCTAAACCCCCAGGACTAGCTCACTAGTCTGAGCCCAGGTTTCCAGGTAAAACCTGATAACTGGGAGGAGTACCTACCCATGGGGCATGGCTAAGGCTCATGTTAAAGTTTTTGTATATAAAAGAGGAGGAAATGGGTGGCTAATAGCCTCAATCACAGCAGAGACCAACTGTTTACTCTCTAACATGTTCTTTGAACCTCGCAGAGCCCCATACCCAGTACAGAGCTGCCTCAGATGCTCAGAGCTTATGGATGCAAGTTCTCCTTGCACCCAGGGAGGTATCAGTGCTGTCTTGAGATTTCATTGCCATCTGCTGGCCACTGTGGGGATCTACAACGTTTCCCCAGCTTTTTGTGAGAATTACTAACATAGTCAAGTTCCCATAAGCACTGTCTGCTTTCACCCTGATTTGCACTTGGAGAAAATTTGAATTTCGCCCTTTGGGGAGCTAGACTCTGAAATTTAACTTGGGATGCCAGAGAGCTGGGTTATATACCCTTTTTCTTCTGCAAGATTTCTTTTAAAACCATTTTAAACATAATTTGTTTTTATATAATAGCTAATAGGAATAATGGTTTATATAGTGTTTACTATATCCCAGACAGTTTGCTAGGTGCTCTAAAATTAAGTAGATACTATTATTATTTCCATTTTACAGATGAGGAAATAGAGGTTAAGTGGGAGTAGGACTTTATGCCAACTGGCAAACATCCTGATGGCATTCAGTCCTAGGAAGGAATACTCTTCCTCACCCTTCTCATCAAGTGTGCTTCTTTTTGATACCAGTGGTGAATGGGGAGCAAATGCTGGATTTGCACTCAGAGAACCTGGAACTAAATCTCAACTCTGCTGCTTACTATGTGTGTGACTGTGGGCTAGTCATTTTCCCTCTGGAGGACTTTGGTTCTCACATTTGCATAGTGGGATTGCCAAGATGGCACAGCTGAGCCTGGATTTGAAGCTAGGTCTTCCTGACTTTAGGCTCAGCACTCTATATCCACTCTAAGCACTGATTCATCCAGCTTTTCCCTTCATATCACTTCCATTTCCCAATAGTTCTCTCCTGCCCTTCTTAGAGATCTAGGAGGAAGAAAAAATTTCAGCAAAACTAACTCCACATCAATCATGTCTGACCCTATAGGATGTATTCCACACTATAATCACCAATCTCTACAAAGAAGGGAGGGAAGACCATTTTTGGATCTCTTCTTTGGGACAAACATGGTCATAATTTCACAGCATCTAATTTGGATTTTTGTTCTTCTACATACATTGCTGTATATGGAACATATTGTTTTTCTGATTGTTTATTTCACTTTACATCATTTCTTATAAATTTCTAGTCTTTTTTGTACTTTTCTTTGTTGCTTAAGAGTACAATAATATTCCATTACATTCTCCCAACACAACTGGTATAATCATTCAATAATTGACAAGTAACTGTCTTATTTCCAGTTCATTGATATTAGAAGAGCTTCTATAAATATTTTGATGTATAAGGTACCTTTGCATCTATCATATCCTTGCAGTATGTGTCTATCAGTGGGGAATCTCTGGATTGAAGGATAATTCTCACAACCCTGGGAGGTAGATATTACTATTATTACATTTCAGATTAGGATGGAAAATGGTTCTGCATGTCTTGGATGCCTCAGCACCTGCTGCTCCTGCTTTGGGTTAAATTCAGGGTTGGGAAAGAGTCAGGGATAGATAGGGTGTGTGTGACCCAATTTGGAGTCTTCCATGGAACTGAGATGCTAATATTTCCATGTTGAGATTAGGAAACTGAGGCAGAGTTGAAATGACTTGTCTGGGGTTGCATTTGAATTCCTATCTTTCTGACTCTAGGGCCAGCACACTACTGCATCACTAGCAGCCTTTGATCAGTGAAAGAACTGAACAGAAACCTTAGTGATCACCTAGTCCAATCCCTCATTTAAAATGGAACTGGGGCTCAGAGAAGTTAAATAATTAAAGCCCACATTTCTTTCCTTCAGTTTCCCCACCAGCAGGATAGAAGAAGCCAATCTCCTTACCCACCCAGCTTACTGGAAAACAGCAGAAGGAAAAAACCAGTAACAATAAACCGGAAATAAACAATAGCCATGAGAGGGCAGACAAATGGGCTTACACTTGGGGCCTAGTTCATAGGGGTTCTGAATTTCTCAACCATTGAGCAATGGCTGAAGTGGCTGATTACCAAATTGTTAATACTTTACAGTGTCCCTCAGGGTCTAAGTATAAGATAGAGAGTTGAGGTTCTCCCTAATCTCATGTCCACTTAATGTTCTTTGATAACCAATTTCTCACTCTTTCCATCTACCCCATCACCATTGAAGATGCTACAGGAGGTCCTGCTCCCTACTAATGGATATCTGGAGCCTATTTTTTCCTGACTTATTAATTTCAGACTCAGACCAGGAACTGTTTCTTAGAGAAATGGGGATAGAGTATCTTTAAAAATCAAGACTCTGCAACCAACCTGCTTATATATTATTACTAACCTGATATATATGTATATATATCACAAAAAAAATAATCTTGCAAGGTCAGAAGACTTTTTTCCTTCAGTCCATATGATAATCCAATCTGAGTAAGTAAAGAGAGATTATATCTTTCTTTTTGATTTCTGTACTTCCTCAAAGACCCCCTTAAAAAGAGCTATTGAGAAGAATATATATGAAAAATTCTATAAAAAGTGAAATTAGCCTTCAAATATGTATATATATACATGTATATGTACACACGTGTGTGTATGAAGAGGCAGCAACAGGTAAAATAATTTGCCAGAGGCCCCGAAGGTAATTAGTGACAGAGCCTGAACTGAAATCAGGCTATGCTTCTTCTAACACATCAGGCTGCCCATGCTATGTCACTGTGTGTGACCTCTGTGTTTTATGTTCTTATTTTATATCTCTGCTAGTGAACACTTGAGTCACATATAACAAGCTTTGTAAACTCAGTACCTTGTAAACTCCCAAACCTATTTGTTTTTTTTCAATTACCAAAAATCACCTTTCTCTCTCTCTCTCACCTCTCACCTTTTGTTGAGAACAAAAGGAAAAGAAAAGTTTGTTACAGACATGTTTGGTCAAGCAAAACAAAATTTTATATTGGCCATTTCCAAATTATCTATTTAATCTTATTCTACATTTATAAGTCTTTCATTTTTCAGGAGGTAACATGTTTTATCATTAGTCCTCTGGAATTATAGTTGGTCTTTATAATGATCAGAGTCCTTAATTCTTTCAAATAATGATTATATATAATAATGATTATTCATTCATATTTATCTTTTCATGTTTATCTGGACACATGTTTGTATTTCAGAGTTTCTATATAGGTCTAGTCTTTTCTTTAGGACTGTTTGGGAGGCCTCTATTTTATTAAAGATCCACTTTCCCCTCTGTAGGATTATCTGCAGTTTTGCTAGATAAATTATTCTTCCTTATAAGTTTTTATCCTTTAGGTGGTACTGTACATAGAGGGCTCAGACCTGGCCTCAGACACTGTGTGACCCTGGGCAAATCACTTAGCCTTTGTCTATCTCAGTTTCCTCAGTTGTAAAATGGGGCTAATAATAGCATCTATTTCTCAATGTTGTTGTGAGGACAAAAAGAGATTATTCATAAAGTACTAAACACAATTTCTGGCATATGGTAATAGTGTTTTAAATGCCTGGAAATTAATAAATGCTTGTTTCCTTCCTTTCTTTGCCTTCTGAAATATTGTATTCTAAGCTCTTTGCACTTTTATAGTGGTTGCTGCTAAATTACGTGTGTTCTTTACTGTGGATCCTTGGTACTTGAATTTTTTTTTTTCAAGCTGCTTCTTATATTTTTTCTTTGACCTGGAAACTCTGGATTTTGTCTATAATGTTCCTGGGAGTTTTCATTTTGGGATTTCTTCAGGAGATGACTATTGGATTCTGTTTCTGCTTTGCCCTTTGATTCTAAGAAGTCAAAGCAATTTTATAATTTCTTGAAATACACTAAGTCCTTCCCTTTTTTGTTTATGGCTTTCTGGTAAACCACTGATTCTTAAATTTTCTTCCTTTAATCTGCTTTTTAAGTCAGTTGTTTTGCTATAAGATACTTGATTTTCTTTTATTTTTTTCCAGTCTTTTAACTATATATTTCCTACTGTCTCATGAAGTCATTAGCTTTGGTCCATTCTAATTTTTAGGAAATTTGATGTTTTGGAGGGTCTTTGTGTTCCTCTTATTCTAAGTTACTAATTCTCTTTCCAGTTCTTTTGTATAGTTCTCATTTCTTTTCCATTTTTCTCTTTGGCACTTTCATCTCACTTATAAAAACATTTTAAACTCACTTCTAAAATTGTTTCATCTCTTTCAGGAATTTTAGTTGAACTCATTCACAACTTGTGTTTTTTCTTTTGAGGTGTTGTTCATAAATGTTTTGGAGTCATTTTCTTCTTCTGACTTGGTGACTTGAGCATCCCTGTCACTATAACAGCTCTCTATAGTGGGATTCTTTTTTGTTTTCTTATTTTTCCAAATTATTTTCTAACTTTTGACTTGATGTTAGACCAATAGACACAGAGTCTGTGTATTTCTGAAGGAAATGTCTGGGATTGTTATGTTGCCTTTCTTGGGGGTAGTGAGTATTATGTGGGGACCTGCAATTTTTCAATGCTCCCAAAATGGTCTGATCCAGGGCAAGTATAATTTCTGATTCCTTGTCTATGCTCTGAAAATTCCTGACTTGGTTTGAGTCTGAGAATTAAGACTTTGGGTTCTCCACATTTGAATTTCAGGCAGCTGGAAAGCTCATTTCATTCAGAGTGACAGCTGAAGGCTTTCCTTTGGTCTGGGATTCTTATCCTAGTTGTTCTACTGTAGGCTTCACACTGGATAGGAGACTCCACTTTGCTCCTGGTCTGAACTATATAGATGCTGTTTGTTTTTCAATTTAGTGTTCCTCAACCTAGAGTTCATGACCATTCCTTATCCAGGAATATTACCCCGGGGCTCAGGTCTTCTCTTCAGATTGCCCTAAAAATTGGGCAGTGACTTCAGAATTGGGTATTGAGCAACAAAGTTTTCAGTTGGAACCTGTTTCTGCACAAGGTGGCAGTGTCTCAAGATGGGTCAGAGACTTCTCTTTTTCCTTGGTCAGTCTCAGTTTTCTTTCAGCCACTGGGCCCTAGAATGACTTGTTCCTAACTAGAATCTGAATCTGGTGTGTCTTCCTATGCTGACCTTGGCAGGAAAAATGGATCACTGTGATTTCCTTATATCTCCTGATCAGGATGTTGGTGTCTTTTAGATGTTTTGAGAGTATTTTTGGAGGGATGGGGGTGGAAGAGTACTTCTTCCTACTACTTTGCCATATTGACTCCTATTTGTAATACACCTTCTGATGTTACCACTTGACAGAAATTGCTCTAAGACTCCAAAGTTATCTGTGATTGCTTAATTGCTATATCTGATGGCCCTTCTTGAACTCTCTAAGTTTTCAACTTGATCACTTTCTTCCTCCTGGATACTTTTTTTGTTGGCTTTTATGACACTACTTTCTACTGGTTTTCCTCTTACCTGACTTATTCTTAACCTCCTTTATTCAATCATATTACTTTCTTTTTAAAAATAATAGCATTTTATTTTTCAAAATACATGCAAAGATACTTTTTAACATTTACCCTTGCAAGACCTTGTTGAAAATTTTTCTCTCTCCCTCTTCCCTCCCCACAGTAAGCAATTCAATATAGATTAAACATGTGCAATTCTTCTAAACATATTTCCCCATTTATCATGCTGCATAAGAAAAAAAAAACAAGCAAACAAAAAAAGGTGAAAATACTATTCAGTCTCCATAGTTCTTTCTATGGATTCAGATGGTTCTTTCCATCACGTCTATTGAAATTTCCTTGAATTACTTCATTGTTGAAAAGAGTCAAGTTCATCACAGTTGGTCATCACATAATCTTGCTGCTGTGTAGAATGTTTTCTTGGTTCTACTCAAACTTAGCATCAGTTCATGTAAGTCTTTCCAGGCTTTTCTGAAATCAGCCTGCTCATCATTTATTACAAAATAGTAATAATCCCTTACATTCATACACCATAACTTATTCAGTCATTCCCCAACTGGTGGGTATCTACTTAGTTTCTAGTTCCTTGTTATTAAAAAAACATTTTTGCACAAATCATAATACTTTTCTAACAGGACTTGTTTCCCAAGACTGTTCTGGACCCTTTTTAAAGTCTTCTAAACTCCTAGGGCTCATCTCTTTGCATATACTCATATACAGCCTTAATTTCTTTCCTGAACTCCAGTACTCATATCATCTATCTGCTAGACATTATCTGGAAATCTCATAGGTGTATCAAAGTGAACAATGTTAAAAGAACTCCTTTTTTGTCCTAAACATTCCCTTTTTCCAAACTTCCCTATTTCTGTTGAAAGTATCTTTTCAATCATCCAGGTTCACATCTTTGGAGTTATTCCTAACCCTTCATTCTCTCTCACTCCCCATGTCCAATGAGATTTCAAATCTTGTCACTTGCTTACTGTTTGTCATAGTTTCTTGATCTCAGCTTTCCACATTCTACCTGTACTCCTTTGCATAGGCTGTCTGAAATGTATGGAATGCACTTCTCCCTTTTGCCTCTTAGAATCATTAGCTTCTTTAACACTCAAGTACTAGCTCTCATAGTAAGCCTTTCTGGATACCTCTGGTTGTTAGTGCTATCTACATTCTCAAATTATCTTGTACTTATTTACACATGGAAGTGTTGTATTCAGTAGAATGTAAGTTCATTAGGGACAGGGACTTTGTCTTTGTGTTCCCAGTATCTTTGCAATACTACCTGCTTAATAAATTTTTGTGGAATTGATTCTATTTTCAATTGATGATATTGAGAAGACATCATCTATAGAGAATCTATCTTTGACTTTGAATATGTGGGACATTATGACAGTGTCAAATATTTTTGGGAAATATATCCCTGTCTTATGACTGACTTGATGTTTATAATCATGCATAGGATGCATATCAATTATTGGAGAGCAGCTTTTCAGGGTTTTGCTCTGTCAAGTCAAATGTTTTTTAAATTGACAAGCTTGCACATATTCAGTTGCATATAATGGCAAATTTGATCAGCTGTGGAATATCCCATACAGAAGCTTGCCTAGCTTTAAAAACCCTTTATAATTTGGCCTTTCCTACCTTTCCAATCTTCTTACACCTTACTCTATCCACATACTCTGAATTCCTCTGATATTAGTAGCCTTGCTGTTCCTTACACAAGATAATCCAATTCCCAACTCCAAGCATTTTTACTAATTGTTCTTCATGCCTAAAACACTCATCTCTTGTCCTGGTTTCCTTTCAATCTCAAAGTCTGTCAACTTCTGCAAGAAGCCTTTACCAGTCTTCCATAAAACTTACTGTCTTCACTCTGAAACTATCTCCAATTTATCTGATTATTATATCATTTGTATATAGTTTGCTCACATAGTGAGCTCCTTGAAAGTGGGGAGTTTCTCTGCTTTCTCTGTCAAGAGAGCTTAACCATCCCTTTAGCTTCATTACTTACCAAGGTGCCTGAACAATGTAGGCTTAGCACATGCTAGTTGATTGTTCCCTTCTAATTTCATCAAGAATGCCCTCAATGAATAGTCTCATAAAATTTCTGAACATGTGGTAAAGTAGGCAAAGGAATAGTTGAAATTTTCCTTCACCTTTTTCTGTTAATAAAATCTGGGTTTGTTTCCCCTCTCCCTTAATGACTTCAAATGTTTCCATTTGGAGATGATATTGGGCTAATGGGTTTGTTTCTAGCCATTAAGTTGCTTGTATCAAGCCTGGATTTGCAAAGTCATTTAATGATATCCATAATCATTCAAGAGTTTGGCTTAACTGTTCACACAGGAAAAACCAACTGGATGAGGAGTGCCTTTTGGTCAAACAGTGTTATGCAAACAGATAGGCAAGCCATCATGCTCATTCGTAGCCTCCTTTACTCAATCATATTATGGTGTGTATGGTGGACATTAGCAAATGAATTAGAAGTGGAGTAAAGGATATCGAGACAGGAAAATAAGGTAGGATTTTGCATGGCCAGAGTCAGAGGCAATTTATAGACAGCTCACATATTCCATTGGCATACATATAATGTCAGGTAAATTGTCTCCAGTAAATTGGGTGGATCCACTGTGGAAGATATTGATACAATTTTGTAACCTGCAACATTGGGATAAATACCCATTTTTTGTGAGATCAGAGATCCACTAGCAAGGACTTTGTTACTTTTATATTATATATAGCATGTTATGCACACACACACACACACATATATATATATATTTTAAAAAACACATGGATCAAAAAGAAGTTGTAGTGGAAAAATATCCTCCATATATCCCAGTGTAAAAATGTTCTATGTATAGTGTTTATCTGAAAATCCTTGGTTGAGTAGCTTCAATCTCATCTCTCTTACCCAACAAGTTCAGAGAGGCAGCCCCAGAAATGACCTTGCAGTGAGGAGGCTGTTAAATAGTTTTCTTGCCAAGCAGAAACACCTCTGTGTAAAGACTCAGCAAGATATACAATTTGACACATGGACCCTGATGATTCTACAGCCTACTCTGGGAAGGGGAAAAGGGCAGGGATTTTCCTTTGCTTCTTGAAGTTCACAATATTGGCAGTAGGGTGGAAGGAGGAGGGAGTCAGAGAGATAAAGAGGCAAAACACAAATTTGTAAAGGGGGTTTAAACATGAAAAATACTGTTAACTGGGAAGATATGTGGAATCTGAAGCTCAATTAAATTCTTTAGAGGCAATACCAGTGGCTTGATGTCTGTAACTCATAGACGAGGGAAATGAAAAACAAAACCAATAAATAAATAAGCCTAACTGGCAAAACAATCTTTGGATCATTGGAAATGGAATACTGAAAAGCAGTTTTCACAGAAACAAGAGAATGGATTAGCAATTGGGAGACAAAAAAATTATGCAAAAAATATAGTGAGTCTTCAGAATAACCCAAAAGAGACTGTGTAGGAACCCTTTAATCCCTGGTTTAGCTAACACAACCAAAAAGTCCCTTTAAATATATCTTCTGTAAATACCAAGTCTTTGAGTTCCAGATGAACCCTTTCAGCCCTCAGAATTAGTGAAGTCTTTGAACTTTTTTCTCTTCAGGCCTAGTGATAAAGCAGACACTATGTTTCTGGGAAATGAGGGAATTCACAGGGGCTGTTCTAAACATTTCAAAAACTGCATTTGATTCTCCCTAGGGGAAAAAAAATCCTTAATTTGCTAGGATATTCTCTCCTACTGTCTGCTTCTTTCACCTCATCCGGAAGGTCTCAAAGAATATTTTAAAGCCATAATAAAAGTGAAACTACAGCATGATCAAGAGAAAAACAGCAGGCTTGAAATATGGGTTCACAAATGCTGTCATCTTCAACAGAATAATCGTTCTTCATTTTTAAAAAAAAGGCAATTGACCTCAATCTGCTTATAAAAGCAAAGAACTGAAAATGCCATCTACTAGAACCAGTCAATGTTTTAGACACAAACTATATAGATTATCTAGGTTCAAGGATTCTCATCTACATTTTCAGATATCATATTTGAAATCACTACAGGTTATCTGAGGAATGTTTGTATTACCTTCCAACTTTCCATCACCATAAAATTAATTTCCTAATATGGAAGATGATGCCTTGGGACCATGTGACTGAACTAGATAGCACCTCAAATGAGACCTCAGTGCCTCTTATATTTTCCTAAAATAACAAATGGGTCTAATTTAGAATTCATTATCTTCCCCCCTCCCCAAACATTCTCACCTCTTCTAACATTCCTAATTAGGGCACCACAATTGTTCCAGTCACCCAGATTCCTATCTTTTGCCTCCTCAGATCACTTTGCTCAACTACAGGTTAAGTTTTGTCAATTGCATCTATAAATCTCATGGTCATATCATCATTTCTCTATTTTACAACCATCATCCTTTGTTGGGGTTTTCAGCACTTGGACTGTTCCAAGTCCTTAGTTTAACTGCCTCCATTTTAATCCTTTAAAATCCATCCTCAAGAGGTGTTAAAGTGACATGCCTTTATCAAGAAAAACTGGCTTTCTGCTGAATCCAGAATATAAATTTTCCTGATATGTAGCTCCAGCTTACTTTTTTCTAGATTTATTGTACTTCAACTACCCCTCATACGCCCAATATTCTGGCACAACTGGCCTACTCGCTGCTCCTAGGACATAACTGCATCTTGCTATGCCTTTGTACAAATTGCTCCTGATTTCCAATGCTTCTCTGTGTATCACAGAAGTCTGTCTATTGGAAGTTTGGTTCCAGTGCCATGTTCTACAAGTTTGACTTTGCTCTTGATGCTCCTTGTTACTTTGTTTTTTGCACACATACTTTTCCCCCTTAGTAGAATACTATGAATGCAGGCACTGCTTTTTCTCTGAAGACAAATTCCCCCAGCTGCTTACTGTACAATAAGAAATTTCTCCTTGGAGCCTTCTACAGGATCTCCAGAATGTAGCTTCTCATAATTTCCAATTTGTAACTTTTCCCTAAAGTTCTATTCTAGTGAGAAAATGGTATAAAGAGGCTAACATATTGTAGCTCCCCTTTCTCTTCCTCATTCAGTCCAATAATTCATGATCCCATTTGGGGTTTTTGTCTTTTCATTCTCTATTAGATCTGTTTTACCATGCAATAAGAGGTTAATTGACTTGCCTAGGGATAGAGAGCTAGGAAGTGTCAGAGGCTGGCCAGTGATCTACCAACTGAGCCACTGGCATGCCTTCCCCTTTCTCCTTGCCCCTTCTTTAAATGGCAAATCTCAAATCCAAGTGAAGAGCAAACAACTGAAACAGATTGAAAGGTACTTTATTTCAATGCAAGTACACAACAATTAAGATTCATGGTCCGAGTTCAAATAAGTGTTTTTCATGCAGATTGAGCTTTAGTTTTTCCATGTATAACGTGGGAACTCAACAATTGAAGTCTTTCCTTCCAGGTCTCCCCCAGACTCTTCACATTGTTTTAGATTCATATAAAGTAGTTCAACAATGTAAACACAAATGCAGATCTGCTGACCATATGGCTGCTCTCCTGGGTTACAGTCTGGCCTAAGATGCTTCTCACTAGATGTAAACAAGTCTCAGATTTCACAGTTGAGTGTCACCAGACATGAAGTTTTAAGAGTCAGTAAGATGGACCAGGCTGTAGGCCTGGACTGAGGGGGCAGTTTTTCATTGAGGTCTTCATTCACCTGGTCTAGAAGGACAAGCCAGCTCAAGTTTGTCTGTAAGGATGAAGCTGATGATTAAAGTCCCTTGAACTATCAGTTTGTTTCTGAAGAGGTCAAGATTGACATATACTATGGATATATTGTGAAATCCTGAAGCACCATGAAGACAGGACTCAAAGAATGAAACAGTATCTCTCAGTGTTTAAACCTGTTTATCTTCCTCTATTATCTGAACAATACACAATAAATTTCCTTCCCCCAAATTTGCCAATATATTAAAGACATGTTAAAATGTCATACAAAATGCCTTGAATTCTTCAAGCTGCCCCTTTACAGATAGCCATCATAAGCACCATTTTATCTAATTGTTTTTTGTTCAACTTGGAACTTAAATTGAATTTTGAAAAGTGCAACTCAAATGTTCCAATAATGCCAACAGACACATACATACATTTTTTTTTTAACATCAAGACTAATTAACACAAGCAGCTACTGTACTCCTGCATCACTGAAATGGTGCTGCAGTACATTATTTTAAATTAAATCCAAACAAATGCTCTCCTTGTTTTGTTCAGGCAGAGCTACCAGGAGAACTAAGCAGCACTTATCACCTACATTTGTTTATTCCTAGTGAGAACATTTGCAAATCACCACGGTACTTCCAGCACCCCTGCAGGGAGAGGCAATCTCACTAAAAAGCAAAATCCTCCTCAGAGCCTCAACCCAGAATAAAGCTAGAATATAGGGCTCAGGCTTCTCTGAGTCATGAACATTTGAACCATGTTTATAGCCCAAAGTTTAATGGAACCCTTAAGTAGCAGCATGAACTAGAACAGGAAACACAAGTATTTCTTTCATTCATATTCCAAGGACAATGCTCTCAATAAAGAAACTCCAATAGCTATGTTCACAGTGGCTTTTCCTCCAAATTCCTGATTGAAGAAGTCTAGTCAGTCAAGTAATGCAACCTTTTTTTTTTTTTTTTAAACCCTTTCTTGGGAATCTTCAAACTTATTTGCAGCAAATTCAATACTGGTCACTAAATCTCTGAAAACACCCACAATCTTAGGTAAATTCCTGAACCAGCCAAACAGGCTATTTTAATAATTAGTTTATTGAAGAAACTAGATTTTAGACAGCCCACTCCTCAGTGCTAACAATTAACACTGCAGGTAATCTGGTGAGAGCTATTTATACTAAGGGTCAGGCTACTGGTAATTAGTCTCAAGAGGGGAAGCATGAAACAAAAGGTATTCTGGGAGTGGATGGGCAAATACATCCTCTCAAAAATAGAAAGGGTTTTTCATTTGTCCTTTTTAAATAATAGATACTAGAAAATAACTTGCCCTGGGGATGCCTGAAAATCCAAAGTAGTTGTTTCCCACCCTCTGTATGAGGAACAGGAGAGTTACATGTAATGAAACTACCATCTGCTTTCCCCAACTTGAGCAGCAGTTATGGGTATAACAGTATGCTGTCAAACACCAACTTTATAGCATTAAGTTCTATTCAGCCCCTTTCTCACTTCCACGCACCAGGACCAAGTTAAGCTGTTATGTAGTGCTGATTGACCCTAAAACAGGAGAAGGAAGAAAGAGGGTAAGGCAGAAAGGAATAATGGGAGCATGATTTCCTTCTCAATGAAATGTTGTCCTCCCCAGAAATAACTATTTTCCCACTCAATCAAGAGTTGAAAATGGAAACGCTCTATGTTCAAGCCTGATTCTAGAGTTTGTTGCTAGACCAATAGCCTTGCCTCATCATGTTAGCTGGTTCCACAATACCTGCCCTCCCAGTAGCCCAACTTCTTATCTGTTATTGACAAAGAGGGTTAGAGCAAATAATTTTCAGATTTGTTATAAAGTGCTCAGGGCTCTTACTGATGCAGATTCCCAAAATTCTCTTTGTTAGACAATGTTTGGATAAGGTTATCAAAGAAAAACTCAGCCTTGGAGATTATGAAGTCTCCACATTTAAGTTTGAACTGCCAAGATGCTGGGTTTATTAGTCTCAGACTGGGGCTAAGTATTGAGATATACCTTAGGGAAGAGTCAGCAAGATCTTCATACATTTAAAAACTTTGGAGGTTTTTGAAATTAGAACAATTTCACATATAGCCCATCTCCTTAAAATACATATGGATAACTCCCCTCCATCCACATCAATATTCACTTGCTAATACACACCTTGTCTGACAGCTCGTATAATTTCCTTTATCAACTGGGGAGAAGTAGAAGTAGCAGGGAAAAAAAAAAACAAAAAAAAACCCCCACATACTTTGGGGAACAGTAAGATACCCTAAAGGAGAGCTACACCAAAAGAAAGTCACTCAAAGAAAATGGAAAAGTTTTTCTGGATGAGTTCTATCCATATTTCAAGGATTTTATGGACTGGTGGACCATAACTGATCAATTATATGAGTGCTGAAACACACTGGGTCTATACTAGATTAATTTTTAGGTGGCACTACTGTTTCTAGCCCAAGTTTTCTGCCCACTAGGATTAGTTTAGGTAAATAGCTTCAAATTATTGTACCCTACACATCAGTAGAAAAGAGGGTTTTTGCTTTTAGGGCTGCTGACACTGTTTTCAGGGCAGCTACTGGGCCAGCCTTAATACATCTGTAGTTTATTTGGGAAAAGCTCTTCTGAGGAGGCACTGCAGAAAGGGATCAAGTTGGGGAAGGGAAGGAGAGAAGAAAAAAAGGGGACTGGTCAATCAGAGCCACAGACAGTTTATCTTTCCAAAATAGGATTAGGAAGAGAAATGAAGAACCCACTGGTATTAAGTAGCAGGAGGCAAAAGTGTCTTCTTGGGTCTGTCATCTGCAATTAAACAGAAATGGAGAGCTCTTAGTGCTTATCAATAATAACATTACCAATATTATTCTACTACAAAGGGCTACTATGAAGCCACAAGACTGACTCTTGTCAGCTAAGGTAGCTGTGTTTTCTGCTACTTGGCCATTGTGCCCTTCGGCTCCTTCAGGGCCAGGGATTTTCTCCAGTACAATGCTAGCATATTAGAACCCAACAACACCCTCTGAAAATATTAGCATTTACTCCTATCTCATCTGCCGGCTATGAGAGGAGAGAGAAAAGAAGCCCTCCTGAAATTCTTTGAGGCAACTTTTTTTTTTCCTGATTAACTGCAACCCACTCATTACTATTAGGACCCTTAGATGAAGGAGATTTGTGGCTGCTTCTGATAAGGACTCTTTCCCTAGACAAAGACTTCTTTCCTTTGTCTATCTTAACAGCAACACAAACTGATTTTTCAGTTGGTGAAGAGTGAATTTCTCAAGGAGAGAAGCATTAGTCCTTAAGTATTGAAGGAGGTAGCTTTTCCTCATTTTTCTCAGAAAGAGCCACCTTGACCAGCAAGTTGCCATGTGCATAGCCACCACATATATCCTGTTAAATACATCATAGAGTATGGAACTGAATTCAGGTCAACAAATCATCTGGCCTCCTCAATTTGTGCTTTCCTGACACTCCCCAGGCTATTGTATACCCTTTCTCTCCTTTTGGAGCCAAGAGCATTTCAAGATTTCCATTTTCTGTGTTTCAAATATAATGTGGAATCAGACCCCATCAAATCATCACAGGACAGCAACAAATTGAGAAGTGTGAATTCTCTCATTTAAGAGGTTTTAAGCTTTAAAAATCTTATACATTTTCTGGAGTATAAAAACTAAAAAGCTAATAAACTTTGGCACAAAATGATGATTATCTCCTGGATCCCTCATTTTCCAGAA
This sequence comes from Myrmecobius fasciatus, assembly GCA_023553655.1. Classification (NCBI taxonomy): domain Eukaryota; kingdom Metazoa; phylum Chordata; class Mammalia; order Dasyuromorphia; family Myrmecobiidae; genus Myrmecobius; species Myrmecobius fasciatus. Next base: position 126,855 of record JAJPUD010001934.1, on the reverse strand, counting down.
AGAGATCAACAGAAGTTCAGATTTTGGCCAACTCCACTTCCTGGAACAGTGTTGGCTAGGCAGGTAAGTTTCAAGGTAAGGCTGGAAGCATTCAAATTGGTTTTACTGTGGGGTGACCTTGACACCTTGAGAAAGGCCTTCATTCATGAAAAGGTCAATATTTTGAACTCTTCCTAGGATTTTAGAGGTCCTGCTATCTGAAATGCTCAGACAACAGCAACAGCATGAGGGCCCTGGAGACTAATAAAATCAAAGAGGTTTTGGGTTTTTTTAAATATGAATTTTTGGGGGACATGAATTAAACTATATTGCACTGGTAAAGAATTGTAGGGTCATGAGGTACAGTTGTCTGATTAATCTCAGTCCCTTAGAGAGGCGTGATATGTCTAAAATGCAACTTTGATAAAAATGAAAAAAACAGGCAATGTGTACTGACGTTAAGGAAAACAACTTAGTATGTTAACAATTCCAATTTAACCAGCAAATGCCTATTCATTAGCGTGTAAAGCCATAACTGAGGCTATATACTTAGAAACACGAAGACACACAGTGCTTTAATTTGGGACTATCACTGGAGAGAAAATTGGAACTAAATTGCTTTATGTCCAGTTAAATCCTGCTACCATCTGATGAGATAGTGAAATAAAATTGAAACACTTACTTGATGAGATAAGATTTTCAGTTACTGTGCATTTCCATCTATGAAGTAGAAATATTTCAAAATAAATACATCAACCCAATGGAAACATAATCTAACCCCTTTCCCCAACAAAGTAAGAACCTCTATTGTGATATGTGAATTCTTACTGCATTATAAAGACTTTGAAAATCAGTGAGAAAATGACCAAAAAAAGATCCTCAATTCATGTCTCAAAGGCAATTAATCTGGTAACCTCATATTCAATGATCACAGGTGTCTCACCAGAAGAAGTGGAAATCAGAGGTTTATGGTATCCTGGGAATTTGATATATTAGCCATAGCTTTGGGATTAAGAAGTAATTAAGAAGGGTAGACTACTCTCTCTCTCTCTCACACACACCCCTCAATATGAATTGATAGGGCAAACTAGGAAAAAAGCCAATGAGTTTAAGAATTTTAAGATCTAGTTTTGAATCCTAAACTCTTATTTGCAACTTTTTTTTAAGGCTTTGGCCAAATCATTAAATTTCTCTGGCTCTGTTTTTTCATGTAATATGTGAACACTGGATAGCTAGTTATGTCACTTCTCTGATCAACCTTCAGTAGTTTGCTATTTATGGCAAATTAAGTTTAAACTCTTTAATCTGGAATTTAAGATCTTTTCATACATAATTTGATCCCAAATCTTTCTTTCTAGTCCTAGGTGTATTCCCTGTTATGCTATTTTCTCTCCACTTCAACATTCTTGACATTGTAACTAAGTTGACTTTTGACAGCCCTCTATTCTCTTAATAGGTTCCATCATCTAGTCTTTGCACAAACCATTCCCTCTGCCTGGACCTTTCTCCCACATTCTACTTCTAATTTTAATCTTCTGAAATCCAACCTCTATCCTTCTAAGACTCAGTAGTTCTATGAAACCACCTATGATCTCCCCCAGCAGAGATTTCTCCCTCTGGATTTTAACATTATCTCTGCATCTTACACTATCACTTACCATATTCTTCCTAGTATCAGTTATTTCCATGTGAAGCCCTAGTTTTCAAAACTGCCTCATTTGCTAATTTAAGTACTAGGAACATTTCTATTACATCCATTCTACATGTCTCATGACCTCTAGAGCTAGTCATCAGTGTCTTCCAAATAACAGTAGCATTTAGGTAGAATTATTCTAGTTAGAATAAATTTTAGTCACAGCATTTCTCCAATTCTTTTATCATCTCTATCTCAACTGTTCGTCCTCTGGGAGGTTTCTCCACTGTCTTAAACTTTAGTTATAGACCCCAGAATTGGGTTATTTACTTCAAAATGTGTCTGGTTAGAAATTGGCAAAATGAATAGGTAACTGGGCAGCTAGATGGCACAGTGGATAGAGCACCAGCCCTGAAGTCAGGAAGACCTGAGTTCAAATCTGGTCTCAGACACTTAACACTTCCTAGCTGGGTGACCCTGGGCAAGTCACTTAATCCCAATTGCCTCAGCAAAAAAAAAAAAAAAAAAAAAAAGAATAGGTAATTAAAGCATTCCTCCAATGGCACAGAGTCCACAGAAGAAGAGTCTGGGTAACAACTAGCAGAATCAATCCCTGAATAATCAAGTCTGACTCTACCCACAGCATGGAGAGTGTGACATACTTTGTTTAGCTCTATCCCACTTACTGCTTTTCCATGGTAGTACATATGGCAGAGACTTGGGAACCCGCATGCCTGAAGCCAGGTTACTCTTATGTTCCACAACTACATTGTTCGCAGGGCTGCAAAAAGAAAAGAAGACTTTGATTGTCTTGGTACACTGGGGTCACATGAGGACTTTCAGTTTCATAGGCATGAAAGAATGTGTTTCTTACAGGCCAATCAGAATGTGTTTCTATAACCTAAGGGGAAAACAACAACCCACACAGATCTGAAACTTGAAAATATTTCCATCAAACAGGCTTTCTTGCAGTCAAAATGATTATCCCTTCTCTGAATGGGGCTCAGTGTTTTGCACCAGCATTCAGGAAGCTCTAGTCATTTTCACTATCCAATATGTTAACTGAAATTGAGATAAACAGGGATGCCATCTACTGTTCAAATTCATGACAGGCCCATCAAATCACTAACCATAAAAGACAAAAGAAAAAGGCCAAGATGACTAAGTACAAGGCAATGAACCTCATAAAACTAAAACAGGATAAAAGCTGTCCTAATGGAATTTGTTATTTTAAGTCTATATGATTTTTACTTCCATGAACTTACAAAACAGTATACATAATAGTTTCTATTGATTTTGGAGGCTAGAAATCAGAAATCCCAAAATAGATCATTTGGAAAAAGACAAAAGTATAAATAGGAAATTTAACATCCAGAGGACACTATCCATGCATTTTCCAACCCCAGGTTATCCCTTGGATTTGCTACATTAAGTTTCCTGCCATGATATGAATTGCAATAGAATTAAAATGTATCTTACTGCTTTTAAGTGAGAAATAAAACTAGTGAATAGATAAATTTTCTTCTTTTCCCTTTAGGAATTTTTAAATTTCCCTTCCTTGAAAGCCTACTAAAAAAAAAATAAAATAAAATAAAGACTTTAATCTTTGCTTGTCGCTAAAGAGAAGAACTATCAAACTGGAAAACCATAGATTTTAAAAACACATTTATAACATATATTAAGACTATGTATCAAACTAGAAAACCGTAGATTTTAAAAACACATGACATATATTAAGACTAAAGCAACAGAACCATGTAGCATCCATGTTACATAATAGTCCAGACATTAAGAATATGTTCTTAAAGTATGGAAACCACCAAGATATATTCCAGAAGCAGCCTGATACTGAGATGGTGACTTTTAAACAACAGAATATTCGGCACGAAGGAGGAACATCAAGAGTCACACCATTTTCATTACCTGTTATTGCCACTGCAGTTAGCAGTACCCCAGACGAAGGTAGTGCTGGACTGTTCCCACAAATCTGCCAAAGGAAGCAAAACACAGCTTGTGACACTTACTTAGGGAAGGCACCATAGTAAGCCAGCATGCAGAAGCTGTGAAATGGGGAATCAAGTGCCTGAGTTTAAAGAAGGAAGTAAAAATTGATCAAGTGTCCTGACTAAGTGACAGTGTAGCAGGAATTTAATTGAAAGATATAAACGCACACAGCATAAATAATAATAAATGTGTCTATTAGCCACTAAACACAGATGGCACAATACAATTTATGGAAAAAACAGATGTGTTTTTTTCCACTAAGAGATGGGTTGCTCCACGTGTCTACCACATAATACAACAGCAATCATTTTGAGGCCCAATAAAAATCATCCGGAGTTTTAAACAATATGACATGTTCTTAAGAGGGAAATCTTCCTTCTTTTCTCATCAGTCTGACTATGGAGGATATGAACAGGAAAAAAAAGAGTAGAGGTGTCTCACCTTTATCCCAATCTTCATCACAAGGAGGGCACTGCCATGTGTTCACAGTCAGAGCCTCGCATCTGTAATTCCTGGACTGGCTGACTGTGAAATAATACAGATTCCCACATGAGCATAGGGCACTGCCGAATTATATTGCCTCAAGGAGTTAGCAGGCAGGGCAGCCAAATGCTTCTTTTGTTTCTGAAATCAGGACAAGTCTGAAATCTAAACAAAGGGACCTTATCTCTTCTGTGAAGTTATGTTGGACTAGGGTGGGGGTGGGTGGCCAAGGAGGAAGCAAAAACAAAAAGTACAGTATAATATTTATGATGATATTATGAGATTTTTATTTTTAAGATAAATTGTTAGGAAAAACAGGTTGTTCAGAAGAGAAAGGAGCCTAACAAATACAGCATGATAAGACTATTTCTGCTAGAAGATAAAATCTTATAAACAGAAAAAGTAATGACCTTTTGGAATAAAGAGGGACAAGAAAAAAAACAAAACAAACAAAAAAGAATGCCATATATGTTGTCTAGGTGCTAGGTCCCAATCTCAAAGCATCTTTGCTGTAGATCCTTACCAACATCCTGTTCAATGCAGCTTTTGTCATCGCAACTTGAGATGTGGTGACTGATTTCAGCCCGGGGAACTTGGTGTCGAGCATTGAAAGGACACGTAGCCAATTTGTTTGCAACATCAGGGTGGTTCTATAGAAGCAAAGAACCCCATCAGTTCCTATGCCCTCTAAGGAAAATTAGCTTTGTTCTACAGATGTTTTATAAAATTTTTTCTTTATCAGTGGTTTTAAATAGGGTAAAAATCTTTAGTAGAAAACCACAACCGAAATTACTTACCATTCACAGACATTATGGATTTTATCTAATTAATCCTCCTAACAACCCCTCTCCTCAGTTTAAGTTTAGTTATATTCATTGTAGACAGAGCTTCAGGTCTCCAATGAGAGGAAGGGTCAAGTGGCTAACCAAGAGAAAGATAAATCAACAAAGAACTGAATATTTAAATGGGATTCCCTATGTTTAATTCTCAAAGCCATACACTTTCCAAAGGAGGGGGATTTAATCTGAAATTGAATCCAAATCTCTGAATATTTGATTGCTGATCTGTAAGATCAACAGATCTAGTAAAAAACAAAAACAAAAACAAACACCCACAGCCTAGGCTTCAGTAAAGGTAGATAAAGCAAAGCTAAATAAATAGCCAAGAAGGAGCTCCTGTAGGTATATCAAAGGTCATTTAGGTTTAACACAATAAAGCCTTCATTTAAAGTCATGAGTCCTGGGGATGAAGGTCTGAACAATCTGACCTTTATTGAAGCCCTTTCACTTAAGAAGAGTTATCAAAAGATAACTGGTGACCGGTTCTTGAAATAAAGTGTATGGACAGAGTCATTCTGCCCAAATTCTATCACCAAAGACAAGTGGGGAGCAGAGAAATTCAGTTTGACTGCTAATACAGACTATAGAGAGCAAAAAATGGGAAAAGGAAAGCACAAAGGAGAGGTGGTAGGGAAAAGGGAAGGGAAACAAGGCAGATGATGAAATCATAGACATGCAAATCCTCAATTTGCTACTTCTAGGGGGGGCGACTTTATATGGAGAGGAAAGCATGACTGTAGTTTTTATGTACCATCTATTATCTTCCCACTATATCAAAAGTATCTGAGGTTAGGATAGCATGGTCATGGAACAAGCTAGGGACCCTGTTTCTAGAGACTAAGAGGGAAGAGGACATTCAATCAATCACATGTGTTCTCATCAGAGAGGGTGCAATGCTCTTGAGCAAAGCAGAATTAAATTAGCCCAAAGGAAAACTCGAGATGTGCAAAATTAGTAAAGCCACCCCAAATGTTAATAAGGTCTATTTGTGTTCAACTTGTGGCAGAGCATTTTGAGCTATTATCTGTCTGATTAGTCACAGTCAGATACACTATAATTCAATTCTAACATAGTGATGCCATTTTGCTCCCCTTTGAGAATGAAAGATATCAGTCAACCAACATAATTATTAAAATACCTATTACAAACCTGTGAAAATGGGCTTTTGCTTTCCAGTCAAGTTGTTTTTATTAACCTTACTGCTGAGTAACCTGGATTAACATGAATATTATTTCCAAAGCATATCTCCAAGCCAAAGCTATACTTTTTGCCTCAGATACTTGCATTTCAGCAACAATGATAGTGTCTTTGGTAACATACCAATAGTAAGGTTAATCCTAGCTATATTTATATAAGAAAGCAAGCTTGATAAGTTCTGAAGATGCTTACTACTTAAGTTTAATGAAGCAGTTATTTTTAGAATATTTTCCTGATATTGATGTGTAAGTTAAATTTCAGTCAGATATCCAAACTGAAATAAAGTTGTAAATCTTCAAGAAAAAAAAATCTGAAAATCTTCTAAAGCATTTGATCCTTATATTCCAAACTAATTCAAATACATAAAGCAGGAAAGATTTTTTTTTCTATTGCTTGCAAAGACTGGTCTTCTGCCTACAAAGTGTGAGAAACACTACTTCTCTAGAGTTGCTCCAAATAAAAAAACAAAACCCATCTGATATATCTAAAGGAAAAGAAACTCCCTCCTACAAATGTTGTGACAAGATGAAGAGCAAGATTCATTGAGCAATTCAGGCTGAGATGATGTGGTATTTACTTTTTAAAAGTGGGGTAGGATTATGAGAACATTAGAGAGCAAATGATAAAAACAATACCCTACCTTTCTGCATTTGATCAGATGATAAGGGAACCTGCAGGCCCTGATGTGATGGTTTTTATCATATGGGCATTGTATCAGCTTCTCTGGATCCAAAGAATCAACTATAAGAGAAGAGAAAAACACAATAAACATAAATGCCAAGTGTGTGTGCGTATATGCATATACACACACATACACACATATATATATACACACATAATATAAACTGTACCCCCATGAAGCAGGTTGAATTTTCAAAGAGCAAGATTTAGTAATTGCAAAAAATTTCTATTTTTCATAATTTGTGATATAAAATTAATAAGAGAAAAAATTGACTACATTTGAAAATGGAATCACAGCTAAAAGCAAAGAGAACTGTCATGGAATCTTAATCTAGCAGAACCATATACACTCTGGATTGTTAATTTGTCTTTGATTTTATGCATAACTGCAGATGTTATTAGTTTATTTGCAGGCTATAAAAGCAAATACTTAAATGAAACCTTTTTTTCCTTTTTGGGAAAGATGAATGCTGGGTTCATTCTTATAGCACTTAGCCTAGCAACATACCTTATATGTGCTTAATAAAAATTAGCATTAAGATATTCCTTTGGGTCTGTTTTTCTATAGGTTATTCTCCTGAAGAGGTCCTAATATTGGCTACGTAAGTTTATTCATTCAAAAAACATTAAGTGCATAATTTATTTTGTTGAAGGCACAAAGATGAATGCAACTTATTCCCTGATCTCAAAGCATTCAGAACTTAGTAAATGTATAAGCTAGTTTTTACTTAAGTTAAAACAGAACCTAAATCAGAAAGGCATCTTCATTTTTTAATGTTTTAGAATGTATCTAAAATGGAAATTACTTAATCTGTCCTAACACAGAGGGACTGTATCAGTTTTTCAGGATCCAAAGAATCAAAGTAAAAATCAGCTTCATAAAAGACCTGTTAAAGGTATAAAATTTTAACTTCCTTGAGTTATAAGTGATGTGAGGGAAGGGATCAGACTCGTTTTGTTGGTTCCCAGAGGACAGAACCAGGAGAAGTTGCCAAGAAGCAAATTTAGGATTGCTGTCAGAAAAAACTTCCTAACAATTCTAGAGTAGAATGGACTGCCTTGAGGACTAGCAGGCCCTCAAAATATAAGTTAAGATATATACATACATATATGTGTGTGTGTGTGTGTGTGTGTATACATATATATATATATCCCAAACATATAAGTTTGGGATCTGAAAGGTATAAGTTGGATTTGATGGACTCTGAGGTGCCAGTCCAGTCCTCAAATTCTGTGATACTTTGAAGATATCCAGATTGTGGCCCACGTTTGAAAATTAGTTAAAAGGTTAAATTTATTCTTAGTGAATAATGACCTGACACAACATGCCCTTACCACTACTGAAAGTTTGTTAACAGTCAAATAAGATAAAGCATTCACAATAAAAGGAAATTTTGTAAGCTTAGGGAACAGCTATGAAAATCAGGAGTCAGTAGAGAATTGAAGCCGACAGTTTCACTGGAAGAGTGGTAAACATGGAATAAATTGCTAACCATGATCATGATGCAAATGAGCCAGAGAGGAGACTTGAAGGACAGAGAGAGAAGAAAGAAATGAAAATCTTAGAGGACGGGTTTATTATGCCTACCAACCTTTTCTTGATCAGCAGTCTCCTCATCAAGGGACAGTTTACAGATGTAAATTCTGCTTAGCTTCCCTTCATTTGCTCTGTTCCATAAGTAGCAAATGTTAGACCATATCACTAGCTAACAGAACGGATGTCACCTTATGATTCATATCCATAGCTGCATACGTCAGAGCTGACAGAATGACAGTTTTCTACTACTATGTTTTGCTTCTGATAACTTAAAAGTGATCTCTAGCTCTGCCTGGCCTTTTGGCCAAAAGACTAAATTTGGACAAACTAGCAGAATAAAACTTTGCTCAGAGACACTCACTTTGATGTTTCTCAGATTTGGGCAATGTGCCAAAGTGAATGATAAAGAAATGGAACATGAAGGAGACTTCAAAGACAAACTGATTATTAGCCATGTAACCCCAAACATACCTGTGAGATTAAGGGGTTTAATTCTGTCAATTGCTAAAATGTCCATCTCTTACAACACTATCTCCCAATTCTGGGTTTTTGTACAGACTATGTCCCCTATGTTTGCAATAATGCAGCTCTCTCACGCCTCCTCAAAAGAATCCCCCATTTCCTTCAAAGCTTAGTTAAAATATTACCTTTTATATGAAGCCATTCTTGATCCCTCCCTCTTCTAATGCCTCCTACTCATTACCTAATCTTTTTGCACTTATTTTGCACATATTAATCTCTGTACATAGTACATAGGAGTAAAAACTCCTTAAAGGAAAGGATTTTTTTTTGTCTTTGTATCCCAAAATCTAGAACAGTGCTCATCACTTAGTAGATATTCAATAAATGCTTACTGATTGAAAATGTGAAAAATACATATCCTCTGAAGCATCATTACACTAGAAAATAACCAGTAGTTGGCTGCTAAGAAAAATAAAGACAATGTCTAGAAGAGTTCATAGGAAAGACTGCTTTAAAAAAAAAAAAAAACAAAAAAACAAAACCCCAGAAGAAACAGTAAGAATGAACAGAAACCTCTCTTTCTGAAATGTAAATCAATTTTTAAAAAGATGTTTGTGGACCCACAAGGGCAATTATTTTAGACAGACAATAAGATCAATTTCTCATTTTTAATTTTATTAACTTAATATCTGTTCCTTGTTTTAGTATGTAAGTTTCACTGCTATATCAGGAAGCAGAAAAGAGCTGGAATTGCCTTCATTAAGAATAATTCATCAATTATGTGGGGATTCTAAGTATGTACAATTCATTTCTCTAACTTAAGTGACATAAAAACAGGATATTATGTTTAAATAGTAAAAGAATATTCTAGTTAATTAGTTGTGCAACTAGGTCAGTGGTATCAAACTCAAATAGAAGTGGTTACCTGCCAGCTGCAAGTTGATTTAAGAATCTACAAATTAACATTATGATGTATTCTATTTTTATTTTGTTAAAAATTTCCCAATTACATTTTAATGTGTTTGACACTTCCAGAACTAGCTAATCTTTTATGTTTCTTACAAGTTCTAAAATGCTTTCATTCTAGAAACCAGATTCCCTTTGGTTTCCTGGAGGTCCCAGGACCACTGAATTATAAGAATTCTATTCAAGAATTCTATAATCTCAAAGGGTCATAGTACTTCAGCCTCAGTTAACTATATATACACACCTGTAAATAGAAGGGGACAGAATTTATTTTACCAATGCCCTTGCTGGGAAAACCGAATTCTGGAAGGGTTAAATCAGTTGGAACACTGAATTAATGAAGAACTAAATCATATCTTCTGTTTCTTGGAATTTTATTTGACTTCAAATATCCCTTGTGGATCAATTCCAAAATGTTTTATTTCAAATATGAGTACTTTTAAAAATCAGCATCATTAGTAGAAATTTTACTCAACTTCTCTTGTGAAATACCACCTCAACCCAAGCACCTCTGAGAAACATCAGAAACAAACTGAAGTTTTGGTTGGTCAGAAAGAATAAATTATAAGGTCTTTGCTTTCTATGAGCAAATAGAGATCTATTTGTCAATAAAAACATACCATAATTGTCCTCCATGTCTGCAGTGAAAAGAGGCAGACCCAAGTGCTCTCTCAAAGTCGTGATTCAGGGAACCAGAAATGGCATCCACCAAAAGGCTCCAATTCAAAGAAACGGAGTCAAACTGGAATTAAAATCAGATTAATTTTGGGAACAAGCAAAATAACAAAAAACCCTCATCAAATCCCTTGAATTTGTATATATATTTTTTAAAAACAAAGAACTTATATAACCCTCCTGATTCACATTGACTGTAACAAGCACAGACCTTCCAACGCTTAAGGAAAATGGAAGATGACAAACCAATTCAAATTGTATTCAGGTGATAAATTGGCAGGCTTATTTTAACTGTTATTACAACTACCTGTCATTCTTTATACCATTTCTTCAAGTTTTGAAATGCTGTTAAATGTTACAGAAGCAATAGGGGGAAAAAAAAGTACCATGTTATTTAAGCACCTGATTATAAAACATAGGAATAGAGAAACCTTTTTTAAACTTCCTGCTCAACTTCTTTAAAAGGGAGAAGGGGGGTAAGGAAGGAAAAAAAAAAAAGTGTTCCTTTCTAGCAGTTGAGACCAAAGACACCACTGTCAAGCAGTCGATTCTCAGTCAGGCCGACTTCATCCAGAGGGAGAATTCCTTGAATATGGTAGGTAAAGTCCACAAGCTGAATAATTTCAGCAAACTGCCCTTTCACCCACACTAAAATAGCTACCCCCACCACCCTCCATATCCCACCCCCCCAGCAAAATGTAGAGCTTAACGGTGGTGATTTAAGATCCTCCAGGTAACAATCATTCTCTTTTTGCTCAACAGGAATACTTCTGGGCAAGATGACTTGAGAGGGTTGTCCATTTCCTAGATGATATCACCAGATGTGAGACGGTTTGTAATAGATACCTCAGAGGGGCAGAAATTGAAGTATGATTGGTGCCTGAATCCTCTTCCATCTGAAGAGATCTCTCATTAGTGGGTATTGTGATGAAATATACTTATTATTATGGGGAAGGGGGAAGAGAACGACTTCTAAGTCTTAAACCAGCACTTCTGCCCAAGTGCTGGCTTAGATTAACAGATCTTGTTCTCTAGGGAACTGTCTCCCCGGGGCCCCCCTCCCCCCATTCTATGACATAACAGTCTTGGAACACCAGGTTGGAAAACACAAATGACCCACTGGAACTCTAGAAGCATAACCGTTCTAGAGCTGATTGGTTAATTACACTCATACCCCTCCAACTACGAAATTCGGGTCTTTCCTTAGGAGGGAGCCTTTATTCATATGGGAGCTACTTTTATACTATTCTTTTAAAACTCAGTTGAAGGATAGCAGGAGGGCTCCTCTAAGTTGGTGGGGTTTGGGGACGCATATAATTTTTTTTAAAAAGGCAAAAAAGGAATTTGAGGACCCTTTGGTGCCAGCATCTTGACTTAGAAAAAGCTGAAAGGAGGAAAAAATAAGTCCAACGTCTAATACAATGTCTCCCATCCCTACCCCACCCCCATCCCCAGGTCGCCCGCGGACAACCTGATTTTAGTTAATTTAAAGGAGCGAATGTAATAAAAAAATAAATACAACTAATTAAAAAAATACCCTTCTAATTTCAAACTTTCCTTTAGCAACAGGGTGAATAACCTCTCTGCCCTCCCCCAGTTTTTAAGCGCCGGTCTTCCCCGCCCTTCCCCCCCATCTCCCACCTTTTCTTCGTCCCTTAACCACCCTCTCCCGCAAGAGGGAGCTGGTATAGGGCTGGTAAAGGCCAAGACTAGGGAAAAACGGGAGAAAGGCCGAGGCTGCTGGGCAGGAGGCGGCGGGGTAGCGCCACACGAGCTCGGGGCCCGGCAGCCGCGGAGCCTCATGGGACTTCTTCCCTTTAAAGAAAAAAAGGCCCGGGAAGAGTTGTGTGCCCGTTGGGGCCGGGAGGATCGAGGGAGGCTGCCGGGAGGGCTGGAAGAGCCGAGACGGGCGAAGGCAGCGGCGGAAGGACGCCAGCAATGAGGGTGGACAGCCCGGGCCAAGCGCGCAGCCGCCGTAGCTTCCATTGGTGATGGAGATGTCGAGAAAAGGGCGGGAGAAATAAGGAAAGGAGCGCCAGAACGAGCCACATGGAGGGAGGGTTTGGAAAAGGGAACCGGGGCTGGGCGGGGTCAGGGCCACTCGAGAGGAGCGCCCCTGTGAGCGGAGATGGGGAGTTCCTGTGAAGGGAAAGGGAGCTGAACGAGAGCCCGCTCCTGGCGCATGTCCGGACCCTACCTCAGAGCACAGCCGCACTGCCAGCTCCCAGTTGTGGTAGCCGTACCTCACCTCCCAGGCAACGCCCACTTCCTGCCCTTGGCGTTAGGGCGTAGCCCACTTCCGGTGGCGAGCTGGCCTTTTTCTCCCCGCCCCCCCCTTTCCCTGCAACTAAGTGAGGCTGAGAGCGAGGCTCTTTGTCCCTCCTCCACTCCTCCACGCCCAGCCCGGGAACCCGAACGAGGCTCAATTGTTAAGCGTTCTCATTTGTGCTGGAACGCTTTAGTGAAGTGGGGGGAGGGGTCGTTGCTAAGAGGTGAGAAGAAAGGAGAGGAGATAAAAGGAGAAAAAGAAAATGAGACGATAAAGGGAAGAGGGAAAAAGAGGAATAAAAGAAGAAAAGGAAGGAAAAGAGAGAAAAAAGAAGAGACAAAGGGCAAAAGGAGGAAAGGAAAGAGAAGAGTGAAGGAAAAGCAGGAAAGGGAAGAGAAAGAAGAGATTGGAAAGAAAGGGAAGAGGGGTAGAGAAGGAGGAAAAAAGGAAGATAAAATAGAGAAGGAAAAGACAGACTTAGAGGAAGACAAGAATGGCAGGAAGGGGAGACGAAGGTTTTCAGGGATTAGCCCGGAGTAGTAGCGCCCCTACCCTTCCTTGGGTGTCAGGGTTTGTAAGGAGGAGTCTTGTGATGGTGCAAAGGAAGAGGAAAGGGCTAGAAGGCGAGGCTGCTCCTTTAGACTCTTAGTGGTGATGCTTCAGAGAATGAGAAGGGACCTTACATGTAGTTTTGAGGCCCAGAGTTAAGGGGACTTATTACATTCTTTGTTCTGTGTTTTGAACACTATCTAGTGATATTAATAAAGCCAAAGATTGCTATGTTTGGAGATAAGTTTTTTGTTTTTGTTTTTCAACTATAGCATCTCAGAATTTTAAAAGTTGGCAAAAACCTGAGATTATCTAGTTTAATCCAAAGGACATTGATTATTAAAAAAAAAAAAAAAAAAAGTAACCCTAGCATTTACCTGAAGACCAAAAGTGAATGAATGCATTACTTCCTGAAGCATTTCTTTCAATTTCTAGATAATTTTGATTTTTAGGATTTTTTTAATTTCACTTTTTCCTTCTGGGCTATGTTGCACAGTTATAAGGAATCAACAGCAGAGAAATCTCTGCTATTGCTTTGATATAAACAGTGGTTTCAATTTATTTCAATTAAGCCTTTATTAAGTGGCTATGTGTTGTTTAGGGCACTATGCTAAGTTCTGAAGGACCTTAACACTTTAGAGAAGGCAAAGTTCTTTCATAAATTTTACAGCCTGGTAGGAGAATTATATATAAATACATCTGTAAACTACATTCTGTGGAAAGGGCTTCCAAACACGATCTTCAGCCTCTTCTTCCTAATCTTTCTTGTTCTGTTGGATCTGATGTGTCCTAGATACTGTCAGGCAATCCGTAAACATTAAGGGCCAATTATGTGCTAGGCACTACCACACGAAGACAAAGAGACTAAAGTTTCCACCCTCAAACTGGGGCGGGAGTGGTGGTGAGCAAAGGGGATAATAATATATTCATAGATAAGTAAGTACAGGCCAGAAAAAAAAAATCAAAAGTATTAAAAGAGATGGGACAGCATTAATACTTGAGGAAATTAAGAAAAATTCTTAGTGCTGGAGTTTGAGCTGGTTCTTAAAGGGAGCTAAAGGTTTTTCTATTTTTGGAAGTCTTTGTTGTCACCTAAGATTCCCCAGGTCTTTTTAAAATCTGAACCCTTGTTTAATTCATTTCCTTTGTCCTGTGCAGCTGATGTTTTCAACTTGTTTGCCAGACTTGTCCTTTTCACATTTCATCCTATTAGTTTTATTCCTTTGCTCCAGTGCCTCAAAATATTTTTTGAATCCTTATTTTATCATTTCATCTTAACAGAATTGATGTATTAAATCTTTGTATCTATCCAAATCATTGATAAAATATTGATATTGAATAATGACTGGATAGAAGCCACTTTTGCATGAGGTGGGGCTTAGGTCATACCCACTTGACTTTTGGCTTTATACTTCACCTCCTCAACAGCCTTGATTCTTTCTGCCTTTGAAGTCTTACTCAATTATATTAGAATACAGTCATAAAAATATATAGTTCATGAACCCTACACTAAGAAGACCTTGTACATTATAGGCCTTTTAATATTTCACAAATATCAGGGCAGGATTTAAAGTCTCTTATTATCTCTGGCTCTTGATTCAAGATAGGCCTACTGCTTTTTTCTGATCACATCCCTCCTTGAAGACATTTTTATGTTACTTCTAGTGAATGAGTGAGAGTTGGTAATATGTTATAGCTCAGTGGTATAAAATTCAAATAAGAAAATGGAGAGGGGTCCTACTAACATAAGCAAGAACTTCTGCACCTGCCTATTGACTTAGTTTAAGAATATGATCTATTTTGTATTTTTATTTTGTTAAATAATTTCTGATTACACATTATTTGGGAAATTAAAATACATAAGTTTGGAAGAGCTGTGTATCTGTTTTGGTTTGTTACATAGCTTATTTATACCTGCCATACATGTATTTCCCTTATCCTTTAGGTGCCTTAAAATTTTAAGCCTTCTGCCATTATTTCATGATTCATAGCCACAGAGCATTAGTAGAAGAATATTAGAGTTAAAAAGATGGATTATTTGTATCAGGGAGCTCCCTGATATTGAAAGTGCAGGCCAATTTACTCCTGTTTAATTCTGGGCTAAGCTCACTGGCTGTTTTGGTACTATCTGTTCATGATATGTTTGCTGCTAATGCACTAATTAATGGATTTCCTATCCATCTGCATGTAATAGCTGAGTGATAGGCATTCTTTATCTTTCACTAACTGTATTCTACATATACTTATTTATTATGTATGAACACATTGCCTCCCCCAAGACAATGTAAGCTTCTCAAAAGCAGGGATTATTTCTTTCTTTCTTTGTCTTTTAATTCCTGTGCCTAGCACATGGTAAGCACTTTATAAATGCATATTGACTGATTTATTGATGCAATTGATTTTTCATGTGTAGGGTATTAGAATAATTTCTTTTGAGTAGCTACAGACCTCTCTCGCTAGGCCTTATAGTATTCTGAAGCTTGGTGAAATCCATGCAATGCCATCTAAAATAGGAACATCTGGAGAACTTCACCAACTGTAAGGAATGTTTCTTCCATTTAGGCTCCATGTGAGAAACTTACAGGGACTGTGGACACCTGCCAAGAACCCTATTGGATACTAATAATTAGAAATGGAGTATTGTTAATGTGGTTGAATAGTGAGCATGTAAGCTACTCCCAAAATAACAGAATACAGTACAGTAACTCAGAATGGAATATCATCTGAAAGGCCCCGACTCCATGTGGGCAGACTGTTTTTATGCCCTTGTATGTATTAGCCTATATTATTAGGGCTTGAAGATACCAGGGAGCTACTTTAACACAGGCTTGAACCTTAGCCCCCTGGACCAATCCAGTCTTGGGAAAAGCTTCTGTCCTCTTTGGTGAGAGAAGATAGATGAGTATTTATAGCATATGTTGATCCCGTCACATTCTTATGTATGTGAAAAATCTGTATATATTTATTTATATATATGTTGGCATGTGTATTTTCTTTTCTTTCACAATGCCACAGTATCGAAGTTAACATAAGAATGAGGGGGAGTTATAAACACTTTATATCCTCTTTCGAAAGAGCAATACAAAGCTATTCTGTCATTACTATTCAATTTGATGCATAATTGCGTAGGAAAGATCTGTGTTCAAATCAGTTGACAACCATTTAAAATAACTATCTTCAGGGGCAGCTAGGTGGCGCAGTGGTTAGAGCACCAGCCCTGAAGTCAGGAGGACCTGAGCTCAAATGTGATCTCAGACACTTCCTAGCTGTGTGACCCTGGGCAAGTTACTTAACCCCAATTGCCTCAGCAAAAAAGCAAAAAAAAAAAAAAAAAAAAAAATAACTATCTTCAGTTGCATATAGCTTTCACCTTTGAAATCAGCTGAAGAACTTTCCCTAATTATAACTTCATATGTCTCATACTCTCATCCCACTCAACCAATTATTTTCAAAGTACTCAAAATATAGGATTAAAAACACAGGTAATACATCATACATCTTCATCCCTACCAATTATATACCTAGAACCCTTCCCTATGTTTCTAACATGTCAGAAATGGCATTCTTTCATCCACTTGGAAAGCTATTTGGAAGGGCTCCCAACCTGGACATCCTCTTCAAATTTCCAATTATTTATTTAAAAATATTGTTTAATCTCTTGGACATGTCTCTAGTGAGGATTTTTTTTTTCCTCCTCCAGGGCGGACATTTGTTGACTACATTTAGGGAGATATTTATCACCAAATGTAGGAATTTTATTGAAGAAGAACCAATGATTTCCTCATCTTAAAACTCCTCAAACTAACAAAAAGAACCCTCATTCTAATAGTAGTCTTAATTTAGTAACTGGTAAAGAAATGAAATTAGCCACTTATTATCAATGAACTTGTATTACTTCATAGTTATTTCCCCTCTTATTTACAATTATTCCTTTTAAATATTTTTCTACCTTTTGGGGGGCAAGAAATGGAATAACAGACTTATTTATAATTTAAATAATTCACTTCCCTTTTAAAAATAGGGATGTTTCTCAGTTTCTAGTCCTTTGCTACTATTTCCCATATTTCCTTAATGATTAATGGTAGTTCATTAATCACACTATGAATTAATTTTAGTATCTTGAGATTGTGTTCTCTGGGTCTGGAGAACTCATTGAGGATAGCTAGACCTCATAATATTTTTACTTATGAGTTTTAATTCCTTTGTGAACTGCAGGTATGCTAAGAAGAGTGGACTGACTGATAGATATTTGTTTTTTTCTACTTCCTTCTCCGTTCTGAAAAGGAGTTAAACTCAAGGTGACCTTGCCTACTCCCTCCCATGGAAACCGGTTCAAGGTATGTCCTTCTATTTGCTCTCCTAGTCTCCTACATATTCCTATCTATCTCACTTCACTGGAGATTTAATCAGACATCTTATCTGTTATTTTTTGGAATTTGTATTAGTTGAAAAGTTATTAATAAAATAATTCCTCAGAACCCAAAGTTAGGAAAATTCCTAACACTGTGTCAGAGATTTAGTTCATAGTCTTCATTTAAATTTTATCTCTTTCCAGTTAACTGAAGGCCTTCTCCATTCTTTTTTGGCCATAGATTGTTAGTATATAGACATTTAGTAAAAAACTTTGTGATCAACCATGGTTTGCTTGTTTGTTTTTAATATGAAGCAAAAATTAAGATAAAGGGAACAGCTTAAAAACAAGAAAGAAATGAGTACATAATAGTACCTATTGTTAGATAAGCACAGGAAAGGAAAATTTAGGAGAGAATAGACCATTAGGTACTTCCTTCAGTTCTTAAAAGATATAATTACTGGCAGTGGTCAATACTGGTTCATTGTTTCAAGATTCCCGTGAGCTTCAGATATTTCACTGTCATTTTCCCCCTCTTAGCTCTTCTCTCAATCTCCGTCTCTAAGATTGTCCATGACCCCTCATCATTGTTTCTCTCTAGCTCAGCTGATTAATTCCCTGGTGCTGGTGGGGAGCTGGGAGCACCTCCTTTCCATTTGCTGCTGCTGCTGCTCAATTCCTGCAGTTCCTAGGCATGACTCAACGCTGAATCCCAGGCTTCAAGACTGTGTTAGTCTAAATCTTACTCAGGCCTGGCACGAAATTCTTTTCCCTTGGAACTACAGATTTCAGAATGCCAGTCAATTACCAATGCAATTCCTTCCTATTGTACCTTGTTAATGACTCCCCCTCCCATCATTCCCCCTCAAAACTTAATTTTCTTTGGTAGAAAAAACAGAAACAAAATTGTTCAAAAGTTCTATATTCTCTCTATGGTCTGTTATCACTCCACCCTGTCTTAATAGTGTTCTTTTCCTTTCCTTGATTCTTGTCATTTAAAATAAAATTTGGTATAATTTATTTTTTATTTTTTTGCTGAGGCAATTGGGGTTAAGTGACTTGCCCAGGGTCACACAGCTAGGAAGTATTAAGTATATGAGAGCAAATTTGAACTCAGATCCTCC
This sequence comes from Myrmecobius fasciatus, assembly GCA_023553655.1. Lineage (NCBI taxonomy): Eukaryota > Metazoa > Chordata > Mammalia > Dasyuromorphia > Myrmecobiidae > Myrmecobius > Myrmecobius fasciatus. The sequence continues at coordinate 108,106 of JAJPUD010001934.1, read as the reverse complement.
TGATTTCAGGGCTGGTGCTCTATCTACTGCACCACCTAGCTGCCCTGGTATAGTTTATTTTAATAAATTCATCTCCCTATCTTCAACTCCTCCCCATTGGGAAGGAAAGTAATATGACATCAATAATGTTAAGTCATTCAAAACATATTTCTGTATAACATGGTATAATATACTAATTATCTTGTTTCTAACATAACAGATACAGAAACAAAAAAAGGTAGCAGAAATAACAAAATCTTTCCTTATTTGGCATTTTTTTGAGTAAATTTTGCCTTATTCTAGATTTTTAGCTTTCCTGATACTTTCACATAGGTTCATGCCATACTTTGCACTTATTCTCAGTTACCCTTTCCTACTTTTGTATTTTAAAATCTTTCTCCCCATTTGAGTTGGCTGATGTTTTCCTTATGCAGTCTCCTACATTTCTTCCCCATTGAAATAATTTATGTTTACATCATCAGAATCTTGCTCTTAATAATTTCCATCATTCTTCTTGAATTCCTTATTTTTAGAATCCTTAGGAGGCCATTCAGCAAACCAGAAGTTAATCTAAGACACTTGAAATCTCCATTAGGGATAAGAAAAAAGAAATATGGTGTTACATCAGCTTTTGTCTTTTATTATTGTTCTAAAATATTCTAGAAGTTATTTATTTATATCTGTTCAGTCTTCTGGAGGTGTAATTACTATTGTTTCAATTCTCTTTCCTTTTAGACAGTTTTATTTTATACCATAGCATCATTCTGGGGCCTCTTTTGCTAATTTCTTCAGTCTTTGTTTTTCTGCAAAGTTTTTCCTATGAAAAACCTTCCTTTCCTCTTTTTCCTTTCCTTTCCCTTTCCTTTCCTTTTCCTTTTCCTTTTCCTTTCCTTTCCGACTCATTAGGTCATCTTGCCAAAAGCACCTTTCATTCTTATCTTCTTTCATCTGCTGAATTCTTTTTTTTTTTTTTTTTTTTTGCTTTTTTGTTGAGGCAATTGGGGTTAAGTGACTTGCCCAGGGTCACACAGCTAGGACATGTTAAGTGTCTGAAGCCAAATTTGAACTCAGGTCCTCCTGACTTCAGGGCTGGTGCTCTATCCACTGTACCACCTAGCTGCCCCACACCTGCTGAATTCTTAACCATTGTTTTAAATTAAAACTGAATTCAAATTCCACTTCCTTCATAGAGTCATCCCTGATTTTCTGGTTGGTGATGACTTTAACTCCTTAGGCCTTCTCTGGAAGTTTTTTTTTTTTTCTGAAGCTTGTTAATGTACTTAAATGTCTGATGTTATCTATTTTTTGACAAGAGCACCCTCAAGTTGTGAGATTTCAGTCATTTTACATAGAACAGAAAAAGAACAAAGGAAAAAGTCAGATCCTTAGGCCAATTCCTTGGGGGCCACATAGACAGAGGGCACGAAAACTTTTATGATCTCTTCCTGGGAACTGTGGAGTGGGGAGAGGAAAAGAGAGAAAGTAGTCAAAATTGATGGGTCCTCTCAAAGACCCTGATAGTTATGGCTCTATAACCAATTTAAAAAAATGGTCCTTCCAATTATGTGGTTAGTTAAACTGAATCAAATACAGAATATCCACATATCTTCCACAGTCTCTCCAAAGAACTTTCCTCAAATATCATCATGATTCTCAGAGCAACAAACTTTTCATGTTCTCCTTGTGGGGAAGTTGCATCAGCTGAACAAGCTGGAGAGGTCTGCCCATTCAACAAATACTCATTACATATTATTTCTTTTTTTCTCTTTATTAATACATATAATTTATTTAAATAAGCATCTATTTTTTAAATTAAAAATTTGTATTAACTTTTTCTAGGAATTACATATTATTTCTTTTTGATTTTTGTTTCCCTAATAGAATGTAAATTTCATGGGGCCAGGAACTCAGTCTATATGAAAACTTTCTTTCCTAGGCACTAATACCATACTTTATGCTAATGCATTAAGTTTTTCTTAAATTACACTGAAATACTGGAGGGCATCTAAATATCTTCTCTTACACCTTCTCTATTCTCCACTCTAAATATCCCCAATTCCTTTAGTTAAATGACATTATTTCTAGCTCTGTCATCCTCTTGTGTTGCCTTTTTCTAAACATTCCAGGTTATCACTGTCCTTCCTAAAACATGATGTTCAGAACTGTCTATAATATTCCAGCTGGTCGGGTGAGGGTTGAGTACAGTAGGATCCAGAAGGACATCTCCCATTTTGGGCACCAGGCTTCTATTAATGTATACTTAGGTCACATTTTTTTTGGGGGGGCTCTTATGTCATACTGTTGACTCATAGAGAACTTGCAGCCTACTGGAAAATCTCCCTAGGGATTTTTCACATAAACTTTTGTCTAGCCATATCTCCTCCATTCTTTACTTGCATAATGTTGGGAGAGAATTTGGATTGGATAACCTTTCTGATCTCTTCTAATTCTGACTATAATAATGATGAGGCTGGACCAGATTATCACTAAGGTTATTTCTGGCTCTAAAATTCCATGAATCTCTCTGTAAGCCTTTATAAACTATTCTGAATATGAGACATATACAAGAATAAGGAAAAAAAGAATGGATATTTTAAAGGAAAAAAAATCACATGACCTGGCTGTAGGAAAAAAAATAGGAAAAAAAAATCACAAGCTTATCTTTCTTACCTTAACTTTTGTTATTTTTCAGCACTATTTTAGCCAAACTACTTACCTTAGGTATTTCCTCTACTTAGGATATTTTCCTTTACTTTCTATACTTTCTGTACTTTCAGTCAAAACTATATCCTTTCTTCAAAGCTTAGGATCTAACAATGCAACAAAATCATGGCATTTCCAAATGAGAAGGGTATTTAAGGTCATGTAGTCTCAACCATATCTGAGTAAGAATGCTTTTCAACATAGTAAGTGGCCTTTCCTTGAAGATATTCAGTCTATAGATATTAGGGATTCAATATGTAGTTAAGTGGATTAATGAAAAAATAAATTAATAGAAATATGTATAATGAAAAGGGAAGAAAATGATTAGGACTGTGGGCTAATACAAACACATTTCAGCAAATTTCACACAGGAAATTCCCTAGGCTTGGCCAAGCCAACTTAACAGGGTAGGGTCTGAATAAAGGTTAAATGAAAAAGATGTATATTCTTGCAGTTAAGGTGCTACTCAAAGGAATCAAGCAATACAAAATTGACTACAGGTCAACACTATCCAATATTTTAACTCAGAGATGCTTTAGGTTTGCAACCAAGTTTTTCAGTTAACAGATCATGTTTAGATATGTCAAATTGCTTTAATATTAACTTCAAATGAAAACTTAAATGCTTGACTTTTGGGGTAGGAAAAAAGGAGTTTATGAGCCCTAAGTGTTATATGTATATGGCCATCTTTATCAGTATAAGGAGCAAACTTTATTTTTGATCCCATAGCTCAGGCACTTTAATATTGAGTAGTACCTCTGAGATACTGAAATGGAAGTCTGAATATTGTATCAATGGCAGAAACCCAAGTGATACCTTATAAAAATGCTATGTCCTGAACTTGTATAGTTTAGCATAGGTAAGCAGGTATCTGTTGCTAAAAAAGAGGCTTTTAACATGTTTCTTGGAAGATAATTGCTAAAACTGAAAGTTTTATGGTAGCTTTGTGTTGTTTAGTTGATTACTTGTGTCTGATTCTTTGTGTTCCCATTTAGGCTTTTCTTGATAAAGATACTACAGTGGTTTGCCATTTCCTTCTCCAGCTCATTTTATAGATGAGGAAACTGGGGCAAACAGAGTTAAGTGACTTGCCCAGGTCACATAGCTAGTAAATGTCTGAGACCAGATTTGAATTCAGGTCCTTCAAAACTTGAGGGCCAGGATTCTATCTACTGTACCACCTCCCTGCCCTCTTAGTAGCTTTAAGCCAAACCATTAAAAAAATTATAGCTGTATCTTTGGGAATCGGTTTTTCCTTTTAAAATATTTTTAGCAGATATTTTAAAACAATTGCTTTTCCAAGATCCCTCCCCAAAACTAAAACTAATTCTTATGAAACCCTAAGCTGCTTAGTTTATCACTGCTTCAACTGTGCAGAATAGTTAGGGCCAGTATGATTTGTCCCCAGATGCTGAAGATTTTTCAGGCTTTAAATTGCAGTAATCTTTGTGAAATTGTTGACGCTGTTACTCTGTGACCCATAAGTACTATTCATTCAGATTCCTGCAGTTTGAAATTTTTGAAGAAAGAATAGGTAAGGAAAAAAGGGAAAACAATGCAGTCAGGCTTGACTGAATTCAGTAATGTCTCATCAGGGTGACAGACTCCTCAGCTGATAAAGCAGTTCCATTTAGCCCCAATGAACATCATACCATACCAGCTTTTAGAGAAAAAAAATGGGCCTGTCTTTCAGCAGAGATTTTTAAATAACAGTTCTCAAATTATCTATTCTTATATTCTTTTTTTTTCATTTATTTTCCAACCCAGAAAGTTCAATACTTGGTTTATTTGAGATTCCTGCTGTGCTGACTTTCAGTAGATATTCTAGCTAGGCTGAATATATTTTAAAAAGGAGGGGGAAAAATGGTCAAGTGTGTTATACAAAGGTCCTTCTTAGAGTCAGCTAAATTAGTGGGATTATCACCCTAAATCTTAACCTGAATATAATTCATATTGGTTACTTTTTTGGACAATATGAGAATTTATGGCTGTTTCCAAAAATGGACTCTGTACTTGCTAGTATACTTAACTGATTATTTCAGGCAATTTCTGTGTGTCAGTGGGATCTAATGCTTTCAGTGAGCCACAAAATCCTGTTTTGGGTTTTCTAAAAAGCCCCAGATTTGGCAGAATTTCCAGGGTTTAATTTATGACTTGATCTGGTATAGAGAGCTATTTGGAATCCATAGATGCCAGCTTGTGTTTGGTTCTTTGTTGGCAGTTGCACATTCAAATTTTTGTTTTTAAACCTCTTTTGTCTTTTTCTTTTTTTGTCTTATCATATGCTTTCGCTCCACAGAGGTTCAAACAGACCTTCCAGATGAAAGACAGAAGGTAGTCTAGGCCTGCCAAGATCAGAAGTCCCTGCTCCAGAGATGCTGGGGATCTAAGATAAAGAGAAGGGGCAGATAGGGCAAGGAAAATCTTGCCGTTTAAACAAACACACAAACCAAAGAACCCCCAGTGTGATAAGCAGTCTACATCTATGACATCTGTATTCAATTCACCGTTAGTATTTCACCTCCAAGCAAGAGGAGACAGACAGGCTATAACTTCAAACATGTCTGGACTGACATGCAAATGAAGCTAGCTTCAGGACCATGTTCCTAACATTAGAGAAGCTTTTATGACATTGTCCTTTTAGGCCATGTGAGCTGTCTTACTGTACTGAAAATTTTTGTGTTCTAAATTTTTGTGTGTTCTATATCTTAGGTATGAATTATCATATTCATAATGACTCACAGGAGGGGAAAATGTTCTTACCCCTTCTACTCAGTCTAGTCATTCCCTGGAGGAGAATGAGAAAGATGGGGAAAGTAGAGTTAGGTATTCATGTCAGGAGGAAAATTGAAAGAGCCAAAGGGAGAGTTTAAAGTAGAGGAGTGTTTTATTGTTTAAAAAAGATGAGGACTTGGTAAGGGAATCTCTTGTGGCAAGAAATACAGAAAAAATCTATTCCTAATGTTAGACTTTAAAGTTATTGTGTGGACTTCTATGGCCTTTTTCGAACACAGTCAATGCCGTTTTTTCTCCTTACTGCCTATCATAGTTACAGACAGACCCAAGACTTGACAGAATGTGCTTTTCTGCATCAATGTGTCATGTCACTGAATCAAATGGAACTATGATCCCAAGACCAAAGCTGACAATAAGCCTTCACTCTCTCACTCTGGTGATGGAATCAATGGCACAAATTAGCAGCCATAAGTTGTTTGGCTGGGTTATTTCCACCAACCCGCCATAGTACCTAATCACACTAACACATGATTTTGATCTTATATATCTCCCTTTTATACTAACAATAATATTTCACAAGCCCACACTGTTATATTTCTTTTATCAGCTAATAGGAGAACATTTTAGTTCAAAGCAAAGGACATTTAAACGGAATATGTGAGCAAAAATATTTCTTCTGTATATAGAGAAGCATACTCTCTTATAAATAATCATACTATCAGTATGGGTAGAGGAAGCAGAAGGAATATACATTGTCAATCAGACAGAACCAACCTCTAACCCGTGGATGGCTAGAGCTGAACAGAGCAAACTAAAGTCAGTTTAATTTCAAAGTGAGGGAAATGGCTTGAAAGCAAGGGCACACGTGCTAGGGCCCCACCCCCTAGTTGAGGGACTCGCTTTAGTGTGGCTAAATCTCAGTATTACACCAATGGCTGCAGTGAGTATAGCACTGACAGTGAGGGATAACAGCAACAATATGACAAGTTTGAGTCATTGCAGGGCTTCATGACCAGAACAGGAATATGGCAGGTGCTCATCTGAGCTTAGAGAACACCTGGTGCTGGTCAAAGCAAAGCAGTAATTATGTGATTTTGCCAGAGGATGAGTGCAAAGGATTGTGGGTATGCCAAGTTCAGAGCACAGCCTGCTTGCAGGTCCTTAGCGCTGGAAAACAAGAGTATCTTAACATCTTGATATCTCCCCCTTTTGGCCAAAGGGAGGGAGTCTGAAAGAACTCTATCCTTCTGGCCAATAAAAGAGAGACAGGTATAAGACAAGATGCCCCCAGATGTAAGTTAGGCCAGAATGAAATGTTGCCTGGGGGTCAGTTCATTGAGGGGACCTAGTGGGGAAGTGTGATCCAGCTATCATTGCTAGCCATTGCTCACTTACAAGCAGAAAAGAAAAGAAGGCCAAGAAGATAGAGCCAGTAAATGCTACCTACTACATACTTGAATCAAGGCCTTGGTGGTTGGGCACCTAAAAAGGAAGAGGAAAAAACAGTGGAACAGTATACTCAGCCCTCTTCTGAAAGCCTGGGATAGCTGCCTTATCTGGATGTCAGCTACTTCTGGGGCCATACCAGATGATCCCAAGGGTCACTGGAGGATTCTGCCACCCACTCAAGAACAGGGGACTTTTTTTCCGATCATCCAGGAGTTCATACCCACAAGTTTGGCAGCTATGGGTGTAGTCAGAAGGACCTGGTAGAGGACCTTAGAAGACACGTAGGTTGACAATTGCAAGAAAATTCTTGTATCATTCTTTGCATTTGAGTTTCTGGTCAGTGTAACATAATAGGTCCTGGTTAAAGATCTCTAAAGAGTACATAGAAATATGCCAGTTTCCCAGAGATAGGTAGAGCTGGGTTCAAACAATGCAATAAAGTTTTTCCTCACAATTCCCATAATTGCATAATTACATTGAGGTACAACTCAAACTATTTAGAGGACTCATAATGGACTAATTTTGAGAAGGGAGATTTATGTGTTACCAAGATAACCAAAACTTAGACATGAACATTTTGAAACAAAAAACGATATACTTATTCTCAGGACAGCTCTAAAAGGGACGGTTTCTCTGGTTCCAGATATACAGGTTCCTAGATAAGTCTGCTAATATATAAATTTGGTTTTCAATTTTGAAACTTCAGAGAATTTCAGTTCATGTACCATTTGTTATTTCTGTTATTACCTAAATCCTGTACTTGATATAAGAATTAAAAAAAAAATTAGGGAATCCAACTTCAAGATGAACTCTTCTGCTTTTTAAAATTATCAGAGAGATATTTTAATAATGGGAAAATAATTTGACTGTACCATAATCAAAACAACTTATGTGTAAAATCGAATTTTGAGAACTTGTTATCAAAACATGCTCAAAGTTTGAATTTCCATGATAGAAAAATTTTGGAAGCCAATTGTATATATCTGGGCATATTTCTTAGAGAAAAATAATTAATTGGATTGCCTTTCTCAAACTTTATCATTCCATTTAATTAGAAAACTTTCATATGACATCTTTGTCTTATTATTTTATTTAATCAGTTCCCTCATGGGAGGATATCTCTATATTATAATTTGACCACAAATATAGGTAAAAATTCTGAGAAATGTTCATACTTGCATCCTATTATAGTAACTCATAGATGTTTCAGTATCAGTTATTTAATAGAATTAGTATTTTACTTATAAAACTTCTTGATTATAGAAATTTGCTATAAAAGGAAAAAAGAGGAACATAGTTATAATAATGTCATGTATCATAACAGAGAAAAATTTTCTTAGCTTTTTTTGATTCCAAGTATGATTCATATCTGACAGCCCAATTATAAAATCATAGGGTGTTAAAAGCAAGGCTCAGCATTAACCAGGTGAGAATCTTCCTTTTTTATAAAGGAAATAATACAATGGGAAAATAGAGTCAAGAGGATCCTACCTAAGCCATACAAAGGTTATCCCCCAAATTTTTCCCATGTGCAGCAGATTTTCTACTGCTGGCTTCATGACAATTCCCACAACTATATCAAAGCTCAAAACAATAGTAAATTGTGAATGTTAATGGAATGAACTCTCCCATAAAGCAGAAGCGGATAGCAGACTGGATTAAAAGCCAGAATCCAACAATATGCTGTTTACAAGAAACACATTTAAAACATAATAGTATATACAGAGTGAAGGTAAAGGGCTGGAGCAGAACCTATTATGCTTCAGGTGAACAAAAAAAAGCAGGGGTAGCAATCCTGACCTCAGATCAAGTAAAAGCAAAGATAGATCTAATTAAAAGAGACAAGGAAGGAAACTATATTTTACTAAAGGGAACCATAGATAATGAAGCAATATCAATACTAAACATATATGCACCAAGTGGTATAGTGTTGGGGGACACCTAAAAGAAAAGGGGATAAGCTTGTCCTTGAATTGAGGATCAAAGGGTGTGGTTTGATTCCCTTGAGAAACATGAGACCCCTAGGCCTGCCGGAGATTGCTATTAATGATTTCATTATAATGACTGGCTGTTTTAAGTGGTCACTTGAAAAGAGAACCACACCTTACAAGCTTATTGCTGATGATGGGTGTGGGCATATGGACAAAGAACTTGACCTCAGAGGGGGGAAGGAAAAGAGGCAAGGAAGAGGGGTCAGGATGAGGAGAGGCAAGACAAGGAGGAGGGACTAGGTGAGAGGCAGGCCTAGGAGGTGAGGCTAGGAGAGGAAAAAAGATATAAGCCTTGGTGATAAGGGAAAAAGAAGACACTTGGCAAAACACCATGAGGCAATGGGGGCTGAATAAAGAACCACCATGATCTACATTCCTCTGGCTTGACTCTTCTTGGTGATCAACTCTGATGAAGCCTCCGGAGGTGAGATAAGTCCTGCTACCCATAAATTAAACAGAAATTAACAGTATAGCATGGAAATTCCTAGAGGAAAAGTTCAGAGATGCAAGAAGATATAGACAGCAAAACTATAATAGTGGAAGATCTCAACCTCCCTCTCTCAGAACTAGATAAATCAGATCACAAAATAAATAAGAAAGAAGTTTAAGGAAGTAAACAAAATGTTAGAAAAGTTAGGTATGACAGATCTTTGGAAAAGAAGGCCAAGAAGATAGAGCCTGGAGGAATTTGGAGGAAATTAAATGGAGACAGAAAGGAGTTTACTTTTTTCTCAGTGGTTCGTGGAACTTATACAAAAATTGACCATGTGTTAGGAAGCAAAAACCTCAAAATCAAATGCAGGAAGGCAGAAATAGTAAATGCATTTTTTTTTCAGATCATGATGCAATAAAAATCACATGCAATATAAGGCCAGGAGAAAATAAACCAAAAGCATTTGGAAGCTAAATAATCTCATTCTAAAGAATGAATGGGTGAAACAGCAAATTAGAGACACAATTACTAATTTCATCCAAGAGAATGACAACAATGAGACAACATACCAAAATTTGTGGGATGCAGCCAAAGAGGTAATAAGGGGAAATTTTATCTCTCTAAATGCTGATTTGATAGAGAAAGAGAAAATCAATGAATTGGGCTTGCCACTAAAAAAACTAGAAAAAGAACAAATTAAAAACCCCCAATCAAATACCAGACTTGAAATACTAAAAATAAAAGGAGAGATTAATAAAATTGAAAGTAAAAAAACTATTGAATTAATAAATAAAACTAAAAGTTGGTTTTATGAAAAAACCAAAAAATAGATAAACCTCTAGTTAATTTGATTGGAAAAAGGAAAGGAAAATCAAATTGTTAGTCTCAAAAATGAAAAGGGAGAACTTTCCACCAATGAAGAATAAATTAGAGCAATAATTAGAAGTTACTTTGCCCAACTTTATGCCAATAAATTTGATAATCTAAGTGAAATGGAGGAATATCTACAAAAATATAGATTGCCCAGATTAACAGAAGAGGAAATAAATTACTTAAATAGTCCCATTTTAGAAAAAGAAATAGAACAAGTCATTAATCAATTCCCTAAGAAAAAATCCCCAGGACCAGATGGATTTACATGTGAATTCTACCAAACATTTAAAGAACAATCAACTCCAATATTATATAAACTATTTGAAAAAATAGAAAATGAAGGACTCCTACCAAATTCCTTTTACGACACAGACATGGTCCTGATACCTAAACCAGGTAGAACAAAAACAGAGAAAGAAAATTATAGACCAATCTCCTTAATGAATATTGATGCAAAAATCTTAAAATATTAGTAAAGAGATTACAGAAAATCATCCCCAGAATAATACACCATGACCAAGTAGATTTATACCAGGAATGCAGGGATGATTCAATATTAGGAAAACTATTAGCAGAATTGACTATATCAATAACCAAATTAACAAAAACATATGATTATCTCAATAGATACAAAAAAGCTTTTGATAAAATCCAACATCCATTCCTATTAAAAACACTAGAGAATATAAGAATAAATGGACTTTTCCTTAAAATAGTCAGTAGCATCTATTTAAAACCATCAGCTAGCATCATATGTAATGATGATAAACTGGAACCATACCCAATAACATCAGGGGTGAAACGAGGTTGCCCACTATCACCATTACTATTTAATATTGTATTAGAAATGCTAACTTTGGCAATAAGACAAGAAAAAGCGATTAAAAGAATTAGAATAGGTCATAGGGAAACCAAATTATCACTCTTTGCAGATGATATGATGGCTAGAGAATCAACTAAAAAACTATTAGAATTAATTCACAGCTTTAGCAAAGTTGCAGGATACAGAATAAATCCACATAAATCATCAGCATTTTTATACATCACTAACAAAATCCAACAGCAAGAGATACAAAGAAAAATTCCATTTAAAATAACTGTCGATAGTATAAAATATTTGGGAATATATCTGCCAAGAGAAAGTCAGGATCTACATAAGCAAAACTACAAAACACTCCACACAAATAAAGTCAGATCTAAACAATTGGGAAAATATCAAGTGCTCTTGGATAGGTCGAGCTAATATAATAAAGATGACAATACAACCTAAACTAATCTATTTATGTAGGGCTATACCAATCAAACTCCCAAGAAACTATTTTACTGACCTAGAAAAAATAACAAAATTCATCTGGAAAAACAGAAGGTCAAGAATTTCAAGGGAATTAATGAAAAAAAAAAAGCAAATGAGGGTGGCCTAGCTGTAGCAGATCTAAAATTATATTATAAAGCAGTGGTTATCAAAACCATTTGTTACTGGCTAAGAAATAGAGTAGTGGATCAGTGGAATAGGTTAGGTTCACAGGACAAAATACGCAATGATAATAGTAATCTAGTGTTTGATAAACCCAAAGACCCCAGTTTTTGGGATAAAAACTCACTATTTGATAAAAACTGCTGGGAAAATTGGAAACTAGTATGGAAGAAACTAGGCATTGACCCACACCTAACACCATATACCAAGATAAGGTCAAAATGGATTCATGATCTAGGCATAAAGAATGATATTATAAACAAATTAGAACAATGTAGGATGGTTTACCTCTCAGACCTGTGGAGGAGGAAGGAATTTGTGACCAAAGAACTAGAGATCATCATTAATCATAAAATAGATAATTTTGACTATATCAAGTTAAAAAGTTTTTGTACAAACAAAATGAATGCAGACAAGATTAGAAAGGAAGCAATAAACTGGGAAAACATTTGTACATTCAAAGGTTCTGATAAAGGCCTCATTTCTTTTTTTTTTATTTATACTTTTTATTTGCAAAACATATGTATGGGTAATTCCTAAATATTAACCCTTACAAAGCTTTCTGTTACAAATTTTTCCCCCCTACTCCCTACCCCTCCCTTAGATAGCAGGATATCCACTACATGATAATTATGTTAGAATACTTAAATGGAATATATGTATAATTATTGCCACATATCATTTTTTTGTTCAGGAGAAATCATATCTATAAGAGAGAATAATCCGATAAAGGAAATACAATGCAAGCAAACATCAATAGAGAGCATGAAAATGTTATGTTGTGGTCCACATTTCACATCCCTCTCTCTGGGTGTATATGGCCTTCTTCACTAACAATTGTAATTGGTTTGAAGCATTTCATTGTTGAAGAGAGTCATGTCCATTAGAACTGATCTTCATATAGTACTGTTGTTGCCGTATACAACGATCTCCTGGTTCTGCTCATCTCACTCAGCATCAGTTCATGCAAGTCTCTCCAGGCCTCTCTGAAATCATCCTGCTGGTCGTTTCTCACAGAACAATAATATTCCATAACATTCATATACCATAATTTATTCAGCCACTCTCCAATTGATGGGCATCTACTCAATTTCCAGTTTCTAGCCACCACAAAAAGAGCTGCCACAAACATTCTTGCACATGTGGGGCCCTTTCCTTCTTTTATGATTTCTTTGGGATATAAGCCCAATAGAAACACTGCTGGGTCCAAGGGTATGCACAGTGTGATAACTTTTTGAGCATAGCTCCAAATTGCTCTCCAGAATGGCTGGATCCATTCACAGTTCCACCAACAATGCATCAGTATCCCAGTCTTCCCACATCCCCCCCAACATTCATCGTTATCTTTTCCTGTTGTTTTAGCCAATCTGACAGGTGTGTAGTGGTACCTCAGAGTTGTCTTAATTTGCATTTTTCTGATCAATAGTGATTTGGAGCACCTTTTCATATGATTATAAATACTTTTAATTTCATCATCTGAAAATTGTCTGTTCATATAAAGGCCTCATTTCTAAAGTAAATAGAGAATTGATTGAAATATATAAGAATTCAAGTCATTCTCCAATTGATAAATGGTCAAAAGATATGAACAGGCAATTTTCAAATGAAGAAATTGAAACTATTTCTAGTCATACAAAAAGGTGCTCCAAATCACTATTGATCAGAGAAATGCAAATTAAGGCAACTCTGAGACACAACTACACACCTTTCAGATTGGCTAAAATGACAGGAAATGATAATGAATGTTGGTGGGGATGTGGGAAAACTGGGACACTGAGACATTGTTGGTGGAACTGTAAACAAATCCAATCATTCTGGAGAACAATGTGGAGCTATGCTCAAAAAGTTATCAAACTGTGCATGCCCTTTGACCCAGCAGTGTTTCTATTGGGCTTATATCCCAAAGAGATCTTAAAGGAGGGAAAAAGACTCACATGTGCAAGAATGCTTGTGGCAGCCCTTTTTGTAGTGGCTAGAAACTGGAAACTGAATGTATGCCCATCAATAGGAGAATGGCTGAATAAATTATGGTATATGAATGTTATGGAATATCATTGTTCTGTGAGAAATGACCAGCAGGACAATTTCAGAGAGGCCTGGAGAGACTTGCATGAACTGATGCTGAGTGAAATGAGCAGAACCAGGAGATCATTATAAATGGCAACAAGAGTATATGATGATCAATTCTGATGGACATCTTTAACAATGACGTGATTCAAACCTGTTCCTATTGTTCAGCAATGAAGATACTCATATACATCCAGAGAGAGGCCTGAGGGAACTGAGTGTGGACCACAACATTAATGCTTTCTGTGAATATTTGCTACATTTTGTTTTCCTTCTTAGGTTTTTTTTTCTCTTTCTAGATCTGATTTTTCTTGTGCAGTAAGATAACTGTATAGATATATATACATATATTGGATTTGTCATATAATTTATCATATTTAACATGTATTAGACTACCTGTCATGTGGGGATGGAGATGGGGGGGGAGGAGGGGAAAAAGTTGCAACAAAATTTTTTTTCTTTGCAAAGGTCAATGTGGAAAAATTACTCATATGTTCTGTAAATAAAAAGTTTTAAAAAAAAACCCAAAAAACCACCCAACAATAGTGGGGCAGCTAGGTGGTGCCGTGGATAGAGCACTAGCCCTGAAGTCAGGAGGACCTGAGTTCAAATTTGGTCTCAGACACTTAATACTTCCTAGCTGTGTGACCCTGGGCAAGTCACTTAACCCCAATTGCCTCCGCAGAGAAAACAAAACAACAACAACAACAAAAAAAACCCAATAGTAAATTACAGTCCTAAGAATTTTTTTTACCTTAAATAGCAAACTTTCACTAGCCACAACTTAGAGCTTGAATATCTTTCATGACGTTTTCCTAACAGTTAACATTTCATTTATCCTTTATTTAAAAATTAAAACTACCCAAATTCTGGGGCTTCAGATATACATCAAATATGTGATAGTTGATGCATCATTGATATGTTGAAACTACATCTTTAAATCACACAGTACATTTTCATAATAGCCAAGATTTTCAAATGAAAATTTGCTATAATAATAAATTATTAACATCACAGTTATTGTCTGCTTTATAACAAAATATGCATTATTAAATATTTAAGTTTTTATATATCTATTTTTTTATTGTATCCTTAAGCCCATGTGTAACAGCATCCAGATTAAATAGTTACTTTATCTAATAGCATTTCTATTACAATGGTCTCTCAAATCTTACAACCTAAGCAAATTTAGAAATACATTAATGGGGCAGCTAGGTGGTGCAGTGGATAGAGCACCAGCTCTGAAGTCAGGAGGACCTGAGTTCAAATCTAGTCTCAGACACTTCCTAGCTGTGTGACCTTGGGCAAGTCACTTAACCCCAATTGCCTCAGCAAAAAAGCAAAAAAAAAAAAAACATTAATAGCATAAACAACATTATTATTTAAAACATAAAAAAAAATTTCAAATGAATCAATTCCATTTCCAAATTATCACATATAATCTTATTAACTTTGACATTTTAAATATATTTTGAAATTATCTGGTATGCAACAATTGCATTCAATTAAAGAAATAATAATAATAGAGTACTTAGCATATGCATGTCACTGTGATAAGCACTTTGCAATTATTACATTATTTTGATCCTCATAATCTTTGGAGTGGGTACCCTTATTATTTTTCTCTTTACAAATTAGGAAACTAAAACAGAGACAAGAAAACTTGACTAAGGTTACACACCAATAAAATTCTGTAATTAGAATGTAATTCAAGTTTCTCTACATTTTCCCATTATTCTTTTCCACACTGTATTTGGGAATCTGATCTGAGATTAGAAGGATTAACAGAATAACAGGGAGAGGTCTGAACTGGGGTGGTCACAGGAGATTTTTGGTTTGAACAATCTTTTCCCTTTCCATAACCAAAAAAAGGGTTAACAAGAAGTGGCAAATATTTTACAAAGTCAGAAGCACAGTTAGACACAAAGAATTCCAATGAAATACACAATTACAATACGGGTTTTTAACAGAGACACACATTTACTGAGGTATGTAATTTCAGCTTTACAGAGGCATACAGTTTAAAGCATTTTTTATATTTGTTTTAAAACTTTAAAATGTTGAGTTCCATATTCTCTTCATTCCCCCTCATTGTGAAATTATGCAAAACATTTACATAAAAGTCATGTTGTGAAAGAAAACATAGATTTCTCTACCCCATCCACCCACCCTCCCCCCCAAAAGAGTATTTTTTCCCCCTGAGGCAATTGAGGTTAAGTGACTTGCCCAGGGTCACACAGCTAGGGAATATTAAGTGTCTGAGATCAGATTTGAACTCCTGTCCTTCTGACTTCAGGGCTGGTGCTCTATCCACTGCACCACCTAGATGCCCCCACAAAAGAGTTTTTTAAAAGTATGTTTCAATTTGTATTCAGACACAATTAGTTCTTTCTCTGGGTATGGATAAAATTTTTTAGCATAAGTTCATAGATCATTGTATTTCTGAGAATATCAAAGTCATTTACAGGTAATCATCTCAAACATTGCTATTATTTTGTATTTAATACATTTCAATTTGAATGAGCTCATTCAGGACTTTTCAGGTTTTTCTGAGAGCATCCTGCTTATCATTTCTTATAGAACAATAGTATTTCATCATAATTATATACCACAATTTATTCAGCTATTCCTCAATTGATAGTCATCCCCTCAATTTCCAGTTCTTTGCCCTGAGAAAAGAGTTGCTATAAATATTTTTGTTAGATAGGTCCTTTTTCTTTTTAAAAAAGTCTCTTGTGATTCATGACTAATAGTGGCATATGTTAGACCAAAGGGTCTACATGCTTTTAAAACTCTTTGGGGATAGATCATATCTTCTGATCACTTATCAATTGGGGAATGGTTCTTATTTTTTATAAATTTGACTCAGTTCCCTATACATTTGAGAAATGAGGTCTTCATCAGTGAAACTTGCTTCAAAATACTTTTCACAATTACTGTTGCTAACTGTATTTTCCTTCTGCTTATTCTATTTTCTTTCTCCTTTCACCCTGTCCCTCCTCAAAAGTGTTTTGCTTCTGACCACCCCCTCCCCCAGTATGCCCTCTTTTCTATCACCCTCCCCTCTTCTCTTATCCCTTTCCTTTCTACTTCCCTGCAGAGTTAGATCTCTATACCTATAATGAGTGTGTATGTTATTTCCTCTAAGACAATTCTGATGAGAGTCAGATTTTCTCCTCTTCCCCTCCTCTGTAAAAGCTTTTTCTTGCTTCTTTTGTGGCAGATAATTTATGCTATTCCACCTCTCTCTTTCCTTTTCTCCCAGTACATTCCTTTCTCACTCTTTCATTTTATTTTTTTCCCGATATTATCCCTTCATATTCAATTCACACCTGTGCTCTGTCTGTATATACTGCTTCTAACTAGCTTAATAATGAGAAAGTTCTTAAGAGTTACAAGTATCATCCTCCCATGTAGGAATATAAATAGATTAACCTTATTAAGTCCCTTATGATTTCCCTTTCCTTATTATCCTCTTTATGTTTCTCCTGAGTCCAGTCTTTGAAAATCAGATTTTCTATTTAGCTCTGGTCTTTTCACCATGAATGCATTAAAGTCCTTTATTTCATTAAAATTTCACCTTTCTGCCTGAAAAATTAAATTCGGTTTTTCTGGGTAAGTGGTTCTTGGTTGTAGTCAACTCTACTGCTGTCCAGAATATCCTATTCCAAGCCCTCCAATCCTTGAATGGAGAAGCTGCTAAATCTTGTGTTATTCTGACTGTGGCTCCACTTTGTTTCTTTTTGTATGCTTATGATATATTTTCCTTCACTTGGGAGTTCTGGAATTTGGCTATAATATTTCTGGGAATTTTCATTTTGGGATCTTTTTAAGGAGGCGATTGGTGGATTCTACTTTACCCTTTGGTTCTAGAATATTAGGACAGTTTTTCTTGGTAATTTTTTGAAAGAGGGTGTTCAGGGTCTATTTGATCATGATTTTCAGGTAGACCAATAATTTAAAAATTTTCTCTCCTGAAACTATTTTCCAGATCAGTTGTTTTTCCAATGAGCTATTTCACATTGTTTTCTATTTTTTTTTTGTGGCTTTGTTTTATTGTTTCTTGATTTCTTATAAAGTCATTAATTTCCATTTGGTTAAATCTAATTTTTAAGGAATACTTTTCTTTTTAAAAAGCTTTAAAAATTGAATTAAATACAAAATAAGAAAAAACAGAATAAAAAAAGAAGACAAAAGGAAAATTAAAAACAGAACAAAACAAGATATTATCATGTGCCCAGCAGAACATCAGGGAAGATTCAAAATATATAACAAATTTCCATTTCAAGAAAGCATTATAGAGAGAGATTATATTTACAAGTGTCCATCTTTCCTTTGCTTCCTTGTTATTCTTTTGTTCTCTGCCATGTACTTTTTACTTCACTTTTTCCCTTTTATTCCCCCATTCCCCCAAGCAGGCTACAGTTAAGCACAGATATATTTATACATATACATATACATATATTTATACATGTACATATACATATATTTATACATATACATATACATATATTTATACATATACATATATTTATACACACATACTCATATATATATTCACATAGCCATGTACCCACTCATACATGTATCTACATACACATATACATACATACCCACACTTAGCACACATATATACATACACATCTAACCATATATAAATATGCATCTAAAACTATTAATATGGCTGACATGTAGCATAGATTGCTATCTTGATTGAATCTTTAAATTTGACTTTGTCTAAGATCAATGATTACTAGCCCTACTATTTTTTTCCCTAATAAATTCAACTCCTGATCCTTGTAGTGTTTGTGTATGTCTCTTATTTCCTATCTCTGCTAACTCTTCTACATTAATCCTGCCCCTTAACTTGCCTTGCTATTATTTAACCTCTCCTCATCCATGGATCCCTTCCTTATCTTCTGCACCTATCCTTTCCTTCCCTCTTCGCTCCATTCCCATTAATCTATCCTTCCCTACCTCCTTATTTCTTTATACATTTTGGAGGGTGCTATACCCTTGATGGCATATATGTAGTATTGCCTATTTAATCCATTCTTGTAAGTTTTCAGCACTATGAGCTCTTTCCCCGCCTCTAATGCCTCTGTATCTATTCTTCTACACCTCATTTGTATAACATAATTGCTATTTTTACCTTTTCTTGACAGTTTTGCTTTTTAGAGTCAGATTGTACTCATCTCTGCTCTAATCTTTCTTTTGAGCTACCCAATGACTGATGTCAATCTTAAACTTATGGTATACATTTCCATGTAAAAAATTTAAATGATTTGTCCATTTTAAGTTCCTTGAAATTAATATTTGATAATGGCTCTTATATGTGTTAAATTTTCTATTAAGTTTGGGTTTGGTTGAGATAAAGTTCTGAAAATCTGCGAGTTCATTGAGTGTCCAGTTTTTTCATTCAGTATTATGGATAATTTTGCTGGATATGATATTTTTAGCCACATGTAGTTCTTTTGATTGTTTGTGGTCTTTTACTATACAATTTTAACTGTAGCTCTAGCATATTAGAATTTTGTTTTCTTGTTTCTTACAAAGATTTTGCTTTGATTTTTGATGGTTTCAGAATTTGGCAATACTATTCCTATGTATTTTCCAGAAAGGAGCTTTTTGTGGTGGTACTTGGTAGATTTTTTTTTTCTATTTTTACTTTCCCCTTATGTTTTCTCACTCCAAGACAATTTCTTGGGGGTTATTTCTTATATTATTGTTTCAAGGTTCTTTGTTTTTTTTTGTTTTTTCTCACAGCTTTCAGGTAGTCCATTTATTCTTAAATTTTCTCTTCTTGGTCTGTTATCTAGATCTGTTGTTTTTCTTATGTTTCACATTCTGTTCTATTTTTTCATTCTTTATATTTTGTTTTGTTGTTACTTGGTCTCTTACAGCTTCCCTACTTTTCCCTTGCCCAATACTAATTTTCAAAAAATTATTTTATTCTTTAAAACTTTGTATCTTCTTTTCTAGTTGATTACCTTTTTTCATAATTTTCTTTTTCCTTCCTTCTTTCTTTCTTTTCTTTCTTTTTCTTTCTTCCTCTTTCTCTTTCTTTCTTTCTTTCTCTCTTTTTCTTTTTTTCTTTCTCTCTCTCTCTTTCTTTCTTTCTCTCTTTCTTCCTCTCTTTCTCTTTTTCTCTCTTTCTTTCTTTCTCTCTCTCTTTCTTTCTCTCTTTCTTTCTTTCTCTCTTTCTTTCTTTCTTTCTCTCTCTCTCTTTCTTTCTCTTTCTCTCTCTCTTTCTCTATTTCTCTCTCTCTTTCCTTCCTTCTTTCTTTCTTTCTCTCTTTCTCTTTCTTTCTCTCTCTTTCTCTCTTTCTCTCTCTCTTCCTTCCTTCCTTCCTTCCTTCCTTCCTTCCTTCCTTCCTTCCTTCCTTCCTTCCTTCCTTCCTTCCTTCTTTCCTTCTTTCCTTCCTTTCTTTCTTTCTCTTTCCCCTATTCCCATAATAAATTTCTATGGAAAAGTCTGCCAATAATTTTTTTTCCAAATAAGAGCTGTTAGTGTAAACACCTCTAATCCTGAACTGGGGAAGATGGTGATGCTAGCTTTGCTTTAGTTGTCCCCTCTGACCTGGAACCCCAAACCAAAAGCTTCCTCCTCCTGCAAGTGCCTGCAGCCAGCATCATTCCTGCTCCACTGCTTCTGCACTCACTGGATGTGCTGGTTCTCTTACCAGGACTGGGTCCCCAGAGCACACCTGGGCCTGGCATTCCTAATCAGTCGAGGTTCCTTCTCTTCCTGGACTCAGACCTGGACTCCTAGCTGACCTGGAGGTAAGAGTTCCTGTGGTTTGGGCTGAGGCTCCAACCAAACCCAACTAACCTTAAGCTCTATCTTTGAAGCTAGCCTAGAGTTGTACTTTATCCTGGTTAATTTCCTTCCTGAGGTGACTTTTCCATTTTTCCCAGGTTGTTCTTGGAGGACCCCTATTCTTTCCCAAGTCTTCTTTGTTTTTCACCAATCTATATTCACTCTAAGATCCAAATTTGTTCTGTTTGTGGGGGGAAATCTGAAGAGCTTGAAATTTTCTGACCCACTTTTACCATCTTTCCAGAATCCTCCTCAAATTATTTTCCTCAGTGAGCTTTTGTACCTTTTTTCCTATTTGGTCAATTTTGCTTTTTTAAGGCATTCTTCTCCTCATTAGCTTTTAAAATTTTTTTTTTTTGTATTGCTTCCACTTCTCTTCCCACTTTTTCTTCTACCTCTCTTACTTGATTCCATGGTCTGAGATCAATTCTTATTTTTCTTGGAGGCTTTGGATGTAGGAGTCTTGACTTCTTCTGAATGTGTATTTTGATCTTCCTTATCATCATACTAACTCTTTTTGATTAGAATCTTTTTTCTGTTGTTTGCTCATTTTTTGCAGTCTATTAGTTAGGAGGGTAAGCTTCAGGGGTTTTGTGTAGCTATTTTTAGAAATATCTAGGAACCTGTATTATGAGCCAGCCCTGCAACCCATATCTGATTACAGACAAAGCCTCAGTGAACTAGCAAAAAGACCCCTGTAATCTTCTAACTAGCTACTTGGTCCCCTTACTTATAGTCTGAGACCCCTGGAAACCATACTGTTGCTAATGCTGCTGCTGCAGGTGGTGGGTCCATGTTTAGGGACTGTACTGCAATCCCACCCTGGTGCACCAGATCTTTCCTGCTGACCTTCTAAACTGTTTTCTGCTGGAAGATTGTTCCATTCCATCTTTTTTGTGGGTTCTGATGTTTTTAAATTTGTTTAGAGTGATTATTTAAAGTATTTGGAATGATTTGGGGGAGAGCTCAGGTGAGTTCCTGTCTTTACTCTGTCATCTTGGCTCTTCCTCAGGTGTGTAGTTAAAAAAAAGAACACAGGCATGCAGAAAGATAAGAGGCACACTGTTAACAGTTGTGTGCAGTTAAAAAGCTCCCAACAAAACAAAACAGCTGAGGCATGGAGAGAGACCAGTGAACAGAAGTGTACAGCTGAAGAAAGATTATCCCCT
>JAJPUD010001934.1:49264-81729 GCA_023553655.1 Myrmecobius fasciatus | reverse complement strand
TTTCCAGTTTCTAGCCACTACAAAAAGGGCTGCCACAAACATTCTTGCACATGTGGGTCCCTTTCCCTCCTCTAAGATCTCTTTGGGATATAGGCCCAGTAGAAACACTGCTGGGTCAAAGGGTATGCACAGTTTGATAACTTTTTGAGCATAGCTCCAAATTGCTCTCCAGAATGGTTGGATCCGTTCACAGTTCCACCAACAATGTATCAGTGTCCCAGTTTTCCCACATCCCCTCCAACAGCTATCATTATCATTTCCTGTCATTTTAGCCAATCTGACAGGTGTGTAGTGGTATCTCAGAGTTGTCTTAATTTGCATTTCTCTGATCAATAGTGACTTGGAGCACCTTTTCATGTGACCGGAAATAGTTTCAATTTCTTCGTCTGAAAATTGTCTGTTCATATCTTTTGACCATTTGTCCATTGGAGAATGGCTTGAATTCTTATATATTTGAGTCAATTCTCTATATATTTTAGAAATGAGGCCTTTATCAGAACCTTTGGATGTAAAAATATTTTCCCAGTTTACTGCTACCCTTCTAATCTTGTCTGCATTCATTTTGTTTGTACAAAAACTTTTCAACTTGATATAGTCAAACTTATCTATTTTGTGATTAATGATGACCTCTAGTTCTTCTTTGGTCACAAATTCCTTCCCCCTCCACAGGTCTGAGAGGTAAACCATCCTACATTGTTCTAATTTGTTTATAATATCATTCTTTATGCCTAGATCATGAATCCATTTTGACCTTATCTTGGTATATGGTGTTAGGTGTGGGTCAATGCCTAATTTCTTCCAGACTAGTTTCCAATTATCCCAGCAGTTTTTGTCAAATAGTGAGTTTTTATCCCAAAAACTGGGGTCTTTGGGTTTATCGAACACTAGATTACAATTGTCATTGAGTATTTTGTTCTGTGAATCTAACCTATTCCACTGATCCACTACTCTATTTCTTATCCAGTACCAAATGGTTTTGGTGACCACTGCTTTATAATACAGTTTTAGATCTGGTGCAGTTAGGCCACCCTCATTTGCATTTTTTTTCATTAATTCCCTTGAAATTCTTGACCTTTTGTTTTTCCAGATGAATTTTGTCGTTATTTTTTCTAGTTCAGTTAAATAATCTCTTGGGAGTTTGATTGGTATAGCACTAAATAGATAGATTAGTTTAGGTAGTATTGCCATCTTTATTATATTCGCTCGACCTATCCAAGAGCACTTGATGTTTTTCCAATTGTTTAGATCTGACTTTATTTGTGTGGAGAGTGTTTTGTAGTTTTGCTCATATAGATCCTGACTTTCCCTTGGCAGATATATTCCCAAATATTTTATACTATCGATAGTTATTTTGAATGGAATTTCTCTTTGTATCTCTTGCTGTTGCATTTTGTTGGTGATGTATAAAAATGCTGATGATTTATGTGGATTTATTTTGTATCCTGCAACTTTGCTAAAGTTGTGGATTAATTCTAATAGTTTTTTAGTTGATTCTCTAGGGTTCTCTAAGTAGACCATCATATCATCTGCAAAGAGTGATAATTTGGTTTCCTCATGACCTACTCTAATTCCTTTAATCTCTTTTTCTTGTCTTATTGCCAAGGCTAGCATTTCTAATACAATATTGAACAGTAATGGTGATAGTGGACAACCTTGTTTCACCCCTGATCTTATTGGGAATGGTTCCAGTTTATCACCATTACATATGATGCGAGCTGATGGTTTTAAATAGATGCTACCGACTATTTTAAGGAAAAGTCCATTAATTCCTATACTCTCTAATGTTTTTAATAGGAATGGATGTTGAATTTTATCAAATGCTTTTTCTGCATCTATTGAGATTATCATATGGTTTTTGTTAGTTTGGTTATTAATATAGTCAATTATGTTAATAGTTTTCCTAATATTGAACCATCCCTGCATTCCTGGTATAAATCCTACTTGGTCATGGTGTATTATTCTAGGAATGATTTTCTGTAATCTCTTTGCTAATATTTTATTTAAGATCTTTGCATCAATATTCATTAAGGAGATTGGTCTATAATTTTCTTTCTCTGTTTTTGTTTTACCTGGTTTAGGTATCAGTACCATGTCTGTATCATAAAAAGAGTTTGGTAGGAGTCCTTCATTCCCTATTTTTTCGAATAGTTTATATAATATTGGAGTTAATTATTCTTTAAATGTTTGGTAGAATTCACATGTAAATCCATCTGGTCCTGGGGATTTTTTCTTAGGGAGTTGATTAATGACTTGTTCTATTTCTTTTTCTGAAATGGGACTATTTAAGTAATTTATTTCCTCTTCTGTTAATCTGGGCAATCTATATTTTTGTAGATATTCCTCCATTTCACTTAGGTTATCAAATTTATTGGCATACAGTTGGGCAAAGTAACTCCTGATTATTGCTCTAATTTCCTCTTCATTGGTGGAAAGTTCTCCCTTTTCATTTTTGAGACTAACAATTTGATTTTCCTCTTTCCTTTTTCTAATTAAATTAACTAGAGGTTTATCTATTTTGTTGGTTTTTTCATAAAACCAACTTTTAGTTTTATTTATTAATTCAATAGTTTTTTTACTTTCAATTTTACTAATCTCTCCTTTTATTTTTAGGATTTCAAGTTTGGTATTTGATTGGGGGTTTTTAATTTGTTCTTTCTCTAGCTTTTTTAGTTGCAAGCCCAATTCATTGATTTTCTCTTTTTCTATTTTATGCAAATAAGCATCTAGAGATATAAAATTTCCCCTTATTACCGCTTTGGCTGTATCCCACAAATTTTGGTATGTGGTCTCATTAT
The DNA here is from genome assembly GCA_023553655.1 of Myrmecobius fasciatus. Taxonomy (NCBI): domain Eukaryota; kingdom Metazoa; phylum Chordata; class Mammalia; order Dasyuromorphia; family Myrmecobiidae; genus Myrmecobius; species Myrmecobius fasciatus. Next base: position 78,934 of record JAJPUD010001934.1, on the reverse strand, counting down.
TGTCATTCTCTTGAATGAAATTAGTAATTGTGTCTGTAATTTGCTGTTTCACCCATTCATTCTTTAGGATAAAATTATTTAGTTTCCAATTGCTTTTTGGTCTATTTTCTCCTGGCCTTATATTGCATGTGATTTTTATTCCGTCATGATCTGAAAAAAATGCATTTATTATTTCTGCCTTCCTGCATTTGATTTTGAGGTTTTTGTGTCCTAACACATGGTCAATTTTTGTATAAGTTCCATGGACTGCTGAGAAAAAAGTAAACTCCTTTCTGTCTCCATTTAATTTCCTCCAAAGATCTATCATACCTAACTTTTCTAACATTTTGTTTACCTCCTTAACTTCTTTCTTATTTATTTTGTGGTTTGATTTATCAAGTTCTGAGAGAGGGAGGTTGAGATCCCCCACTATTATAGTTTTGCTGTCTATTTCTTCTTGCATCTCTCTGAACTTTTCCTCTAGGAATTTCCATGCTGTACCACTTGGTGCATATATGTTTAGTATTGATATTGCTTCATCATCTATGGTACCCTTTAGGAAGATATAATTTCCTTCTTTGTCTCTTTTAATTAAGTCTATCTTTGCTTTTACTTGGTCTGAGATCAGGATTGCTACCCCTGCTTTTTTTTTGTTCACCTGAAGCATAATAGATTCTGCTCCAGCCTTTTACCTTCACTCTGTATGTATCTCTATGTTTTAGATGTGTTTCTTGTATACAACATATTGTTGGATTCTGGTTTTTAATCCACTCTGCTATCTGCTTCTGCTTTAAGGGAGAGTTCATTCCATTCACATTCACAGTTAAAATAACTAATTCTGTATTTCCTGTCATCTTATTTACCCTAGCTTATGCTTTTCTCTTTCTTATCCCCTTTCCCTCCTCCCTACTATTTTGCTTTTGAAAACCACTTCCCTCAAACAATCCTTCCCCTTTAGAGCCCCACCCACCCCCTTTTTCCCCCCTTTCCCTCCAGTTTCCTTATAAGTACGTCTATTATTCCCTCTGAGCCAAATCTGATGAGATGGAGATTAACCCAATTCTCATTCCCCTCCCTTTTCTCCCCTCAATCATTATAGGTTTTCTTTGCCTCTACATGTGATGTAATTTCCCTTATTTTACCTCCTTTTCCTCTTCTTCCAGTGTTATCCCTTTTCTACCTCTAATTTCTTTTTCAGTTTATCATATCATAAGATTCATAAAATCACAATAAACATATAATAATAATCATAAAATCACAGTAATCATATGATGATAATCATAAAATCACAGTAATCATATAATAATCATAATGTAATAATCAATTCATAAAATCAACCCTCATTCTATAAGTATCTATAACATAAATATAGTTCTCAAGAGTTATTTTTTCTTGTTACCTTTTTATGTTTCTCTTGTGTTCTGTGTTTGTAGATCAAATTTTTTGTTCAGTTCTGGTCTTTTCAGTAGAAATAGGTGAAATTCTCCTATATCATTGAAAGACCATCTTCTTCCCTGGAAGATAATGCTCATTCTAGCTGGGTAACTTATTCTTGGCTGTAATCCAAGTTCCTTTGCCCTTCGGAATATCTGATTCCAGGCCCTTCGATCCTTCAAAGTAGAAGCTGCTAGGTCCTGTGTGATCCTAATTGTAGCTCCCCGATATTTAAATTGTTTCTTTCTGGCTTCTTGTAATATCTTTTCCTTGGTATGATAGTTCTGGAATTTAGCCACGATATTTCTGGGGGACTTAATTTTTGGGTTTCTTTCAGGAGGTGATCGGTGGATTGTTTCAAGGAGTATTTTGCCTTCTGGGTGTAAAATATCAGGGCAGTTTTCTTTTATGATTTCCTGGAATATAGTGTCCAGGTTCTTTTTTTCATCATGGCTTTCAGGAAGCCCTATAATCCTTAGATTGTCTCTCCTAGATCTATTTTCCAGGTCAGTTGTTTTTCCTAGGAGATATTTCATGTTTTTCTCTATCTTTTCATTTTTTTGTTTTTGTTCAACTGATTCTTGAAGTCTTGATGAGTCATTCATTTCCAATTGTTCGATTCTAATTTTTAATGTCTTATTTTCTTCAGTTACTGTTTTTAGTTCCTTTTGCAATTGACCAATTACATTTTTTTGTTCACTGCATTCTTTTTCCATTTTTTCTATTTTATTTTGCAGTGATCTCATTTCGTTTCCCCATGTTTCTTCTAACTCTCTTTTAAGATTTTTTATCCAATCTTCAAAGAAAGCCTTGTGACATGGAGACCAATTTATGTCTCTCTTTGGGGCTTTTTCTGGAGTTGCTTTACCTTTAGGGGCCTCAGGATTTGAGGTCTGTTCTTCCCTCTCTCCATAAAAGTTGTCTATGGTGAGAGCTCTTTTTGGTTTTTTATTCATTTTTTTTAAAGGTGTGAGGTCTGTTTAGGGCAAAGGTGGGACAGCTGCTTTAATTTGCCCTGGGGCAGTTCTGCTGATTGAGTTATTTCAGGAACTGGGCAGTTCTGCTGATTGAATTATGTCAGGGCTGGGCAGCTCCGCTGATTAAATTATTTCTGGTGCTTATCAGACCTGTTGTTTGATTGATTGCTTTAAGGTGCTGTGTAATGGCAGCTAGTTACGATGCTCATCAGGGGTTCAGTGGTTCACAATCTATCCTCCTCAAAAGGCAGACCCTCCAAACCACCTGCCCACAATCAGGACAAATTGTTCCAAGAGGCTCGCAGAAGACTCCCAGGTGTGTGAAAAGCACAACGCTCCCACCCCTGTTCTGACTCCTGTTCCAGCTCCCTGCTCCAGCTCCCTGCCCCGGTCTCCCTGTGCTGCAGTCTGGGTTCAGTAGGCCACCCCCTGCCCCATTAAAGCAGACCTGTTTTGAGGTTCTTCCAGAGTATCTTCTTCTAGAATCGTGTTGTTCTCCGGATATTGTGGATTTTTTTGATTCAGAATCAGTCTAGAGGCTTCATATTTTGTTGGTTTGAGGGGAGGTTAGAGGAGGTTACACAGAATCCTGTCTGATCTCCGCCACCATGGCTCCACCCCCGGAAGGAACCACACAATCACTATGGAATAATTTTGAGAAGATTTACTCATCACCAAGGTAACCAAGAAAACAAATTTAAATATAAATAACATGAAACAAGCCAGAGCAATGTAGTAATGTACATCAAATCTCTTTGTATCCTATTAACCACTCCCAAGGCCCATTTATTTCATCAGCACATTTTGAGTTCTGGATGTCTCTCATGTAGTTGTCTGATCCCTAGATGTCGTTTGTCCTTCCTTCTTTAAGACGACCAATGATGTCAGGAAAGTGATAATATGACTTGGAAATGAATTGGATTTAAGTGAGGCAGAGCTGTGCAAAGTCAGAGTCCAGTGGTAAGACATGGGTCAGCACAACTGATGATAGCCCTTGCCATCCCAAAATGCCTTCTTTTGTACTTTTTGGAATGGTCTTCATTCTCAGGGCAACCCCGGAAGGGGGCTGTTTCTCTAGTTCCCAATCATTTTGTAGAAGTTCTCCAATCTTGAAACTTTTGTGTTTATAAATTAAAACTAATCCCATTCCAGGGTTTCAGATGTATAAATAGCAAATTCCTCACGTTTGACTCATTAAACTAAGCCACAGTAATCAGACCATATCAAGAGGTATATTGCCAAAGGAGGTAATCTATATGGGAAGGGGATTTGGAAACACATGCTATCATTTTCACTGGAAGGAACAGAGGACACCGACCTTAGAAAAGGTGGATAGGAGCTCTAAATCTCAACTTAAACTGTGGGTTACAATTCCATATGGAGTCTTAACTGAATGTAGGTTTTTTTTTGTTTTGTTTTGTTTTTGCAAAATTATGTTTAGCAAATGTTTGCTTTATATACTTTAAAAAAAAAATTCCGCTATACCCAGAGTCATAAGAATTTCTCTAATGAAAAGGGGTTGAGACTGGAAAAAGTTTAAGAAGTTTTGCTCAGGAGAGTTGGAGTGATCAGATTATATTTACTTTTATCACCCGAGTTGATAACAAGCACCAATATTGAATAATTAGAGGACAGTAGATCTCAGTTGAACCCAAGGAGAGAGATGTTTGATTGTAAGAGCTGGAATTAGCTACCACATTTAAATTTTGGGAGTTTCTGGAATTATGGATGGGAGGGGAAGACTTTGAAAAAGGCAGAATTTAGACTTGACAATCTCAGAATTTGAGTTTAAGATTTAGATGGAAAAGGTAAAAAAAAATAAGTTGAGGCACAATAAAATTTTAAAGGATATGCTTAGAAACATTAATTTTTTGTTAAAACCCAAGAACTTGGCTTAGTATCTTGCCGATAGAATAATGCAGTATTGGTAATAGCAAATAAAACACTGGAAAAGTACAAGTTTTTATTGTAGCAGCAGATGGTCAGTGATTCAGAAAGTAACAGCCAAATTTGGCTTGTAAAGTTACTTAACCCTGCTTAGTTTGTTCTCTGCTTAGAATCAGGTTACTTGGTTACTCAGAGAATCTTTAAAAAAAAGATGTATGTGGAAGCTAGGTGGTACAGTGAATAGAGCATCAACCCTAGAATCAGGGGAACCAGAGTTCAAACCTATTAGCTATGTGACCCTGAGCAATTCAGTTATTACCATTACCTCCGGAAAATAAGTCCTCTTTGTAGGTTGGTTGAACCAAAGGCAATTAATCACAATTTCTTTGTAGGTCTTACTGAAGACCAATCTTGTCTCTTTATCTTCTGTCTCAGCCAGACCTTAAAATAAGGCACACAGACATTGAACTTATATTTAAAATGGGATCTTTAAGATTTAGGGTAGTAAGAATGCTTGTGAAAGGAGGTTAATTTGATGGCAGAATATAATACACAGGATTTACTGCTGTCAGTGAGGTATATAGAAACATTTATTAAGTATTAAACTGTTTACAGTGACAATTAAAAAATAGGTAATCATTTAAAATTTGGCAATCCAAAGTTTAAAAGCCAGTGTTAAAAATTTAAGCCTTCTTTCTGTTGATTCTTCCTCTGCAGGCTTTCCCCTATAGGTATAAAGAAACAAAAGTGTTAGGTGCATACTTCTCAAATCAACAAACTATGTGCCTGTGCCATAGCAGATGTTAAACTCTAGACTTCTCACCATGAATTAGAGCCTCACACATACCAAAAAGCAGATTCTTATTGAATATCTGGATAGGCATTTTGTCACTTCAAATAATCCCAACCTGACCTAATTATCAACATTTAAAACTTAAAGACTTTAAAGATTTGGTCTTCAGACTAGGAAGAAATCTTCAGGATGGGAGAATTTAAGGTTGTTTTTTTTTATTTTAAAAAAAAGCTTATTGTCTTGTTTTTATAACCCCATTCATTTCTTAGTCTATTGCTTTCCCCCTGCCCAAATGACTTTCCTGACAGAAGAGATAAAGGGGGAAAAAAAAAATCAAACAGGGACTGTTTTCCAAAGACAACCTTTGGGACTTTGGTCTAACAAATCTTAGAACCTAACAAATAGAATAGGGATAAACTTCTGTGTGTTCCTATGTGAAACACCCAAACCCTCTCAGATACTATGCCCATGATATTGAGCTTCATTAATTTTGTATAACTCTGGAACAGAGATGACTTCCTGAATTCTATACATGCTTCTATTAAACAATTTGGTTCAATTAGTCATATTTAAGATAAGGTCAAAATGAATCTTGAGTTGTTGTGCTTCTACAATGTTATTGTACTTTGTACTTTTGGGATTGAAGACAAACCTTTTAAAAGTTTTTTTTTTTTTTTTTTTTGCCAAGGCAATTGGGGTTAAGTGACTTGCCCAATGTCACACAGCTAGACCGTGTTAAGTGTCTGAGATCAAATTTGAACTCAGGTCCTCTTGCCTTCAGGGCTGGTGCTCTATCCATTGTGCCACCTAGCTGCCCCAGTTGGTGGTGTTTTTAAGAGGCTTATGGTTCTTCAGTTCTCCATTTAACACTGGAGAAAAAGAGACTAGGAAAATGTTATTTTTAAAACTAGAAAATGAAAATAGTTTCAATATGATTTACTATTTGGGTTGGGATTTGTTGGGTAGAAGGAGAATAGAGGGAAGGGGGATAAAGAAGTGACAATGCTTTATCTTGGATATTTTAAGTGCCAAAGTCTCAACAGATTGTCTTTGGGAAAAGCTTCCCATTTGATTTTTCTTATCTGTTGCCAGGGAAGACTCATTTGGGCAGGAGGGAAGCAACAGACTAAAATGAATGGGATTATAAAAACAGAAGACAAAACCTATATAGTAAGTTAGAGAGGGAGTCAATCTGATCTCACTGTCTTAGTTCTAAACTAAGAACTATAAAAAATGACCTAAGTTCTTATAGTTTATATATAATTCTTTCTACAATTCTTTAAAGGAAAAGAAGCCCAACACTTGGATAAAACTCAGAATGCTTTCTTGAAATATTATATCCCCTTACCTCTACAAAAGGGCCATTGTGGAATAAATTTCCAAAGAAGAAATTTCACCTCAGGCATATCTAAATCTAAAAAAAAAAATACATTTAGGGCTAGTGATTCTTTTCTCCCAAATTATTTAAGAGCGGTTCAGATTATCTAGAATCTTATGGTGAAACTAGTAAGGGCTAACAAGGACTTGAGAGGTACTTTAGTACCCATTTTCTGGATTAAAAAAAACAAAATCACTAAAGCTTGTAAGTATGCATTATTTGAAAAATTCTATAGACAAATGTTATTTTATATGACAATTGTGCTGCTATTAAGCTACAGAGGCAGGATTGCACCTAAAAATTTACTTCCTAGCTCTAGATGAGATTTGATAGGGGAAGCATTTGAAATTGGACAGAGAATGATTCAAATTGAATTCTTCCCTGACAAAGTCAGTTGAATTTGCTACAGGCAAACACCAAGTATGATTCTTTTCTGATCAACTTATTTTTATCTCATGTAAATCCCATTGGATTTAAGACAAGAATCAGGGTTAGAACCATACCTTGAAACTATCTCAGTCTGCTTCTCTTTGCTTACCTGTGGCCCAGTTTGACCTTTATAAGGTCTGTTTGAGCTGCCTACCATCCATTCTAGTTAAAATCTGAGGGAAGAAATTTCAAAGCATTAGAAGAGTTTGAAAATTAAGACAGACTAGACACCACTTAGCAAGGTTAAGTTTCCTGCCTTGAGTATATCATTTAAGTTAGACTTTTCTTTTCTTTTAATTTAAGCATTTGAATTAAAGGAAAATTGTGCTCAATTTAACTTTGAGCTTTATGTTGGGGAAGAGAATGAGTTTCTCCCCCCCCCCCCCAGCCAAAAGGTCTTCTATACCTGTAATCACATGAAATACGATGAAGATGCAAGCTTACACGCATCATGCTTACCCATTTTGTTTTGACAAGTAGCCTCATGTTTTTGGAGGTTTTCACGTGGGACCACATGGCGAGCATTATATTTACAGCTAGCCATTTCTTTTGCCTTCTTTGGGTTTTTCTGAAGAAAAGAAAGCCCTGCTGTTTAAGGCGGCATTACAGAAGTTCTTACTATCCCTTTTCCTATGCAAACTGTCCCCCCCTTTTCTTTTATCTTCCTACCCCTCATATTTTCTGATTTAGGGAGATAAGAGTAGAAATACTCACTTTTTTGCATTGTGCAAGGTGATACTGCATTCGACTTTCTGATATGAAATGGTTTGGGTCATAAGGGCACTGTATTTTGCCGTCTGGATCCATGATGACCTGGGCAGCAGAAACAAGCCAACATGCAAGACTAAATCTTGATAATGCCTTTTTCTCAAAATAGAACTGGATAAGACAGGTTTCCTCCTATCCTGTTTCTAGGAAACGCTTCAATCACCTGAAGCCGCTGCATTAAGAGTCTCTAGGGAAGGGATTCTGCCTCTGAAGCTTAAAGACACATGCTTCTCCTCAGTAAGTCTTCCTGTAAGTTAGACTTGTGTTTGTAGGTTTCTGGGAACGAATAAGATTTGTGCTCTTAGAGTGAGGTACTGGGCACCTTACCTGCAGGTAAGGGGTATCCCTTCTCAATCTCTCACCCCAAGAAGAATTATAAGACTAAACTTGACAATTCTAACATTGTGTTAGCATGGGGAAGAGAAAAAAAGTCCCTAAACTCAAGAAGTTTATATTCTACTGGAATAAGACACGTCTGCTATGTCCTGTTTAAGCTGGGGCAAGCCAGGACAGAGAAACTCGAATTTCTTCATTGCCCTATCAATTAACAAGCATTTCTGAAGTGCCTTCTTTGCACCAGAAATTGTCAAGCTCTGGGGTTACTTAAAAAAAAAAAAAGAGGCAAAAGTCATAGGCAAAAGCTAAGAAAAAAGTTTCAAGAAGCTTATAATATATAAAGGAGAAAAGAATGCCTTACAGCCTTGCTGCCTCCTTCCACGCTACAAGAGATGCTCACTAAAACAAAACAGCAACAAAAAACCCCAGAACCGCTTTAAAGATGTTCTAAAAAAGAGCAACTTCTCATTCAAATTCACTGCCTGGGCAGACTAGTTTCAAAGTGTGGCACACTGGTAGAATCCTGGGCATCTGTCAACAATAGAGTCTAGAAAGGAGGTAGGTTCATAGCAGCACTAAGCCCCGAGGTCAGCTGGCCCTCTGACCTTTCCCCCTACGGTTCTGTCTTCAGAGAAGCCTTCCAAGTTTAGATCTCATTTAGTTAGGAGAGGGAATTGTTCCTCAGAGCAGCCACTTGGAGGCTGGAAGGCACGTGCTGTCTGGGGAGCCCAAATGTTAGCTGCCACTCTAACTTCAAGGACTCCCAAGTTACCCAGGCAACAGCTGCAGGCCAGGATTGTTGAAAATACAGATCAAGAGAATCAGGCATGAATGGTAGGAAGGGAGGAGGTCGAGTTTATTCCGGATCTGCTCTCTATCATGCCTGGGGCACTGGCAAAGGGCATAGAGATAGGTTGTCAAATGCCTGAAGGCACATCTGCCACCTAAGTGATTAAGTCCAGAGATTTGGGCACAGGTGCCTCTTAGGAAACACTGTCACAAGTTGGTGCCCCTGCTCAAAAGCTTCCTCTGAATTTTAATGATCAGATTAGAGCTAGGAACTGTATGCTTCACCTAAAGGTAGTTGGACCTCTGAAAAACAGTGACACAGGTTTACTAAGTATTCTAGAACACTATTAAATCTTGTTATCAGTGATAGGAACCTGTGCTAACTTGAGTTAGTTGTCAGACTGTAACAACATAGTGTTATTTTATAGGGGGAGGAAAAAAAGGCCCAGAGAAAGATAACCAGACCATGGACTTAAAGGAAAAATTGGGATTTCAACCTAGTAACTCCCTAATTTTCATTAAAGTAGCAAAGTCTGTAAGACTTATAGATAATTTGAGAATCATAGCAAATGTGCTTTGGAGAAAAGGGTAGTTTTTCTTTAAAAAAAAGTTGCTAAAAGTTAGAGTTAAAAAAAAAACACAACACCTGTTTATCCTTGAAACAAGTTTTAGGTCTGGGAGTGGGTTCTAGAGCCAGGATAATTTTCCAACTGGTTAATTGTCTTCTTAATTATGTGAGATTATCTTACTTGAGAACTCCTTAAAGGTGAGTAACCTTGTAAACAAATGATTTAATACACTGAAAGTGCTTTTCAAGTCTTTAGAAATGCTAGTTATTGTTATTACATCTTTCGCCAGCCATATCTACTCCCACTAACTAGTTAAGAGACTCACCAAATTCTTGAAGTAGTCTGCCTTGTCAAGAATTCAAGAGGAGGGGTCACTCCTGTATTAAAATCCTTCTGCAAAAGAGGAGACAGGCAGATTCATGGGACAATGAGGAAAACTAACTGCTCTTCAGGGGAATGAAAAATGGCTTTGACCTCAATTCTACCTTAACTGCTCCAACTTGATCACAGAATCCATGATTTGTCGTTTAGTGATTAGAGGTTTGACTTTACAACTCTCATAAGAAAGTCTTTTCTAGCTTGTCTCAGTTAAGTTTAATTTTGTGACACTAACCCCTTTTCCAAACTAGTAAAGTCTATGGAAGTCTATTACTCAGAATCACGTTTTTAAATGTATAAGATATAAGATTACAAAGGAAATCAATTACATTGAAATAAAGTTTATCAAAATGTTTAATAAAAGCAAAAAAAAGTTAATATACCTCAGGTTAAGAACCCCTGAGAGTTAAGGTTTCTTCTTTAAAACATTCAGAAGACAAACATCATTAAAACCCCTAATATGTATTCAGCCCATTACACAGGAACCAGGAGTATAAAGACACAGTTCTTCTCCTCGAGAAGGTTAACCTCTAGTTAGAGATGAAACACAGGAAGGAAATATGAAATTACATTCGAAGCTGGATGTTATAGACTAAGTCCTATGGAAGAAGCAGGATTACTCTGGGTCTTGAAGATACAGTAAAGTGAAAAGACTGGACGTGAGAGGAAGCAAGGCAGAAAGGGGCCAGGATGATGAGGAGACCATCCAGAGAAGAAACTAAGTTTAGAGAAAGCTGGGTCAAGGAAGACCTTGGAAAAGAATATAGTGAAAGAGATTCCAAAGTCTTCTAGAAAGTTCCCACTCACCTTAAATAAAAGAGGCTAATATCAGTGCCGCTGTTCACTTCATAGTTTAAGAGTTCCTTGGCCCTCCTTTTATCCTCACCCTTATTACGGAGAAAACCAATGAAATATCTCCAAACTTATTCAGGATGTGCTCTCTCTAGTTTCTTCACAGGCCTGCCTGAGATAGCAGGTGATTCCATTCTTTCTAATGGTATGCTCTCCACCTGATCGTGTGATTTTCCCAATCCTACAGCCTCCTAAAATCACAACAGTAAACTTATGAGAAAGTCACCAAGACTCTTCCCCCACCTCCTTATCCCCTCCTCTTTTTCCAACTAAAGAAACTCTATCCTTTATTGCTGCCTGATTTTTTCCATTAGTAATTCATTCCTTTATATTATGCATTGCTCTTTCCAAACTTCTCTTTTAAAGACCAAATGCTTTTGGGAGGGAAAACACATTAAGTTCCTAACAGCCTGGTGTGAATGAGTCCTCTCTCCTCCTCCCTTCCCCAAAGAGAATTAGTCCCCTGAGCCTAGGGAAGGTAAAACTGAAATCAAATCTGGTCTATTTCCTAATTTTACCTAAGCCCTGTTCCTTTCTTTCCCTTTCAAAACAACAACCACCAAATAAAACTTCCTAGGAAAATTAGGGAATGAAACAAAGATTTCTTTGTTTAAATATCTCAAGAAAATCCATCTGCTTCACACATAGTTGACTCTTCATGATGCCATTTGGAGTTTTCTTGACAAAGATATTTGAGTGGTCTGCCATTTCCTTCTCCAGCTTATTTAACAAATAGGTAAACTGAGGCAATCAGGGTTCAGTGACTTGCCTAGAATTACACAGTTAGAAGTATCTGAGGCCAGATTTGAACTCAGAAAGATGAATCTAACTGACCCCAATCTACTACATCACCTATTTGCCTGCATACATAGTATCTTCTCAAAAAAAAAAAAAAAAAGAAAGGAAAAAAGGAAAAAAAAGGCAAAACTGGCTAATATAATGGCTGTGAAGGAGAACACATGTAATTTCCTTTTGCTTATAATTTGTCATTTCTTAACAGGAATGAGCAAGCACTTATTAAGTACTTACTATGTGTCAAGTAAGGTGCTAATGTCTGAAGATATAAAGAAATGCAAAAAACAAAAACAAAAACAAAAACAAACCGTGGTCCTAGTCCTCAAGGCAAGGAGTTCAGATTTTAATGGGGTAGATCGAATGCAAAAAAAATTGGGGTGACCAGGAAAGACCTCCTGAAGATAGGATTTGAGCTTCCTTCTTGGAGGAAGCTAGGGAGTCTAGGAAGTAGAAGTGAAGAGGAAAAAAAAGTACGATGAGTCTGGGGGATAGAGTACAATGGTTCCATATGGTAGATAGAGGGTCTTGGGAAAGGGCAGCAAGTTGGCAAGTCTAGATGGATTGTAAAGGGCATGGAAGGGTTTAATGTGTGAGAAAATTTAAAAAAAATAGGAAATCAGGTTGTGAAGAGCCTTTAAAACCAAACAGATTTTCTATTTGATCCTAGAGGTTATAGGGAGCCACTGGAGTTTATTGAATGGCATAATCAGGAGCATAATTCAGGAAAATCATTTTGGCAGCTGTATGGAGAATGGATTGGAATGGGGTAAGTCTTGAAACCATTTAGAAAGCTATGGCAATAATTCAATTGAGAGGTAATAAACTAGGGTAGCTGCTATATGGCAAGAGTAGGGGACAGATGTTGTGAAAGAAGAAAGGATGGGGTGGCTACATGGTACAGTGGTTAGAATACCAACCCTGGAGTCAGGAGGACCTGAATTCAAATTTGACCTCAGACACTTATGAGCAGTATGACCCTGGCAAGTGACTTAACCCCAATTGCCTCCAAAAGAAAAAAAGAAGGAAGAATAGACAAGGTAACAATTGATATGTTGTCTTAAATGAGAGTGGGAATGATGTTGAGATTGGGAAACAGGTGACTGGGAGGAGGTTGGAACCCTTGTCAGTAATAGGAAATTTGGAAGAAGAGAGAGTTTGGGAGAGGGGGATGATGTCAATTTTGGACATAATGAGTTTGAGAAGATATCTAAAAGACATCCAGTTGGAAATAGTCAGTAGGCAGCTGGTAATGCAGGACTGGAGCTCAGGAGAGAACTTAGGATTGGGTATGGCCATCTGGGAATCATCTGCACAGAGATGGTAATCAAGTCCGTGAAAGCTGATGAGATTATTAAGTGAATAATATGGAAGGAAGAAATCCTTGGGAAGACATTCTCATTTAGTGGATGTATCCTGGATGAAAAGTAACCCGAGGAGGCATAGTCTGATAAACGGGAAGAAAAACCAGAAGAGTATAAGAGCTAAACAAAAAACATTGGAACTGTTTAGAGGAAGCTGGATTAGTCTGTTTGATGCAGGCCTTGGAGAATGGGTATCTTTCCGTGGGTACAGAGAACTGTGTGTTTGGGGGTGGGGCATTTTAGTTGAAGGATCAGGTTAAGTGGGAGTCTGGTAGAAATAGTAAATTTGTCAGGAATAGATAATATCTGTAGAGTAGTAGTAGTAGCAGTTAAAGTTGGTGAGATAGACTGGGACTAGGCTTTGAATGACAGGCAAGTTTTGTGTTTTGTTTTATGTGAAACGGAGTTTTCTCCCCACCCCAAGCAAATGCAGAGAGGCCCAAAAGGGGAAGTCTGGGGTGGCGGTGGGGGGTGGGAAATTGAATTTATAAAAAGGAAGCAGGAGAAAGCTCTCAGTTTGTGAACTATGACAGCTTATTACCCCTGGAGCCAATCACAGAGGCAGCAGGAAGAGAGTTACCAAACAGGGCAGTTGTCCCCGCTCTGGGCCTTTGGGTGCCTCTACTGCTCGGGTGATCAGTGAGAACTCCCCCCCAGCTCGCCATCATGTCGATGGCCTCCTGCTACCAGCACAAGTTGACTGAGAAGCTCACTATTCTGAATGACCGAGGGCGAGGGGTTCTCATTCGCATTTATAACATCAAGAAGGTGAGTGGGACCTGCTGAACTCAGCCCAACGGGGCTGTGGGGAAGTTGTTTTTCTGAGGCCTCAAGGTCAGTGGTTAGTGCTTACTCTCCTATGCTAACCTTGCTTTTTGCTAATTTTCGTGTCTCTAATCACATTTAAAGGACCGAAGGAGATCAAATCCTCTAGCATTACTGGGGGGGGGGGAGGGGAGGCAGATGGGTGAGCTCCTTCTCTACTTCCCTCTTTCCTTATTCTCGGTCTCATCACTGATCATTGGCAGAAGTACCATGGTACAGTGTCCTATTAACTCTGGAGTCAGATGGTCCGTGTTAATATCCCATCTCAATTACCCATGTCCTTGGGAAAAATCATTTAATTTCCATGAAGTGTGTGTGTGTATGTGGGGGGGATTCCTCATCAGAAGAAGGAGAGGTTGGACCAGATGGGCCCAGCCTTCTATAGTTATAATTTTATGGTTGGTACCATGGTGAGAATCTGGTTTTTTGCTGGGGCAGAAGCAAGAAGAAAAGTCTTGAACCAGAATCCCAGGATTCTTTGACACAGGCTCCTCAGCCTCATCACAGACAAAACCTGGGGGGAAGGGAGAGCCTAATGTCTGGGTAGTGAAGGGGAATATCTCTTGAGATAGATATAGCCATTTTCCCCTGCTGGGATGAACCTAACACAGAAGCAATGAGTTTAAATGGATACTAAGTAGAACAAAAGGGGGTTGAAGATGGCCCAGTGGAGAGAGAGGGGCAGGGGGTAGGTAGGAGAGCACTACAAGAGAAAAGAGAATGGGGAGAAGGAGTGTGGGGTTAGGAGGAGAGCAGCAGGAAAGAGTTTTATGCATTTTGCTATTATTATACTATAATTGTCCATAAATGGGTTTCTGACCCATGTCTCCCACGGTGCCCTTTGTGGAGAAGCTGGCCTGGGAGAAACCAAATTGCATTACTGAACCTCCCCCTAACCATTTTAGCTGCAGATCTACCAAGCAGGCCGACTGCCTCACTTGCTCCTTCCGGCCTAGGCTAGGGCGTCATTTAGCTTAGCTTCCTCTTTGTGCTGGGCCATGCAGAGAGAAGCCCTTAGCTGTGTTCCTCCCATTTTCTGATGTTTCTGTGGCCAGCCAGCCTAGCTAGTCCTCCAATGCCAGCCTGGAGGAAGCAATCCTCCTTCCTAAAGTGGGACAAGAGGATAAATGAGACAGGCAGAGTCTAGCTGGTCAGAGGGCAGATAGACATCCTCTCTGTTTTTTTTCCACCCAGACTTGTTCAGACCCTAAATCCAAGCCGCCTTTTCTCCTGGAAAAGTCTATGGAATCATCTGTCAAGTACATCAACAAGAAATTCCCCAACATAGATGTCCGAAGCAGCACGGTGAGAAGCCTGCCTCTGTCCTTTCCTCTTTTTTTAAATTACATTTAACTTCTCTCCCTGGAAGATTTATTTATCACCCTCTACCCTGGAAAAAAAGAAAGAAAAGAAAAATTCCTTATAACAAACACGCACAGTACAAACAAAGGGAACTCCCGTACTGACCATGAGAACATTTTTTTAATTAAAGCTTTTTATTTGTATAACATATGTATGGGTAGTTCCCCAGCATTGATCTTTACAAAGCTTTCCATTACAAATTTTACCCCCAGTCTCCTCCCCTCCCCTAGATGGCAGGAAGTCCACTACATGTTAATAATGTTGAAATGCTTGAGAAGTTGTGCAAGAAAAATCCTATCTACAAGAAAAAAAAAAAAGAATCAGAGAAACGCAACACAATGCAAGCAAATGTCAATAGAGATCATGAAAATGTTACGTTGTGGTCCATATTTCATATCCCTCTCTCTGGGTGTATATGGTTTTCTTCAGTGAACAATTGGAACTGGTTTGAGACAATTCTTTGTTGCAGAGAGCCGTGTCCATCAGAATTGATCATCATATAGTCTTGTTGTTGTCGTGTATAATGATCTCCTCGTTCTGCTCATTTCACTCAGCATCAGTCCATGCAAGTCCCTCCAGGCCTCTCTGAAATCGTCCTGCTGGTCGTTTCTTACAAAACAATAATATTCCATGACATTCATATACCATAATTTATTCAGCCACTCTCCAATTGATGGGCATCCATTCAGTTTCCACTACAAAAAGGGCTGCCACAAACATTCTTGCAAATGTGGGGCCCTTTCCCTCCTCTAAGATCCCATGAGAACATTTTAACTCTTTTAACTCCAGTCCCACCCCAGGATGAACTAGACCCTCATTCTCCACCTAATCTTCCCCAAATAGGGGGCTTGAGACTGGAAATTATAACAATAGCTAGCATTTATATCAAGACATTTCTCATTTTTTCTTCACTGCAACTCTGTGAGCTAGGTGATTATTGCTGACCACCATCCCACTGAATCACCTAATTGTTTATTTTGATTTGATTTGTCTTATGTTTATGACTTTATAAGTTCTGAATATTCATTCTGAGATTGTAAGGCTGGAAACCTCCACTGGCCCAAGCAGTATCCCTCCCTTCCCCATGCAGGGTTAGTAAAAATACTCTCTTAGAGCTTGGCCTGTGGTGTGCCTGGATCCCTCGGCACTCAATCAGGTGAAACTTAGGGACCCTGCCTCAGAACTGTGTTTTTAAATGTATAACATAAAATTCATAGGATTATAAAAGAAATCAAATATGCTGAAATGTAGTTGTTAGAAAAAAATGTAATTTTTTTATGTTTATGGACCCAGGTTAAGAGGAAGAAAACTAGATCATCCTAACAGATTTTTTATTTGATTGCTGTTCTTAACTTCCTAAATTCACCTTCTCACCTCAGGCTTACTTCTAACTCTGTTGAGCTCCTTTCTCATCAATCCCTCTTTTTTTTTTCCAGCATAGCTTGATATAATTGAAAGAGTGTACTTTGGGTAGAATCCCTACGCTGACTTTTGACTATGAACAAGAGACTTTTTTCTTTTTTTTTAATATTTTATTTTATTTCCCCCCAATTACATGTAAAATAATTTTAACATTTGCTTAAAAATGTTTTTTAATTTCAAATTATATCCTTCTCTTCCCCTCATTGAAAAGGCAAGTAATTTGATATAGATTATACATATGCAATGTACTTCTTTTTCTAGAGGTGTGTCACATTTTAAAAATTATAAATCCTTCAGAATTGTTTTGGATCATTGTATTGCTAAAAATAACTAAGTCATTCACAGTTGCTCACCCAATAATATTGCTGTTTCTGTGTACAATGTAGCCCTGGTTCTGCTTATTTCACTTTGCATCACTTTGGATAATCTTTACAGGTTTTTACAGAATACAGAGGGTATTCTGCTTTTCATTGTATGTAGCACAGTAGTATTCATCAGAATCATATACAGCTTGTTTAATCATTCCCCAAATGGTGGACATCCCCTCAATTTCCAATTCTTTGCCACCACTAAAAAAGTTACTATAAACATTAGTACATATAGGTTCTTTTCCTTTTTGTTTTTTATCTCTTTGGGACATGGACCGAGTAGTAGTATTTCAAAGGTTATGCATGATTTTATAGCTCATTGGGCATAGTTCCAAACTGATCTCTAGAATGGTTGAATCAATATAGCACTTCACCAACAGTGCATTAATTTCTCAATTTTCTCACATCCCTTCCAACATGTCATTTTCCTTTCCTGTTATATTAGCCAATCTGATAAGTGTGGAGTGATAGCTCAGAGTTGTTTTAATTTGCATTTCTTTAGTCAATAGAGATGTAGAGCATTTTTTCCATATGATTATAGATAGCTTTGATTACTTCAAAGGAAAACTGCCTGTTCATATCCTTTGACCATTTATTAATTGAGGAATGGCTCTGGCTGTAATTTTTTTTTCAGTTATGTGTTACTATGTTTTCTCCTCCATTCTGTTTTCCCCCCGTTTATCCTATTCTCTCCTTTTGCCTTGTCCCTTCTTAAAAGTATCTTGCTTCTGACTTTCACCTCCTTTAGTCCACCTTTCTTTCTGAAATCCCCTTTCTCTTATCTTCTCCCCTCTTTTGTTCCCTTCCTTCTCCTAATTTCTTACATTGCGAGATAGATTTTTTTATCCGAGCGTGTGTGTATTATTTTCTCTTTGAATCAATTCCAATAAGACTTCCATTTCTTCCTATATTCCTCTCCACTGTAAAAGCTCTTTCATGTTTCTTTTATGTTAGATAATTTGCTCAATTTTAACTCTCTCTTTCCTGTTCTCCCAGTGTATTCCTTTTTTTCCACCATTTAATTTTGTTTTTCTAGATAATTATTCTATAACATTCAACTCACATCTTCATCCTCTGTGTATCTATCTATTCTGTTAAATTGCTCTAATAAGAAAAATTTTAGGAGTTACAATTATTCTTTTCTTATATAGGAATACAAAGTTTAACTTTATTCAGTCCCTTATTATTTCTCTTTACCTTTTTATGTTTCTCTTGAGTCTTGTATTCGAAAGTAAAATTTTCTATTCAACTCTAATCTTTTCATCAAGAATGCTTGAAATTACTCTAATTCACTGAATAGCCACTTTCCCCCTGGGAAGATTATACTCATTTTGCTGGGTAGATGATTCTTGGTTGTAATCTCAGCTCTTTTGTCCTCTGGAATATCATTTTTTTAAGCCTTCTTATCCTTTAATCTGCTCAATTTTGTGTTATCCTGACAGTGGCTCCATGATATTTGAATCGCTTCTTTTTTGGCTTGTTCACAATATTTTCTCCTTGACCTAAAGGCTCTGGAATTTGATTATAATATTCCTGGAAGTTTTCCTTTTAGGATTTTTTCTAGGAGGTCAGCAGTGGATTCTTCCCATTTCTATTTTACTCAAGATAGTTCTCCTTGATGATTTCTCGAATGATGGCTAGGCTCTTTTTTTGATCATGACTTTCAGGTAATCCAATAATTCTTAAAATTATTTCTTCTGTGTTTTCCAGGCCAGTTGTTTTTCCATTGAGATATTTCATGTTTTCCTCTATTTTTTCATTCTTTTTTATTTTGTTTGATTGTTTTTTGATGTCTTATAAAGTTATTGATTCTCACTTGTCCAATTCTAATTTTTAAGAACTTTTCCTGCTGACTTTCTAAGTTGTCTTAGGTTAGACTATTGTTTCTCCCTGTCCTTATGTGGGTTTTGCTGCTTCAGAATTTATTTTGAGGCATCATTTAAAGTTGTTTGAAGGGGTTTGGGGAGAACTCAAGACAATTCCTTCCTTTTTTCACCTTCTTGGCTCTGCCCTTTGCAAGTGGCTTTAATCTGAGTCTCAGTTTCCTCATCTATAGAATGGATATATGAATACTTGGACTAGTTGTCTCACAGGGCTGTTGATGATGATAATGATAACAAATATAATAACTAATGTTGACTAGTGCTTATTAAACTAAATATTTAGCAAATATTACCTCATTTGATCCTCACATCAACCTTGGGAGGTAGGTCCCTACGTTTTTATAGTTGAAGAAACTGGAGGCAAACAAAAATTAAGTGATTTGATTAAAGTCATACAGCAAGTAAATGTCTGAGGATGCATTTGAATTCACATCTTCCTGACTCCAGACCCATAGCTCTATACTTTTGTTATCTGTTCACAGAAAGCACTTTGCTTTAAGAACAATTCTATGTACATGTAAGTTGCTATTTATCCCTTCTTTTTGCAAAGCCAAGACTTGGAAAGTTCCCATCTTTCCTCTTTTCCCATCCAATGAGTCCTTGTCCATCTATTATAAATCTTCTGGTATGGCCATAGAATCATTGATTTCTGCAACAGGAAAGATAATAGTGTCATTAAAAGAATAGATTGTTTCATGTTGCCTTTTGGGCAGGACCACACTGAGACTTTTTTAGACTATTTACCCTGTGCAGGATTGTCCAAAGAGAAACACATTTCTCTTAGTCATATTTTAACATCTGTTAGGAAGTTCTCTATGTCTAACCTGATTCCTTCTTGCTGTTGATTGAGCCCAATTCTTTTTTTTTGTTCTATTGTTGTTCTTTCCAGCAACATTTAGGACCTGTTCATCGTGACAAAACAGAAATTGTCAGATTCCTCACCAGCTATTACCAATCATTTGTGGATGTCATGGAATTTCGGGTGAGTAGCTTTAATTCTTTCCTGTCCTTGGGATACTGGGTAGGGACTCTGTGGTATCCTTTCTCTCTCCCAGAAGGCTGATAATCTAAAAGTGTTTGAGATTAAATCCATCCTCATGATAATCAAAACCTTTGGTACTAGAATTAGAATTATCTAAAAGATAATATACTCAGGGACCATGACCTCTGTCTGTTGTCTTCCCTAGGAACTTAAACTGGAAAATCCTAGAGGACCGATCACAAGGGAAGTGGAGTGATATGAAGTTTAGTAAAGGAGATAGATAACATTGGAAAAGGGACAGGTGTTACTGTATTGGAAACTTGAATTGAGAGCATTTACTGGGTAGAAGGGATCCACGAGCCTCTGGTCCACAATTGGTCCACAATAACTCCAAAGTATTACATTGTTGAAGCATTCTATCAATCATATCAAATACATGATATTGCCAATTCACTTTAATTTCATCTGAACGGCTTCATCTTGGCCAAGTACCTTGACTACTATGGATCTTGGTTTCCCATGTATTCCCATAGTCCATATTTTTAAAATGAAGAGTTGAATCAGTTAACCAATCAATAAACATTTATTATTTACTATGTGCCAGACACTGTGCTAAACATGGGGATACAGAAAGAAGCAAAAGAAAGTCCCTACCCTCAAGGAGATTACAATCTAATGGGGGGAAACAACACAGAAATATACACAAAGTTATATACAGAATAACCAAGAAATAATTAACAGAGGGAAGGCTCTGCCATTTTAGAAATTGACTTGGATGCCTTGGGTAGTCTTTCCCAGTATAATACAATGCATGGTTATTTATCAAACACATTTATTATGTATAGACCACTCCAGGGCACTGGGGAAATAAAAAGCTTAGAAAAGACCCAGTCCCTTCCCTCATGGAGCTTCCAGTCTATTACTATAAATTACTATAAAATAAAATGATAAATTCATTATAAATAATTCATTATAAATCATAATTCATGATAAATTCATTAGAGAGTTGTAGCAACTCTATCAAAACATAATTTTAAGAATTTATTTTAATTTTATTTTAAATAAGGGAGTAATGTCTAGCTAGCACCAAAGTATGTTCTAGTCACATTTTGGAAAAGCTAATGCTAGAATATCAAGTAGTTCAGTCCTATAAAAGGACATTTTCATCCAGGTGGGGATGGAGTTTTTATAATAATGCCTATGGAATTATTTTTTAGTGACATATATGAAGAAGTAAAATAGGCATTAGGAGTGGTAAATATGAAATGGATTCAAGAGAGCAATAAAATTGTAATAAGAATGTTATATAAAATAGCATAATGGAAATTCAGTTTGAGACATAAAGAAGTTATGTTATAGGCATTCATCACAAGTATAAAGGAGTGCTATTTATTGTGTGAATTAACACGCAAGAGTTAGCAAGGAAAGGTATTTTAAAAAATAGCAATCAACAAGGGAAAAGACAAGTTCTCTAATGGAATTCACAATTAATCAGGAGGAAGATACTATTAAAGGGAACATGCCATGAGGTGGGAGTACATCATCGACTGGTAGGCTAAATACATAGAGGAGTTAAGAGACTGATCCCAAAATGGGGTTAGCAAAGGAAAGGGATTATACCATTGTCTGGTGGATTAACTCTACAAGGGATTTAGCACCCTAAAAGAGTTAGCCATACCAAGGAGAAAAAACCTCATGAGGGATGTTGGGGGGATTGAGAAGAGAGATTCCGTGTCATGGAAGTAGGGTAAGGAGAAAGATAGCACAAGGTAGAGTGCCCAAGAGAGAGTCAGCAAAGATGGTGAGAGCCCTGGACAAATTTATAGGGGAAATTTAACCTCAGGGGGTTGACACAATTTGGATTTCCAACCAGATGTAGCAAGCTGGGGCCCCCACAGAGGGTGGGACCACGAGGCTAAACTGTTCTCTATTAGTGTCCTTCCCTGCTTGCACCAGGGAGCAATTCTATTAATGCTCCAGTCCCTCTCTGACAACCAGTTACTGAGGATCTCGTCAAATGTAGATCAAAGCATACAGTTTTCACCCTTTTTTGTATGCTTTTTTCTTGTGGTTTTCATCTTTTGTCCTGATTTTTCTTTCACATGACTAATGACTAATGATTTTCACATGACTAATAT
Source organism: Myrmecobius fasciatus (assembly GCA_023553655.1). NCBI lineage: Eukaryota > Metazoa > Chordata > Mammalia > Dasyuromorphia > Myrmecobiidae > Myrmecobius > Myrmecobius fasciatus. Next base: position 57,229 of record JAJPUD010001934.1, on the reverse strand, counting down.
GGAAATATGTTTTAAATGATTGGACACATATAACCTATATTGGATTGCTTGGTGTTTTGGGGAGGGGGAGGCAAGAGAGGGAGGGAGGAAAGTTTGGAACCCAAAGTCTTACAAAAATGAATGTTGAAAACTAACTTTACACGTAATTTGAAAATAAATCGCTATATTTCCTCTTCCACACTTCCCTATCTTACATCTAATCCTGTCTTGCTTTCTTTCCTCAGGATCATGTATATGAGCTTCTCAACACCATTGATGCCTGCCAGTGCCATTTTGACATCGTAAGGCCCCTTGTGTCCTCCTCTCCCTTATATCTATGGGACTAGTCATTTGAAAGAACAGCCATCATGAAGGTTGGAGAAAACAAGAAAGTTTGAGGAAAGGGTACTAGGAATGAAGCCAATCCATGGATATGGGGAGAGGGGGAAGGAAGCATTTCCTTAGGAGACAGAGGACCTGAGTTCAAATTGTATCTTTGATACTCTCTGGGTGACTTTGGGTGAGCCATTGAATCTCCCTGAGTCTCAGCTGCCTCATTTGTAAGAGGAGAAAGTTGGACTAAAAGTGTTGAGAGGTTCTTTCCATTTCTAATTCTAGGATCCTATGAATATTTAGAATCTACTTTGAGACAGGCATTGGGGAATGTAACTGAATTAGGGGAATGTCTATCTTCATTTGTATTTTCCTGAGACAACAATTCTATTACCTAAAGGACTCAAGATAATGAGTATTTAACATATATTTACAAGTTAAGCAAGCTTTTGATGGAATTTATTTAATGTAAATAAGTACAGAAATTTTCCATGTTCTTTGAATGTTTTCTTATTGATTGTTTTGCTTTTTTTCTATCTCATGCCTTCTTGCTCCACAGTCCCTCTTCTTACTTCTACTTATACCCTTTCCTATTCACCACAGTCTCTGCTTCCCTTATACATTTTCCTGATCAGTAAGGGTTGATCCCACACAGGAAATTTTGCTCACCAGTTAGATCCATCAACTCAAATAGTATTTGCTAGGAAGTGGGGAAGTGGGAAGTTTCAAATTAATGGTCTGTCTGATTTGTAACTCTCCCCCACTTTTCTTCCCTTGCAGAACCTCAACTTTGACTTGACCAGGAGCTACCTTGATCTGATTGTGACCTACACCTCAGTTATTTTGTTGCTGTCCCGGATTGAGGACCGGAGGGTACTCATTGGCATGTATAATTGTGCTTTTGAGATGACACAAGGGCACAGGTGAGATGACTCAAGGAAAACAATTGTTCCAAGTGCCTCAAACTCTAGTGCTCCGAGAGAAACTGAGGCAGTATCACACATTGGAGATTAGGTAATATTTTATTGATATTAATGGAGAGGTAAGACTAGTCAACTGAGTAGGACTATTGTCTCCAAGTATTCAGTGCTCTATTGAGGGGTATCCAGGATTTTATAAGACTCTGTCGCTCAGGGGAACAAAGAGCTCACGGGCAGAAGGAGGGGTTGGGCACTGGGGGGATTGGAGTTCCAGGAAAGGACTATCAATTCAGTTCTGACAGGTTGGGGGTGTGGAGGATCATACATTCTGATAAGTTTGGGGAGAAGCTAGGAGACATTAAGTCTGGGGCCATAAAGATAAGGGGGATGTCTGGGTGTTTGAGATGGGCCATCTGGAGGTTTTATGACTCTTTGGAATGCTAGCCCAATTATTCCTGATGGTCAGAAAGGGGGAGGGGTTTTGTTATTGAGGAAGAACAATTAAGGGAAACTGAGACAGAACAATTGAGGGAAACTGAGACATGGGACTGTGGCACAACAATACTTGGGGCTTTGGGATAGGAGTTAACTACAAAGAGGATAAAAGAGGTACTCCTTGACCTCTGGGAATTTATGATCCAGATGGATAGATATAACTGTTAGAAATGAAAACAACTTAAATTTCCAATGAGCCGTGTACCCAGACAGAACCAAACATCTCATGAATATCTTTTTCATTTGCATTGCACGTGGAGTGTTTAATACTGGTCTGGCTTCTGTGTCTCTCCCTTCTCCCCCACTCACCTGGGTCCCACTATAGGGAATTACAAAGAGAATGCAATCTGAATTTGCTTAATATGAGTGGAAAGAAAATCAAGAAAGTAATGCTGTGAGAAATTACATTTACTATAATGTATTCCAAGCCAAACCTAAATGATTTGTGTGTTAGGTATAGCCTTTTCAGCTCCATTAGTATATATATTTAGACCTGACAATCTGAATACAATTTGAATACTTGAGGGCTGAAGGATCTTGGGATTTTAGGATCATAGATTTAGGACTGGAGAAGACTTTAAGTGCTGTCAAATTCAAATAGAAATGGAGACCACTAAACTATACATAGGGTTCTCCTCCGGTTGCATATTGACTTAGAAAACCATATGTTAATATCATCTGAATTTTATTGCATTTCTTTTTATTTTGTTAAATATTCTCCAATTACATTTTAATCTAAGGGCAGCTAATTGTAGTTGTAATAGAGTGCCAGGTCTGCTGTCAAGAAGACTCATCTTCCTGAGCTCAAATCTGGCCTCAAACACTAGCTGTGTGACTCTCTCTGCCTCTGTTTCCTCATCTGTAAAATGAGCTGGAGAAGGAAGTAGCAAACCACTCCAGTATCTTTGCAAGAAAATCCCAAATGAGTAAGAGTTGGATAAGACTGAACAACAACACTTGAATCTGGTTTGGGCTACCCTTGCAGTGTTGTGGGCCTCCCGAGGCCAGCAAGCCAAGTGTTCCACACCTCTTCTCTAGACTAACTTCCCTGTTTTAGGACCAAGAAAACTAAGGCTCAACCTGCTCAAAGGCCCTTTGGTTAGCTGCAAATCTGGTACTTTGGCACTAAATGCTGTTCTCTTTCTACTGCACCATGGGGAAATAATCAAAGCTGTCATGCATGTGTGTATGCTAACATGTTGCCATAAAAATACATATTTGTAAGTTTGGCCTAGTGTACATACACATATTCCCCTTAGGATACTGATGTGCATCCACTGGGGCCACTTCCATTACTTCACTTTTGATTCCAACAGCTGAGTTTCTAATCTGAAAATGTTCCAGCATTCATTTGTCATGAATGCTCTAGAGGGAATTCATTTGTTAAGTGGACCTTTTCTTAAGCTCCCTTCCAACTTGGGCATTTTATGAATTTATGCTGTTCCCAGCACTGGCCTTCTTGTTTTAATACACAATTAAGAGAGGAAAGTTCATGGGTTTCCACATTTGTGAGGCTTTTCTGTTTTCTTTACATAGAGGATAGCATACATGAGCTGGGGAGTGTGTAAAGTGGAACTCTTAAACATGTATTTTATTTTGTGTGTACATATGAAGGTTTCAGCCACAGAAACAATTCAGGATTTGATGTCAGATAATCTGGGTTCAAATCCCAGCTCTGATATTCACTCCCTGTTTAATCTTGAACAAGTCATTTAACGCCCTATTGATCTCAGTTTCCTTATCTGTATAGTGGGGGACTTGGACTAGAAGTCCTTTGAGGTTTCTTCTAGCTCTTGAACTATGATTCTAAATCGATTAAGGAAGTGAGTGGAGAGAATTGGGCAGCAGAGGCCTTGGATAAAAATGCTGCCTCTGCTACTTACTTTGTATGTTCCTTACTTCCTTGAACAAATCTCTGGATTTCAGTTTCTTCTGAAAGAATGGAGTTGAGCTCAGTGATACTGGAGGGCCCTCTCTTCTGGCCGCAGAGCTACAATCCTCTCTATCTCTGAATTCTTATCCATTTCTTTTCCTGTACCTTGTCACATCTGGTATAAGTCTGACTCATCTGATTTAACATGCATTTCAAAAAATGCCATAACTATTACAATACCTTGTTTTCAGAGAGATACTAGCCAAATGGGTGGGGGGGGGGAGTCTCAGAGACTAAGATCATGCTGTGCAGGTCCCTCTCTCCCCAGGTTCCCTTTTGTTATTGAGCAGATGGGTAAAGAAAGCCCTGTAATATTCTCCAACTCTTTTCCCAGTGACCCCAGCTTTGCTCGTCTGGGCCAGATGGTTTTGGAATATGATCATCCCTTGAAAAAGCTGACAGAGGAGTTTGGGCCCCACACAAAGGCAAGCCTCTGGGGCAGGGAAAAAATAACCAGGATTCACTTTACTCACCTCTTTATGGCACCTTAATTCTGGAATTCTGTTTGTCTTTCTTCACAGGCTGTGAGTGGGGCCCTCCTCTCCCTGCACTTCCTCTTTACCCGAAGAAACCAAGGGGCTGAACAGTGGCGGAGTGCCCAGCTCTTGAGCCTCATTAGTGCCCCCCCAACCATGATCAATCCTGCCAGCTCAGACACGGTCAGTGTCCTCCCTTGGCAGGCTGCAGTGATAGTTAAAGCCAATTCTGGGGAAGGGTGGTTCCGTCAGGCCCAGGATGTCCTAGAGCATAGGAGAATTGAGCATTGCCTCTGAATTACCTGAAAAGGGACAAGTCAGAATTTCTTTCCTGGTGGGTATTTGGAGATTGGTTTGGAGGTTGGGGTAGATGCAGGAATTTGTGTTTGTTTTTTACATTGTAGGCATTCATTACTATTTTTCGAATGAATCAATAGAGGGAAAACTGAGGCACTAGCAGGGTATCCAATCAAGTCTTCCAATTAACCAACAGATATTTTTTGAGTATCTACTTGGCAGTGTAAGGCACTGTCCTTGAAGCTTCTTTTGATTTTAGACCTTCTCTGAAGAACTCTTCCTTTCTGTTGCTAATTTCTCCCTTCTCCATCTATCCATTCCCACAGTGCCAGTTATTTATTTTATTGATAACTTCCAAACCTATAACTATGGCCCTCACTAAAGCAATAGCTTCTTTATCCAGTTCTCCCTGTTCCAATTCAGTCTATATGTTGCTGTGAGAGAAAAGATTCCTAAGACAGGACTCTGATCATGCTACTCCCCTACTCACACATCTTCAATAGCTCCCCATCACCTACAGAATAAAGTCTAAATTCCTAAGCACATAATGAATAGTGAATGTCAGGAGGCTGAGTGGAGAGGGAAAAGAGAAACAAAGATGAAATAGAAATTTCTTGCCTCCGAGAATGACAGCCTAGTTATTTTGTACATGATGTACCAAAATAATAATAATAATAATTTTTTTAAAAAAGCTCATATTATAAGGCAGCATAAAATAAGTACCTGATGAATGACGTGGACATTGAACAGGAAAGGAAGTTGGAAGATGGAGAGATCACTGAGGTCTGGGTTTATCAGGGAAAATGCCAGAGTCCTACCTCCTAGTGTTCAACTCCTGTTTCTAATAATGCCTGAGTTATTGATATAGCTTATAGAAGGTAAATCTTTTATCTAGCATCCTTCTGTTTCTCTTCCTTTTTCTCTCTGTGCCCCTTCCTCTAATTTTCCCAACCCCTATTATGATTGCTTTCACCCAGCTAGGTCCCACTATGGCCTGCTTGGCTCAGTTAAATAGTAAATTGAATTCTATCTTAGTTTTTTTGGCCTCATCTGTGACTCTTACAAATAGTGAGAGTCCCTGTGTGTCCTTCAGCCACCTCCTTTTTCTCCTGGGCTGCCCTTCTCCTCTGGGGGACAGACAAGTTGACTGCCTGATTGACTTTCTGTCCCTTTCGTTCTCTCAGATGGCCTGTGAGTATCTCTCCTTGGAGGTGATGGAACGTTGGATCCTTAGTAAGTGTTCCAGGAGTAGGGCTGAAAGGGGTTTGATGACAGACATCAATTACAAACCCAAGGGCTTTAACTTCTAAAACTTCCTTCTCTGGAATCTTCCCCATTTGCAGTAGGGTTCCTTTTGTGCCATGGATGCCTCAATGCCAATCCCCAGTGCCAGAAACTGTGGAAGCTAGGTCTGCAGGGCTCCTTGTACATCACCCTCATCCGGGAAGAAGTGCTTCAGGTGCACAAGGTCACCGAAGACCTGTTTGGCAGTTTGAAAGGGTGAGGTTTCCAAGAGCTGGTCAAGCAGCCTTTGGGGTCTCTCCCTTCTTTTCTCATCCTGAATCAGTCAGCAGATTTGTGTCAATGCCAAGGAACACAGAGCAATGTTCCAGGGGCTTGGAATGAGTGTCAAAAAACAAACATATAAAGGGCAAACCATATTTTTGCTTTCATGGAATTTATGGTCTAAAAGGAAAGGTACTAAGTGTAATTGAAAGAAAGATCTGAAAGGACAAAAACCCTAGGTGTTTGTCCTGGCTCTGCTAGAAATTAGCTGTGTGATTTCAGCCAAGTCAATGGCTTTAATTTTTCTCTCCATCTGTAGAATGATGAGACTTGAACTAGATAATTTTTTAAAAATCTCATTATGTGTTTTGTTTTTGCATTGTAGATATTTGTAGTTTACCCCAATTCTTTTCTTACTCTAAGATTCTTTCATGTTAAGATGTGTGTGTGTGTGTGTGTGTGTGTGTGTGTGTGTGTGTGAAGAAAAGTTTTTTAGGAATCAGCAAATCTAAATAATGAAAGAATATTGAGGGGGAAGTGTGGATCAAGGATGGTGTTACTGGGTTGGAAGATGGATAATGTTAATATGGGAAATCTTGGAAAAGCAATGGTGTTACTGGGTTGGAGGATGGACAGTGTTAATATGGGAGGTCTTTTTGGAGAAGGAAGCCAATTAGGTGTTCTCTTTAACATATTTGAGTATCTGGAGTATTAGAGGATTGAGAAATATTTGATGGGAGGCAGAGTGAGTGGAAGAACAGGATGACTTTGAAGGATCCAGTTTTCAACAGCATTTTGGAATGGTTTCATGGCAAAAGAGTCTGCTGTATCTTAGTAACAGGCCCTACTTCTAGACCCAGAAAACAAGGAAAATTCAGTTAATTTTCACTATAGATGTCTAGTTTCTAATTTTAACATTTGTTACATGACTAACCTCGACTCCCTTTCTCAGGTTCTCTCTCTGTATAAGGGAAAAACTAATCTAGATTAGATGGGAACCAGGCAATAGGAACATAAGTGTTCATAAAGGAGCCCAGGCTGAGAACTTCATGAGAGAGCCTGACACAGGAAGGAAAGCTGGGGGCTGGGAAGGGAAGGGTTCAGCTGGGAGGGTGGTACATGCTCTCTCCCAATCTGGAATGTGATGCTGCAGTGGGTTAGGCAGAGGGTGAGATCTTCTAGTGGATTATCCACATTGAGTTTATACAAAAAGGTGGACTCTAATGATTTCACCAAATCTGTTGTGCTTATGTCAATATCCAGGTATGGCAAACGAGTGACAGATATAAAGGAAAGCAAGGAATATGTGGTGAATAACAGGTAGGAAGTATCCCTAGGGGGCATGAAATGTCCCCATGCTCTCCTGTGCTCCCTTTCTTTGTTCCTCAGTCCCTTCCATTGCTTTTCTCTCACACTTTTTAATCAGAACAATGTGCTGTTACCATTCAATAACACAAATTCTCCTCTTTCTCTGAAAGTCCTGGTGGTGTCCTGGAAAACACACTAGATTAAAAATCAGAAAATTTAGGTTCAAATTTTGATTGTCATTTACAGTTGTAGGCAAATTCTATAACTTTATTTTCCTTTCTTATAAAACAGGAAAAACAATATCTCCTCTGTTTACCTCATAAGGCATGTTATCATTATTATTAATATCTAATATTGTAAGGTGATTTAGGATTTTGCAAGGTGTTTTCTCTGTGTGTTATGACATTTAATTGTTAATTTCAAATGAGATAATGTAAATAAAAGGGCTTTACAACCTATAACACAAGGGATTATTATAATTCTCACCTCTAATTTACTCCTTTTCCTTCCCCCATGTTTTTGCCCTTCATCTCTCCCAAATTTTGCCTGGGTAGTGGCACAAGTCCCTCCCCTTACTCCTTTTTTTCTTCACAGTGGCCAATTTCGTTGCCAGCGCCGACAATTTTTGAGGATTGCAGTGAAGGAGCTGGGGATTGTGTTAATGGATGAACCAGGACTACTGGGTCCCAAGGCAAGCTATAGAAATATCAGGGGGGGG
>JAJPUD010001934.1:21016-37271 GCA_023553655.1 Myrmecobius fasciatus | reverse complement strand
CTGTCAAAGTTGGGAGGGATTAGAGGTCAGGTAGTCCAACCCCCTCATTTTAGAGATGAGGCATCCATGGTGCAGACAAAGGGAGAGACTTGCTCATACAGAGATGGTAAGGAAGAGCTGGGACTGTAACTCAGGCCCTCTGATACCAGTCCTGCTCCTGTACCATGACGTTCTTTCCTCCTTGGGCTTCATTCTAGACATCTCCTTCTTCCCATTCCACTTACTTTTCTGGTCTTCATTCTACACATTCTCTGCTTCCTGGGATCCATTTTAGAACAACTCTACCTCTTCCCACTCCCTCTCTTTCCAATCTCAGAAGGATGAGGGAGCCTGTGGACAGGAGCTCCAAAATGAGGGCAGCCTAGAGATAGCCAGCCTGGGGGATAATAAGACCAGATAATAAGGAAAAAAGCAAAGAGAGCAGCAACGTTCTAGTCTCTGGAGAGCTTTATTCCACAAGACAAATTACTTTATTTAAATGGAGAGCAGAACAGGAGAGAATAGGCTGAAAGTCAAGCAGAATTTTTGTGGCTCAAAGAAGGACATTCTTTTATTTAGTGATGGAGAATCAATTAATAGCCAAAATTAATAAACAAGACCTTGCCTCAGAGGCAGGAAAGCTCCAAGTTCAAGTTCTACCTCTGTCCTCTCCCAGTTCAAGACAACTCTCTAAGATGATAAGTTATAGAAAGAGTTCTGACCTGCCTGGGGAGAGGGAGTTCCTCACCCCACGCTTCCTACAGTGATAAAGTCACAATATATATTATAATATATAATAATGATTTAAGAATTTGAGAAAATTAATTTGATTAACTTTCTTAAATTCTTAAAGAAATATAATAATTATATTTATTTTATGCTTTCAGATATACCAGGTGATTTCTCACAATAAGTCTGGGATGCAGGTCTTTTTTAAATGTTATAACCCCTATCTTATAGATGGGGAAAAAAGAGGCTGGGAATTTGTGATTCCCAGAGTGGTCACACAGCAAGAGTTGGGAAGTGGACTTGAGTCATCTTCTGATTCCAAATCCATTGTTTATTCTGACAAGCCTTGTTAAACCATGGGACTGGGGACTGAGTGAGGGGTGGAAATTTGTGCTGTCTTCTCCCCTAGAGAGATTTTAGAGCTTTAACCAGTGGCCTAATGTGTGTTTAGGGAGGCAGAAAAAGAGAGATGAGATAGGAAGAAGTAGGGGGAAAAGGAGAAAGGAGAAAGTTGAGAGAAAGAGAAGGAAAAGGTAGAGAGACAGAGAGGGAGAAAGAAGGTAGGGGGAAGGAGGGAAGAATGCCATTCTCCCTTTTGAAAGTTCTGAAGCCATTGTGATTGCTTATCAACTGGCGCCTATTCTTTTAGCTATCCGATTTCCTTTTTCTTTGCCTGAAATGACACAAACTATGTACTTGCTTTCTTTCAAGTTTTAACCCTAAGCAACCCTGCTTAGAGGTAGGGGGCAGGAGTGGGATGATGGTATGACCTTTCCTCTTCCCTGTCTCCAGATAGGTTCCCCTTTTCCCCCTTCCCGGGGGTCTCAAAAAAGTCTGGATGTGCACTTCTGCCTCCTTATTGCCTCTGCTTATCAGTGTGGTTTCTCTATCACTCCCCTACATGGCAGAACTTTGCTTCTCTCCAGCCACACTCACAAGCCATAGGTAGCATCCAGCATCAACTTCAGGCTTCCATGACAAATAGTGAGGAGGCAATACAATCACCTTTCCTCAATGCCCTTCCCTACTTCCCTCCTAGGCTCACTAAGGTTGCCATGGTGAGGGAGCGATGCTTCCTACAGAGAAGAAGCTGCAACAGGGTCACTCTGCCTCAAGAATAGTCCAGCCTGAGCATTCAGTATTCATTTAGTAGACATATATTAGGCATCTTCTAAGGCAAGGTGTTGTACTAGGTACTAAGAGTAAAAAAACGGAAATCCTGAAGCCAGATTACTATCTAGTGGGGGACATAAGACATACACAAATCAGAAATAAAACATTTGGTGGGACTTCAAAAGAGGGACTGTCTATTGGGATGATCAAGGAAGATTCATGGAGAAGTAGCGATTGAATTAATTGTTGAAGGTGGAATAGAATTTTTCTTTTTTTTTAAATTAAAGCTTTTTATTTGCAAAACATATGCATGGGTAATTTTTCAACAATGACTCTTGCAAAGCTTTCTGTTACAAATTTTTTCCTCCTACCTCCCACCCCCTTCCCTAGATGGCAGGAAGTCTAATACATGTTAATTATGTTAAAATATTTGACAGATCGAATATGTGTATATATATTTATACAGTTATTTTGCTGGACAGGAAAAAAAACCTGAGAAAGAAAACATAATGCAAGCAAACATCAATAGAGAGTGTGAAAATATTATGTTGTGGTCCATATTCACATCCCTTTCCCTGGGTGTATATGGGCTCTCCTTATCACTGAACAATTGGAACTGGTTTGAAACATTTCATTGTTGAAGAGAGTCATATCCATAAGAACTGATCATCTTATCATCTTGTTGTTGCCGTGTACAATGATCTCCTGGTTCTGCTCGTTTCACTCAGCATCACTTCATGCAAGTCTCTCCAGGCCTCTCTGAAATCATCCTTCTGGTTGTTTCTTACAGAACAATAATATGGTGGAATAGAATTTCAAAAGATATATACCATTCAAGTTGGGAATGAAGATGGGGAAAGGGGCACTGAGATGAGAAGCAGAATTGTTCCATGTTGGTAGGAGCATAGAATACATTCAGGGAAATCATGTGAAATGAGTCTGGAAAGATAGCTTGGAGTGATACTGGTGAAGGCTTTGGATGCTAGACTGAAAAGTCTGGGCGTTAGGCAGTGGGCACTGGGGAGGCATTGAAAAGTTTTGAATAGTGGGAGCTATGCTTTAGAAAGGTTACTTCGGCAGGTTGCTTTAGATTGGGGGAAGGTCAGAGGTTTTTACAGCAGTCTAGGTAAAGTGTAATAAAACTGAACACCAAAGCCAGCAATAGTTATGACTGGAAAGAGTTTGATGTGATATTACAAAGACAGAATATGATAGGACTTGGTGACTAATTGTGAGGACTGAGGGAGAAGGAAAGGTAAAAGATGTTTCTTGGATTTTGACCTCAGGTTGACCTGGCAAATAAAGTGGCCAGTAGGCTGAGCAAATTTTTGGGAAAGATGGTGGTTCTAATAGATCATCGAGGTTTAGGTGCCAGATAGAGATTTGGTAATCATTTACAAAGGTAGTCCTTTGCATTGAAGCCAAGGAAATGGAGGAAATTAGCAAGGAAGAGATAATAGAAGGAGAAAGCCTTGGAACTGAAGCTATGGAACACCTATGAGGAAGGAAGGTGAAGGAAGAGAAGCAAAAAACTGGAGGAGGGAGGAATGTGATCAGAGATAGGAGAACAAGAGAGTGCTACAGAAGCCGTGGGAGGAAAGAACATCAAGAAGGAAGGAGTGTTCATCAGCATCAGAAACAGCAGAGATGATAAATGAGGATCAAAACTGACTACCAGAAGTTCAATGAATTAGTTAGGGGTAAAGAAAATGGAAACATCCAAGAGTTGTTAGGGAAAGGAAGGGCAAAGTAGTAGGGAAAGTAGTAAGTAACAGAGCTAGGATTTAAACTCAAGCCTTCTAACTCTAGACTCAGAATTCTTTCCTACTTCTTACTTTTATTCAAATGTGGATTTACCTAAAAGTCCCAAGCCTTTCTTTCCTGGAGGTCCTTGTTAAGAGGTTTTAGACATTGATACATGCTGCACAGCCACGGCAGCTGCAGACTTTTCTCTTCCAGGAAAGTGTTCCTTATTGTTGTATAACTAGCGTGGTGGTTCCCGGACAGGCTCTGATTACTTTTTTTTTTTTTGGTAGTAATGCTATGGGATGGATGGTAGGTGGTGGGTGGTTAGAAGATAGGGATTGATTGGAATGGGTATAAAAGGGGAGATCCAGGGCTGATGGAAGATCTGGAGGTTTGGGAATGAGTGTTTGCCTGTGTATGGGGAAAAGAGTGTCAGTGGAACATTTTTACAAGGGAAGAAAGCCCTTTCTGTGGATTATAGGAAGGTTCAAAGAAAGTTGAGGGAAAAACATGCAAAGTGACCTTCCCAGAAGTAAGGAAATCGAATTTCAGAATTGAAATAAGGAAAGAATTGGGGTTATTTGGCACAAAAAGCATATTGGCATGATTATAATAGTTTAAAATTTATATAGCACATTATAATTAACAAAAAAAATTCTTTACAACCACTTTGAAGGTTTTGATACTTTGAAGGAGATACTAATACTAATAGAAGAATATGGCATATATGTTATGTTATATAATATAAACAACATATTGTATAATATTAACATATTACTCTAATATTGCTACATTAATATTATAATATCCATTATATTATGTACCAGTCACTGTTCTAAGTGCTTTAATAATTTTGATTTCATTTGATCCTCACAATAACCCTGGGAGGTAGGTGCTATTATTATTTCTATTTTACAGATGAGGAAACTGAGATACACAGATTGACCAAAGATCTAGAGTTTGTGGCATCTCTGCTATTTGAGCCCGAGGCTTTTGATTCCAAGTTTTCTGGGTTCTTTGTACTTTATCATTCTCCTACAGCCTAGAAACTTGTCAAGAGACCTGAAGTGAGCTATTTAACCTCCAAGCTGCTATGTCTTCATCTGTAAAAGGAAAGCAAAATTTGCTAATCATTACTTAGTCCATGGTAGCCTGCATTAGTGCATTGATGGCTGGCTTTGAAATACAGAAGTCCTGGGTTCAAGTGCTGCCTCTGGTACTTACTGACTGTGGGATTCTGGACAAATAACTTAGACTCTCTGTTTCTGTTTCTCCATCTATGTTTTTACTGTAAAAAAGCAATTCTATAAGTTGAAGAGCAAGTGCTGATCTGTACTGGTGCAGGGAAGTTTATCCACCAATGCAATTACAGATCCATGTTTAAGAAAAAAAATTATGATTTCCTCATTGTGGGGAGCCCCAATTTAGTGAGAGACTTTCTCTACTCATTCTCATCAGCAGCACCTTCTTTGTAATTTCTAGTGTTATCCTACTTAAAATAATTACCTTTTTTTTTTTTTTGGTAAAAGAGAACAAAACCCGCTTCTTGATAGCTCTTGATAGTAAGAACTGAGGATGTCTAGGACCTGTACATTTCCTTGAATCAGCTTTCCTTGAAGTGCTTGGATGAAAAGAATGAGTGATTTCAGGATCAAAAAATATATAAGAAGAAAGGAGTGGGCTTATGTGGAACCAACCCGGAAAAAGGCAGGCCAAGGGCAAGCAGCAAAAGGAGACATGGAAGATAGGTGTGAGCTGTGATGGAAAAGGGAAAGATCAAGGAGGGCAATTGGACTGAGAGATCTCTTGCAGTAGGCAACTTGGGCTGATGCTACCAGTTGTGCCCACCTACTCAAGAACTAAGGGAGTTTCAATAAAAGATCTATTCTTTCCTCCTACTTACCTTCCCATGCCTTTCTGTCCACAGGTCCTGTAACAGAATCTGCCTGTTGTTTCCCAAACATTCCAAATTCCTGAATCTTGCCTCAACCACAGAGATAACCAGGGGATAGCTAGAGATGGATACAAAAAAACTAGATAAGGAAGTTAGTTAGGTAATCAACCCCCTGCCTAAATGTTAGGGATTTTCCTGACTGGGGGCTTGGATTAATGGTGAATGTACTTACTACTTTTCGTCTAAAACAAACTCCCTAAAGCAGAAGAGGAAGATCCATGTAGACCTTAGACACCTTTATATTAAAACAAATTTAATTGTAACAGACTGTTAAAAAGAAACTTAAGAAAGTTGCCTGGGCACCCTGGGAATTTAAATAACTTGCTCAGGGTCACATAGTTAATATATATCAAGGGGAACTTCTTCCAGGTCTTCTTCTAGCTTTGTATTCAGTGTCTACTAACATCTGTATATATTAACATATGTAAAGTGTTCTACAAAGTGATACACAAAGTTAGCTATTATCATTTTCATTACTCTACATTGCCTTTCAAATTTAAGCATATACAAAATGTTATTGGCTGTACAGTCATTACTTAAAGAAAGAAGTGGGATATTCCCAGTACTCTTAGCACGATGGCAGGCACACAGTAGGTGCTTCCCAAATGCTTTTAGGTTGATTTATCTACTTTAAAGCAAAATTACCAAATTACAGTTTAACAATAACTTCCAAGTGCTGCCTGAACCAGATTATAATGTAATTGGGAAGTATTTAATAAAATAAAAACAAAATTATAGTGGAACATAGATAATTTTAGTATGTGGTTTTCTAGGTTGATTTGTTGCCCCCAAGGATCCTTATGTACAGTTTAGTGAATTGTTTCTGCTTCAATTTGATACCACTGTTTGGAAGCCATCCAAAGATCCATAAGAGGCTATTCCTATAGGAAGAATGCTCTCTTTAGCCTGTCTTAAAAATCCAGCTATTTCTTGGTTGGGCTTGGAAAAACTTATGAGTGAATTCGGCCTTACCCCAACTCCCAGAGTCATCCCTCTACCTTGAAATCCATGTCTGGGATAACAAAGACTTTTTGGGTGCAGGGTGAATTCCACTATAGGCTTTTTGACCAGAACTTGTCCCACTTCCTTTGCACTCGGGCCCCACCTGTAGGTGTCCTAATTCTGACTTCTCTTTGTCCAGAGATGCGGGCTTTGGCTGAGCTCCTAGGACCCTATGGCATGAAGTTTCTAAGTGAGAACCTGATGTGGCACGTGACTTCCCAGATTGTGGAGCTGAAGGTATTGCAAACTGAAGGTTTGGGAGTATCCCCAGGAAGGAGACAGTCCAGATGCCTGGGAGGAGAAATAGAGAATTCCTGTCTGGGTGGACATGGAAGGGAAGCTTCTCTGCCTCTCTGAGTTCTTAATCCACGGGTGTCTTGCTCCTGGGATTGTAGAAGCTGGTGGTAGAAAACATGGATGTGCTGGTACAGATTAGATCCAACTTCAGCAAGCCAGAGCTCATGGCCTCTCTGCTGCCCCAGCTGACTGGTAAGTTTCCTCCCCTTTCCTTAAGTGGCCCAGCATCCTTGCTTTTCTCCTTTCTCACCTCCAGGGCCAGTAGGTCAGTTAGGACACTTTATGTGGAGTTATGCTACAAGGCAATGAGCAGCTGCCCACTTCTTTAGCAGTGTGAACAGTGGGTTCCCTGAGGGAGCTGGGGTGGGGCTGGAAAGCTTAGCTGATTCCTGTGCCCCTGACAAGCAGAATTCCTTCTCCTAATTTTCCTTTCCTTCCTTCCTAGGAGCTGAGAATGTGCTGAAACGAATGACTATAATTGGGGTCATTCTCAGCTTTAGGGCCATGGCTCAAGAAGGCCTCCGAGAGGTGAGCTTGGGAGAGGGCCCAGAGGTGAGAGGTAAAAGGAAAGGGAGGTCAGCTAGCAAATCACAGAGAACTAAGAAGAAAGGAACACAGGGCCTTGAGGGAAAGCCCCTAAGAACAGGGGAGATACTGGAGTTGGGGACATCTTTCATATTTTAACATTATTCCAGTGCTTTGGAAATCTATGATGCCATCCCAGAGGATAGCTCTAACCCCTTTGAGAAGCCGTTTCATGAGTTGAAATAATTAAAAATTTGCCCCCTGGTGGCCAGCTTTTGGGTGACTGAACCTCTGAACTGAGCTGGTTTGGTCCTCAGAAGACAGTTGCTAAATCTACAGTATACATCAGAGAAAGGTAGAAGTGCAAGACTCTGCACTAAATGAATAACGTTTTCATGATTATTATAATAATTTTATACTCATATACCAACATCAAAGAAAATTACATATATATGTGTGTATATATGTATATATATACATACATATATACATATATACACACACATACACACACACACACACATATACACACACATGCACAATTGTTTTTTTTTTAGCCAGTGTATATAAGAGGATTGCCCCAGGATTAAGATATTCCCATTGAGCAAGCTGTTCTCACAGCCCTACGTGATGGGGTCTTCCAGATTGATTCAAGACCTCCTTCTCCCTTCTCTAGTTAATGGCTAGCCCATTAGGACCTCAATGATCTTTTCTCTCTCTCTTATTCCAGGTTTTCTCTTCCCACTGCCCATTCCTCATGGGCCCTATTGAGTGCTTGAAGGATTTTGTCACTCCAGATACAGATATAAAGGTATGGGAGTGACTTTTGGCCTGTGTATAATTTTTTTTCCAGGCTGCAAACCAAAACATTTCTGGGTTCAGAGGAGAATAATGCTTTGAATGCCACTTTAAGGAGAAAATAGGAGCTTTTGCTTTTCCATCTGAAATGAACAGAATGCAGATGAGATATTGAACAAGTACAAATGAGTCCCTACAACTTTTGAATCAAAGGCCCAGGTACTTTTTCAGTGAGACAGAATTGCTCTTTCTATTTCTGTGCATCCCTTCAGGTTCCCTAGTTTTCTGGCTCCTACCTAGAATTTTTCTAAGATTTTTAAAAGCTTCTATTATCAGCTTCTGACTCTCTCCAATGTAGTACCAGTAGGGAGAAAATGTCATGCAGCCAACCTGTCTAAAAAACTATTTGTAATGAAACAACAAACTCGAACCATGGTGGGACCTTCTTCCTGTTCCCTTTATCCCACTTTCCCTCCAATTAACTTCTCCCAGTGAATCCTGATTTGAGGAATCTTTCTCTCTCTCTTTTATTGCTAATGATAGAAAATAGATTAGACAATCATTTATACTCTAAAACCCAAACCACAAACCCTGTGCTTACTTAGTTCTTTCCTTAACTTTATATGTCATGCTTGTTGTCAGATCTCAACTGGGGTTGCCCTCTGAGTACCTTGGAGTAGGTTAGTGTGCCTGGGGTAGGGAGCATAGGGAGTGGGTCTTCTGGAAGCAAGAACCATACATATTGGGGCAGCAGAGCATATCATCCTCCATGGGGGGCAGTTGACCTAATAAGGAATAGTTTTTTCTTGATAACTCTTAGAATATTTTGAGAACTATAATATGATGGTAAAGGGAAGGATTTTCTCCAAGAAGACAAGAAGCAATGGGATTATATGGCAGGAGAAATAATTGAAACTAAATGTTAGGAGAATTTTTTTTTTTGATTGGGAGTGTTGAAGCAAGAATGGGGATTTCATTTTCTTAGATTTCAGTTTTCTCCTTTCTAAAAAAGTGTTGGATTAGACCCAAGGTCAACAACAAGAGGATGGCACACATCTGAGGTTCTGTACTTGTAATTACTTTGTCTGAGACCTAGAGATCTTATTTTTACTGGTGTACTTTACTTGAATCCTCCCTCCTTCATTATTGGCCTTGTTAATGTATCCTTGCTGCCATGTCTCTCTTCTCCTTCTATTCACTCTATCCCTGTTCTAAACTCCACTCTGTCAAGAACATGTATTTACTTTTTTTATAAGTTAACAATTAGCTAGTATGACTAATTTATTTTACTGATGTATTAATGTGAGAAGGATATAGGAGCTCTTCAAGTTTCCTACCAGTTCCTGACCCACAGATGAGCCCTGTAGCAATGGTCTTCTAGAGACAATCAGAAATTTATCATCTATTTTTTTAGTGTGTTATATTATCTTGTAGTTTTATAATAAAGTGTTATGATTATGTATATATAGATATATACATACACACACATACATACATACATATAAAAATAGCTAAATGGCTTGGTAGATAGAGCACTGGGCCTGTAGTCAAGAAAGCCTGAATTCAAATCTGGCTTCATGCACTTACTAGCTGTGAGACTCTGAGCAAGTCACTTAATTTATGCCTTAATCCACTGGAGAAGGAAATGACAAACCATTTCAGTATCTTTGCCAAGAAAACCTCATGGCCAGTACAATCTACATTCCAAAGAATTGGACATAACTGAACAACTGTAAAACAATATGTACATGGGTATTTACATGTGCTTATATATAACCCTGGGAATATAATGTATATATATTATATATGTATACACATACATACATATGGATGTATATATATGCACATATATATCCATAGAAATGAAATTGGTACAAGGTCTCTCTGATATTAATTGAAAAAAAATTTTCAAAGAGGTTAAAAATTCTAAGAATATACACTCAAATAGTCTTTCCTGTTCCCTCCTCTTCAAGATTACTAGCCCCTTGACTAGATGAACTTTCCTCAATAAAAATATAATTGGGCATATGAAATGTTCTCTTGAAGGTATTTGAGAAAAAGAAACTTGTGTTCTACCAAGGAGGATACAGGCTATTTGGAAGTGGGGGGGTTGGATGAGAAGCCCTCCCCAAGGCCCTCTTATCCCAGTTGCTGTCTGGTTTTGTAGTGAAGGGCAGCTTCTTATCAGGGGAGCCTTAGTTTTTTGGCAGCTGCTGATGGCCAGGTTGGGCTGCACCAGCCTGTCAGGAATTTGACAAGCTGATCTCTCCCAGGCTGCTCTGAGCTCTGAGCAAAGCTTCCTATGGAAATGTGTAGATGGAGCTTGGAGAAGAGATGGATGCTTATATTAGAGACTCTGGCTATTATCTTTGGAGGGCTGGGATAACAGGGGACTATTACTTTTGGAAAGGTAGGAATATAATTTCTTTAGAAAAACAGATAGAAATCAAGTATTATATCTTCTCCCTTTTATATTGGAAATATTTTAAAATGTGTCTTTAGCCCTATATAGAAATACTGGGGATAGAGGGACTCTCTGAAGTCACCTTCTTCACTGTTCTTTCTCATGATTCTTCTGCCATTTGGAAAAAAAGGAAGATTTGGGTTAAATATTTGCAAGAGCATTTAACAATTAAACCTGTCCAACAGAAGACTGGGCTGCATTGAAAAGTAGTGAGCTCTTGTAGTATTCTTATAAAGGCTGCATGACTATCAGAATCAGAGAAATAGAAGGAACTAACATATTAAGTGTTATTATTTAGTGTATTATTTAGACTATGTAAGATAATAGAGTTGAAGTTCTTTGAATTAGGAAATTGAGGCACAGAGAAGTTAAGTGATTTGCTGGAGATCACACAGGTGGAAATGGTAGTCTGGATTAGAAATCAGGTCCTTTGACTCCAGACATAGCAGTCCACTATACCATACTATTTTTACAACCTTTAAGGTTGCTTCCTTTTCTAAAATCCAATGATTCTATAAGTATTAAGTGCATACTATAAGCCTGTAGCATCTCTAACTTTTTTATTCAAGATCTGAAATTATACTGAGTTTTGGGGTAATTGCAGCTCATCACTGTTCTAGGAATTGGAGGTAAAACAAAGAAGTATATGGTCTAATTGGGAAAGGGAGGAAAGAGAAAGGGACAAATACTTATTAAATTTCTACTATGAGCTGGCACTTTGCTCTTTACAATAACTCATTTTATCCTCAAATCAATCTTGGGAGAAAGGTGTTATTATTATTTTCATTTTCCAGTTGAGGAAACTGAGGCAGACTGAGACTAAGTAACTTGCCCAGCATCACACAGCTAGTAAATGTCTGAGGCTGGATTTGAACTCAGGGCTTCTTGACTTTAGGCCCAATGCTTTGTGCATCATATCCACCTAACTGCTTTAAGGGCAAGGAGACAAGACTAATGTCTGGCAAAGCAAAATAAAGTATACAATAAGTTCCATATGAATAGTGGAGAAAGTGGAATTTGGTGATGGGAGAGATGGCTGGGAAGGGGTAGTTAAGGATGGTTTTACCCAAGGTGGAAGATCTGTGCTGGGCCTTCAGAGATGGAAATAATTGAAATCAACACCAATTGAGGGCATTTTGGGCAGGGATTCTGAACAAAGGGGCAAGAACAGGGACGGCAAAGTCCAGGATGTGGTGGGGGCTAGACAGTAAAATGATAATCATTCTGACCAGAGAGAAGAGATCATAGTAAGAAATGTAGGAGGACTTGAAGACCAAATTAAGGAACTTGCCTTGATTTCTTTGGTGCTTGGGAGTCGTGATGAGAAGACAATCTAGACAAAGCTCGGGTGAGAAATGATGCATGAGAAATCAGAGGTTATAAAAAATGAGTCTTGGAAGCTTTTGCTAAGCACACATCCCATCCTCTCCCTGAGCACCCCTTCCAGGAGATTCATTTCCTTTCCTTTCTTCTAGGTGACTATGAGTGTCTTTGAGCTGGCCTCTGCTGCAGGTGTGTGCTGTGACATCGACCCTGCCTTGGTCGCTGCCATTGCCAACTTGAAAGCAGGTAAAAACATGGTCTGTATCTTGGGGGTAGAGAATGATTTGATGATACTGAACCTTCTTTGCCTGGATAAGGGCAGACTCTACCCCCAACCAAGGGGGATGCAAATCTCTCTAGGTCCTAGGTCAGTCATTCCATTATTTTCAACTGGCATATAATTTGGAACCTTCCCTCAAGAACATTACAGTCTAGTTGAGAAGGCAAGATTGGTACCTGCCTTCACGGAGGTTTTCGTCTAGATGATAAGGCCAGATTAGTACATAAAACATGAGAGAATAGCACAAATTTGTATATAATGAAGTGCTAAATTGTTTTGCAGACTCCTAGAGTTCTTGTATTTTTTCCATGATGAGCCTGGGCCTCTCGATGCCTGCTTACTCAGACATATTCACTTAAGTAACGGCTCTCCCACCCACCCACCCACAGATTGAACTATAGTGCTTTTACTCTACTTTATTCCTACATTTCTTCATGAATTTTCTATATTTAGCACAATCTGTGAAAACACACATAGCCAGAAGGGATTTGAACCAGATAACCTCAGTTGTGTTCCCAGACCCACCCACGTTCCCCAGTATTGCCAGCCCTTTCCTTTCCTTCACACTGCCCACACCCAGCTCTCCTGCCTTTGACCCGTAACCCTAACCCTCAGCTCAGATCTTCCCTCTAACCCCATGAAGTAGGGAGCATGAATAGTATCTCCATTTTACAGGCGAGGAAACTAAGTGTCAGCAAGCCTGAGTCTCTCATTTTTCAGATGAGCAGGCCACTTGAAGTGAAGTGACATAGCTAAGGTCACATAGTGAGTAGCAGAACTGAGATCTGAAGCCTTATCTTTAGGTTCCAGAGCCAGTGGTCTGTCCACTAGGCCACAGACTTTTCCTCTCTCCCCAATGTTTCTCTTAGACACCTCATCTCCTGAGGAGGAGTACAAAGTAGCCTGCCTGCTCCTGATCTTCCTTGCAGTTTCTATCCCTCTCCTAGCCACAGACTCCTCTTCTTTCTACAGCATAGAGAAGGATGGTAAGAAAGGAGAGAGTTGGTGGGGCAAAATAACTTGGGGAAGAAGCTCTGTTCTAATCCAACTAAAGAAGAGAAGCTTATGAAATTCAGGGCATATTAAAAACTCTGAGCACTAACCCTTCTCCCATCCCACGGGCTCTGGGCTGGGCTGCTAGTGGTCGAGGATGCTGGGGGAGAGGGGCCTGCTCAGAAGTCATTGGGTGGACTGTCGTGTGGCCCTTTGATTTCTCCATTTCCAACTCCTCAGGCTACAACAACAACATTCACTGCCTGACCAAAGCCATCATTCAGGTATCTGCTGCCCTGTTTACTATTCACAACAAGAACATCGAGACTCACCTCAAGGAGTTTCTGGTGGTGAGTAGGTCTGAGGAGTGGGGAAAGGGCAGAAACCTGGCCCCCCAGGTTCCCCGCCCCACCATACTGTTTTTATTCAGCTCCTCTGGGGGGGAGGCAGAATAATATCTGGGTGTACAATAATAGATAATAACTCATGTTTTGTAGTGTTTTTTTCCCAATAAAAGGAAGCAGTTTTAAGTATTATTATCAATCTCATTTTTGATATGAGGAAACTAAGATTCAAAGAGAGGAGCTCACTTGTCCTAGAGTTATATAGCTAGTAAATGTCAGACTCTAAGCCTGATGTTTTTCCCTCCTACTTCATGTTGCCCCTGAAACTGGTTTTGTTTAGGATCATGAACTATTAAGATTCTGAAAGGATATTAGAGTCTAATCTTCCATGTAGGAAATTCCCCCATGCAACATTTCTCATCCAGTTTCTGCTCAAATACCTCCAGTGATGGGCAGCTTATTACCTCACAAAGCAGCCCATTGGATGTAAAAAAGAAAAAAAAAACTTTAATTGCTAGCATGTTCTTCCTTAAATGGAACTGTTTGATGTCCCCTTGTAACTCCCATCTTTCAGGTCTAGTTTTGCTTTTGATATAACACAGAACAGGTCTGTTTACAGTCTATATAGAATTCACAGAGTTGGAAGTGACCTCTGGGGTTATCTCATTCCACATTTTTTCCAAGACAGGAATCCCTTTTACAGCATGCCTTAGAGATGATCGTTCATCTTTTGTCTGGATCTTGTAGAGATGTGATGTTCGGTTCTTTGAGAGGCAGCCTTCTGGGCTGGAGAGCTTGGACGGTCTGAGCCTTTTTACATTGTGGTGGGGAAGTCTTAGGAATACTCTTCTAGAGCGAGGGAATATTTCCTGTTAAAGATGTCGGGGATTAGAGGCATCAGGGACTGGACCATTCCATGAAAACACTAATTCTTTGCCTATTGTGTGTAAACACTTTACTAGGGTTGGAGATAAAAGGATGTAAAATGATGGGGTCCTTACTCTATCTAGGAAATGTGAAGCAGAAATAATTCACATGGTAATGTACATTAATGGATAGAGGGATTAGGGATTGTAGTCAAGAAGACCTGACTTCTGGACCTGCTTCATCCACTTAGTGGCTATAGGACCCCGAGTAAGTAACTTAATCTTTGTCAGTCTCAGTTTCCTCATCTATAAAATAGGGATAATAATAGCACCTATCTCACTGGCTTGTTGAGAGAATCAAATGAGCTAATACATGTAAAAAACTGCAAATCTTAAGATGTTTATTGTTGTTATTATTAATTATTATTGTAAATTGCTTTAAAGTTGCAACAATCCTGGAACAAAGGTGCTGAAAATATTATTTTTCCCTTTTGACAGATAAGGAAAGTAAGCCAAACAAAGATTAAGTGGCATCCAGAAATATCTTTCCAAATGACCTAAGAGTAGTGGTGATGGTGGTGGTAGATACATGGACTCCTAGGGATTTGAGATAGGTTCCCCCACCCCAATCATACCCCAGACAGGGCAGGGGGCTCTTAACTTCAAATCTGACATCAACCATCATTATTTAGTTTTAAGTCAATAACCATTTATTAAGTCATGGGCAAATCCCTTAATCTCACAGTTTCCTCATTTGTAAAATGGACATTATAAGTGTGGGTCACAATATAACATTTTCACTTTTTTTTTGTTGTTGTTTGCTTGCCTTTTGTTTTCTTACTCATTTCTTTTTCCTTTTTGATCTGATTCTTCTTGTGCAGCAAGATATATATATATATTTTTTTTTGCTGAGGCAGTTGGGGTTAAGTGACTTGCCCAGGGTCACACAGCTAGGTAATGTTAAGTGTCTGAGACCAGATTTGAACTCAGGTCCTCCTGACTTCAGGACTGGTGCTCTATCCACTGTACCACTTAGCTGCCCCTGCAGCAAGATAATTGTATAAATATATTTACATATATTGGATTTAACATATATTTTAACATGTATAGCATATATTGGATTACTTGCCATGTAGGGGAGGGGGCAAAGGGAAGGACAGGGAAAATTTGGAACACAAGGCTTTGCAAGGGTCAGTGTTGAAAAATTATCCATGCATATGTTTTTTTTATTAAAGCTTTTTATTTGCAAAACATATGCATGGATAATTTTTCAACATTGACCCTTGCAAAGCTCTTTGTAACAAAATTTTCCTTCCTACCCCCTATCCCCTCCCCTAGATGGCAGGAAGTCTAATACATGTTAATTATGTTAAAATACATGACAAATTGAATATATGTGTACATATTTTTATAGTTATCTTGCTGTACAAGAAAAATTAGATCTATAAGAAAAAAAATACCTGAGAAGGAAAACAAAATGCAAGCAAACATCAATAGAGAGCGTGAAAATGCTATGTTGTGGTCTACACTCAGATCCCACAGGCCTCTCTCTCTGTATATATATGGCTTTCTTCATCACTGAACCATAGGAACTGGTTTGAAACATCTCATTGTTGAAGAAAATCATGTCCATCAGAATTGATCTTGTTGTTGCTGTGTATAATGTGTATAATGCTGTGTATAATGATCTCCTGGTTCTGTTTATTTCACTCAGCATCAGTTCATGCAAGTCTCTCCAGGCCTCTCTGAAATCATCCTGCTGGTCGTTTCTTACAGAGCAATAATATTCCATAACATTCATATACCATAATTTATTCAGCCATTCTCCAATTGATGGGCATC
>JAJPUD010001934.1:0-15834 GCA_023553655.1 Myrmecobius fasciatus | reverse complement strand
CTCTCCTCTCCTCTCCTCTCCTCTCCTCTCCTCTCCTCTCCTCTCCTGTCCTCTCCTTTCCTCTCCTCTCCTCTCTTGGTCTCTGTCTCATTTCCCTCCCCATCCCTCATCCACAGGTACTGCTTTCTCACTTTTGCAAAGCATTATATTTCCTGGGTCCACCCTTCCCACTAGTCCAGCTACCACTGGGAATTAGAAGCTTTTGGAGCTCATGGACTGAGAACCTGCAATATTGTTTAGGTTACTTGGTCCCTTTTCCTTCTTTGGCCTCCACTTATCTAGCTCAGATGGAGGAGGGTAGGGAATTTCTTAGAGAGAGACCACGTTACCTAGTGAGCTCTGAACCTAGAACTAGGGTTCTAGGTTCAGACATAATTCCTGTTTCTGTCTTCAATTTTATCAGACAAATATTTAAGTTTCTCTTAATGTGCCAGGTATCCTGTTGGGCAATGGGAAAAGTGCCCAAATAATGCCTGCCCTCATGCAGCTTATACTTGATTTGGGTAGGAGGTAGGGAAGGAAGGGTTATCAGACATTTATATTTCATAATAGGAGGAGAGCACTGGGGCCTATGATTTAATTGGTAGAGAATGCCCAGATGAAGTAACATTTTGCCAATGCAAGGTGACACTTTCTATGCAGTCTAAGGGTCTGTCTGAGGCAGGATTTGAACCCAGATCCTCCTGGTTTTGAGGCTAGCTTTCTCTCCACTCTATTCATGGGGGTGGGGAAGCTTGTGCAATCACTGAGTTGCAGATAGATTGCTAAGTAAGGAACAGGAGGTCTGCTTATCCAGAAAACAGTGAATCATGGGGTGACCAGCCTGGAAAGATGGGTTGTGAAAGGCTTAAAATGAGACAAAGGATTTAGGATTTTATCCTAGAGGCAGTAGGGAGCTACAGAAAGTTCTGGGGTGGACAGGAGGTGATAGTATCAGTGATGCTAATCTGCCCTGCTCAGACTGCAGTGAGGGGCTTTGTGAGAAGTTCTGCAAACCGCACTTTGAGTCACCTCAGTAAGATGGAGCTTGTCTAGAGGAGATTGACTGCTGGGGTGAGGCTGGTGATTCTATGCCCTAGGAGAATCAGTTGAGGAAGTGACATGGTGTGTGTGTGTGTGTGTGTGTGTGTGTGTGTATGTGTGTATGTAGGGGAGGTGGGGGTGCCTTCTGACCTTCAGGCTCTCTCTTCCCTGGCATCTTTCAGGTGGTGGAGGAGTCCTCCTTCCTCACCCTGGACATGCTGGAGTCCTGCTTTCCCTATGTTCTGCTCCGAAATGCCTACCGAGAGGTTTCCCGCACCTTCTACCTGAGCCGAGTGCCTGCCAATGCCCACTGAGGGCACTGCTGCACTCTCACCCGTGGCATGGTGGAAACAGGCCCCGCAGAGGCGGGACAAAGGCCGGGCCAGTCTTTGGAGACACAGGAGGGACTGCTGGGAGAGAAGGGAACTGGGAAGAGGAAGGGTCAGAGCGGGGTGGTGGGTGAGTACTGCTGGAAACAGAGGTGATCTTGGAACAAAAGGGAAGTCACTGGGAAACCTGGGGCTTGGGGCCTCCCTTCTGTGAAAGCTACACGTGTGATATGCAAGTGAGTGTCAAACCACAGGCAAATGAGCTCTTGGAGAGCTTGGGCCTTGCCTGGTGTCTGCTCTGTCCACTCCTCCTCTCTGCTGTTTATCGCAATTCCAGGATGATGCTCTCCCGACAGAAGTGATCAATCATCATATAAACCATAATGATTTTATAATCCTCCCTCTGGAGCCTCCATCGTCTCCTGCACATTCATTAGGGCAATTATCTCCTCCTTTCCTCTCACAGATCTGTTCAGCAAACAGCCTGCTCCCCAGCCAGCTAACTGGAGACCAGTAGCCTCTTCCCAGGAGCCTGGAGGCCTTCATTCCGTTCTCAGCCTCTGTGGAGCCCATGGGGGGGGGTCATCAAGTTCTCTTAACAACTTCCCTGGGCAGCCAGAGGGCACCTAGCCCTTTAATTTTCAGTTGAACCCCAGGATTTTAGATTAGAGCTGTTGGAAAGAACCTTAGGGATGATTTAATCCATTTTACAGATGAGGAAAATGAGAGCCATAGAAAAAAACTTTGGGAAGGTCACAGTGGCAGAGACTCAGGGCAAAGAGGGCCTTTCCTCTGCCAACTCAGTTGTCTACAGTAGAAAGTTCTGCTTTCTCTGTTCCCTTAAATTCCTCTTGACTTTTCAAAAATCACAGTGGCTGGGAGAGGGATTGTATTGCCCCTAATCACCTTGTACCTCAAAGGCACAGCAGGACTGAGACCCCCAGGTTTTCATGCTGCCCTTGGGCAAGTTTCCTCCTTTTAGGTTCTCACAATTCACCCTCCTCCCTGGGGTAGGGAGGGCCTTGGGCTGGGATTTCCCTTTCTGTGTTTCCATTCTCATTAGTCTGAGCCCGGGCATCCTTCTGGGAGCCAAATTGTTTCAACTTTAGCCTTTTCTGTACTAATTGGAGTTTCAATTGTCAGGGAGCCTGGGGCATTCCAGATAGCCCTGGACTTTGTTAGCAAATAACTGCCTCCATCTGTCATTTCCTTGCTCCTGCTAGAGAGGAGTCCAGGCCACAGATCCTAGGTGTTCTGATCTGGAGTGGTGGGCAGAGAACAATAACTGGATTAATTGGGGTTCTAAATATATTTCTATGGTGAATAAAGGAATTGCTGATGTTTAGAACACCATTTTGACCATTAGATATCTGTATCTTTGTTCATTCACTTTATTTATTCAACAAATATTAAGGCCTTAAGATAAGTAAAAGGGCAGCTAGGTGGTTCGGAAGGTAGAGTGAATGAAGAAGATCTGAGTTCAAATATGGTCTCACTTATTAGCTGTGCCATATAATAGGAAAGTTCTGCTTTCAATGTGCCCTTAATCTTGTCTTTACTTTGTTAAAAATCATAACAGCTCAAAAGAGGGATTGTATTGCCCCTAACCACCCCACACTTCAAAGGCACAGGAAGACTGAGGACCCCTTCTCCCCTTAACCCTGTTTGCCTGAGTTATCTATAAAATGAGCTGAAGAAAGAAATGGCAAACTATTCCATTATCTTTGCTGAGAAACCACAAGTGGGATCATGAAGAGTTGAACTTGACTGGAAAAAAGGGCAATAATAGATTAAGTAAATAAAGCATTTAAGTACTTAATGCACTAGGTACTGGGAAAGAGATACACAAACAAGCAGGGCAGTCTCTGCCCTAGAGAAACTTCCATTCCAACAAAGGAGGACAATACATAAAGGAGAGCTGGGAAGGTGAGTGGGGTGCCATGTATAGAGTGGCAAAATAGAGCTGGAGGCCAGCTCAGTTATATCAGGAAAGAGTCTGGGATTTTAGGGGAAAGATGAGGATGCTTGCCTGATTACAGATAGCAGTGAGGGGAGATGAAATACAAAATAATGAGAATACAGAATGTTACATAAGTAAGTGCATCAGACAACTTTAAAACAAACCACAGGGAAATTGAACGTTGGAGGAGAATCCCTGAAGACAATGGAAGAAATGGCCTTTGAGTTTGGCCTTAACAATGTCAGGAGTTTGCTAGGCAAAGGGTGAGGAAGGGAGGCTTCTAGGCAAAAGTAAGAAGATGGGACCACAACTATGAGCCTAAGTCCAGTTTGGCTGGAGCCAGTGCATGATAAGCACAAAATTTGTTCATGTAGGAAAGCTGTATGAGAAGGTTAGAAAAGGTAAATTGTGAGGATTTTGAATTCAAGGTAAAATAGCTTGAATTTAGTAGGCAAAAGAAAAATGAGAAAATATTCGGAGTGATGATGGTGGTGGTTATAGGAATATTTTAATTGGAGGCCTTCCAGGAATGGTCTTGCATTTCACACAAGGGTTCCTGGCTCAGTTAACTCTTCCTCAGCCTGGCACTGGTGTTCATTCTACAGGGACTTTATTGTTCAGAATAAAAGCCACAGAGATTCCTCCTTTATGAATGGGCTAATAGCTATTCCAGTTATGGGGTGTTAGCTCAGCTATGCCTTCTAAATTAGGTTTCAGGACAGATGGGAGAATAGAGGGAAGCCTGACAGGCCTATTGGACCTGAAACCAAGGGCTGTGAGGAAAGGAGGAGATTTTGTCTAGAGAAAAGAAGGCCAAAGGGTTCCAAAAAACTGCCCTCAAGATTCTGCCAGATTGGAGGTTGGTAATCTGTTTTCTATCTGCATCCTGAAAAATTAAGGGGAGTCTCCTTTATGGATCAGAGGAGACCACAAGGCAACCTGCACAGTGAGGGTTAGGAATAATAGCTGATATTTATGCTGTAAGGTTTGTAATTATCCCAGTTTATTCTCACCACAATCCTGAGAGGCAAGTGTTTTTATTCTTGTTTTGTAGTCAAGGAAACTGAGGTAAACAGGTCAAGTGACACACTTAAGGTCAGCATGCATCTGAGGCTGGATTTGAAATTAATGCTACATTGTACTGTCTAGCAGCCTCTAAATTATTTTTTTGTGTGCATACACACAGGCACATTTTCTAACAATTCTTCAAAACATTTTTTACAACCATTGTTGAATTTGATTTTTATAGTAATTATATAAATTAGGTGGCCAGATATACCCACATGGTTAAGTGAGAGATCTGAAGTCTGGAGAATTTAAGTGAACTGCCCAAGCTACAGAGTAAATATCAGGACTTTTGCTAGAACCAAGAGTTGACCCAGCAGTGTGGATTGGGAAATGGATTTGGAATTAGCAAGACCTGTGTTCAAATTTTGCTTCAGATACTGAATGAGGTCCTTATTTAAGCTCTTTGTGCCTCAGTTTCCTTACATGTAAAGTGAGGGAGTTGTCCTCATTATCATTGCAAGTCCCTTCCAGCTCTATGATCTTATGATCCCTTGGCTGCCAAACCCTAGCATTTTCCCATTAGATCAAGTTGCTTTTATCTTTGGAAAGGCTCAGCCACCAGGATTCAAGGACCCCACACTGGATCATTGAAGTGGTGGTGGGCATAATAGATCCCTTGGGGGTAGTGGATCTAGAAAATGAAATGATCAGGTACCTTCTGAATGAATGGCTATCAGTCAAAGACTGAAGGGAGGCAACGATCTTAGGAGGATTCTCCAATTGCCAAAGCAGTGGGCTTTCATGACCTCAAGGGTCTGTGACTCCTTATAAGCTTAGGAGACTATCTACTATACATCTGTAAACTTCCACCCTCACCTCCCTAAAGGACTGGAAAAGGAGGCAAAGGAGGAGGAGCTCTGTCTTCTGTGGCACAGACAGTGCTGGCAGAATGTCTGCAGCTGGTTTAAGCCTCAGCATTTTCATTATCTTGGCGTTTTCATTAAAATCTCCATTAACTTGTTTGCAGCAATGAGATGGAATCACCTTCCTCCCCCTCCTTCCCCCCAGCCTATGGAGAGGGGCCAGCTAGGAAGCTGGTGCTAGATTAGCTCATATAAACGTTGCTTCCCTCTCTCATCTTTTGTGCAACCGGGGGCCCAGTCTGGAGTGATTCAAGGGGACAGGGGAATCTCAGCCTGTGGCTCCATGGGGAAGACAGCCTGTTTTTCAGGATTTCCTCCTGGAAGTGGTGGAAACACATCAGAGGACTGGGGATACTAAACTTGAAAGTTGTGAATGGTACAAAAAATTGATATATAACTGGTTTCCTTTGCCATTCTATGCATTTTATTTTCTGTATCTAAAAACAATTCTGGGAAAGGGATCTATAGGCTTCACCAGACTGATTGACTAAGGGGTCCAGGCTACACAAGAAAGTTCAGAGTCATTAGTGAAAGACCTGATCTTTTGAACTTAGCTTTCTTGGGTGTACATAAATGTATGTTGGGATGGGAAAGAAAAGAGAGAGAGGGAGGAAGGAGAGAGAGAGAAAGAGAAAGAGAAGAGAGGGAGACAGAGACAAAGAGAGAGAAGAGAGGGAGGAGAGGAAGAGAGAGGAGGGTGGAGAGAGACAACAGACAGAGACAGAAGAAAGAGAGAGGAGAGGAAGAGAGAGAGAGAGAGAGAGAGAGAGAGAGAGAGAGAGAGAGAGAGAGAAGAGAGGACAGAGACCATTTTAACCTATCCAGTGCTAAATTTGGACTAGAATTTGCCATCCTGGTAGAAATCCTGGTTCCGGAGAAAGACAGGACTTTTAAGAGCCTTACCCCTCCTGGGTCAGCTGTGTTGCAGAGATGAATTCTTTTTGGTGCAGAGGAAGGAGAACTGGACTTGGAGCAGAGGCCCTGTGTTTGAAGGCTAACTCTGCCACTGACTACCTTGTAGCAAATTACTTTAGTCCTGTCATCTGTAATGTGAGAAGTTTGAACTAGCGGGCCTCTCAGGTCCCTTTCAGCTCTAATCTCTACTGTGATCCTTTCTCTCGCCCATTTCATTGCCCCATTTCTGTGTTTATCTGGCTTACAGATTTGTTCTACCATCTTCCAACTTGTTCCTTCCTGCTCCTGGAACTCTCTTTTCTGGACAGATGAGTCCTGACTAACATCTCCCTTTTCTTCCCTCAAAAGTTTGACTTTGAGCTTATTGTTCAAACACACTCGGATAGAGGAAGGTTTTTCCCCCACCTTCTTCCATCTCAACCTCCTTCTTTTCTTAAGTACTTGTCATCAAAGGAAATGATCACCCCCCCTCCCTCCCAATTCTAGCCCCCACACCTTTGGGAGTTGCCATGTACTCTCTCTCCCTCCCACCTGCTCAGGCAACTGGCAGTAGCAGCCTTGGCTTGTAAGTTTGGAGAGCCAAAAGTGAACCTGAGCTCAATTTGCAGCCAGGGAGTGAGTGAAGAGCAGGCTTCTCTCTTCTGTCACTCTGGAAAGAGAGGATGCTGGGGCCGCCCCTTTAAATAGCTTTCCTGTAGGAGGCAGATCACATCCATCCGTCACCTGCTGCCAAAACATCATTTTCAAACTCTCTAGAACTAAAGCTTCGTGGAGGGAACGTTTGGGGTAGGGCTGGGGGTGGGAGGAAGGCAGAGGGTCTCTGGGGAGCAGAAGCTATATCCAAGATGGAGTAGGGGAAAGATACTTAGAAAATGGGGCCCTGGGGGGGTGTAACAAACAAGGACTTGGGCAAATAGGAAGGAGGGTATGTGGGACAGGGAAGGACTGACTAGCTCTTTGAGCCTCTCAATGGGGTAGGGACACTGTTCTCTAATTCTCTACAGAGGGTCATTGAAACAGAAATGGACTTCAATTGCAGCAGGAGAGAATAAGGTTTGATTCTAGAGCTAGTGATTAATGGAAGAGAGTTTGTGGTTACAGTAAAAAAACAAAAACAACCAACAACATTGAAGAAGTCTCAGCCTTGTCATTTAGTAACTGGGTGATATTGGACAGCTAGGGGATGAAGATGCCAGGCCTGGAGTCAGGAAAACATGAGTTCAAATACCACCCTAGATGCAAGCTGTGTGACTCTGGACAAGTCACTTAATCTTGTTTGCTTCTTCTATAAAATGAGCTGAGAAGGAAAAGGCAAATCACTGCAGTATCCTTTTCAAGAAAATCCCAATGGGGTCACAAAGAGTCTGATAGGACTGAACAACAACAAATTTCTTAGCCTCTCAGCCCCCTGCTCTGGTTTTGAATATGCTCTCAAAGCTAGGAAGTCCATATTTTAAATTTATCCTGCTTCAGCCGTAGAATCATAGTGTTAATAACTTCAAAATATTTCAGGTCTTGTAGCCCATTTTATGGATGAGAAAGATGAGGTTATAAAAGGGGAATGCTGTGGTCAGAATTAGAGAGGTAGTAAATAGCTGAGCTGGGTCCTGAATCCCTATCCAGGATTCTTGAAATAGCAAGTAGTAGCTGGTTCCATCCGTGCCCCTGCCACTCTCCACTTCCCCTTCTACTTTGCAAGTTTGGATCAGGCAAGGATGTAATCAGAGACTTCAAATCATAAGTCCTTTTGGGAGTTTATTAGACTGTGTGATCCTGGATAAGCTACCTAAACTCTCTGAGGTTCCATTTCTTCCATGCAAAGTGAGGATGGTAACATTTGCCAGGCTTTCCTTCACAAGACTCTGGAGTTGGAGACTATGAGTGTGCTCTAACATTGTCTCTCTTTCTCTTTTGGGAGATCATTTTGCTAATGTTTCTTTCATGACCAAACTTTGACTTAGAGGCTCCCTGGAGGCCTGGCCCAGTCCATTCTCCATTCAGGAACTTGCAGCTGGGTAGGCAGCCTCATGTTCTCTTTTCCTCCCTCCACTCTGCTCAGCCTCTCCTTCCCCACTCCCTTCCCTCCTCTTCTATTCTTTGTAACTTCTTGAATTGAGGCTCAAGCCCTGGGCTTCTGAACAAGTATTGTGCTTTGGACTAGTTTGTTGATACCCACACTTTTACTCTTTTGTTGATACACATTTTAGCCAAACCCTGAAGCAGCAATGGACTCATAAGATTAATTTCTGGGGCAGGGATGTGAATTATTGCAGGAGCTGGGGGTCAAGAGTCAGGTAGAAGTGATTGCTGAAGATCACCATTGAATCCCTGGGGATGGAGCATTGTTGCCCTTTCACCAGGTCTTGGGTTCAAATTTTGGTCCCCTGACATCTCTCTGAGGACAGAACAAGAGTGAAAGAGCACAATATCATTATTGGGGTTGGGGTGAAACATCAGTCAGGCACTCCTGACAGTAAGAAGCTAATTGCATTAGAATGGGAAGGGAACTCTGAGATTATCTAGTCTAACCTTATTGTTACAAATGGGGAAACTGAGGCTCAGAGAAGTTAAGTGCCTTGATAATTGTGGAAATATGTATAGAAAAATTGCACATGTTTAACATAGATTGAATTACTTGCCATCTAGGGGAAGAGGTGGGGGGAAGAAAGGGAAAATTTTTGGAATACAAGGTTTTGCAAGGGTGAATGCTGAAAATTATCCATGCATATGCTTTGAAAATAAAACGCTTTAATTAAAAAAAAGGGAAAAAAAGAAGCCTTAGCCAAGATCACACAAGGATAAGTAGTGAGATATGTTTAAAACTGGTGGTCTCTGACCCTAAGTTCAATACTCTTTTCTCTAGATTGGGGTGGGGAGTGCTTGGTCCATGGGCCGTACATATAAGACTCACAAAATCATTTGGTTTGGCTCTGCCAAGGCAACCACAGGTAATGATGAGCTGAAAGCTAGGTACAACAATCTCCCACTGCTTGAGTTTTTAAGTTGATTCTGTCTGGCCCACAAATGATGCTATAAATATCCAATTGGCCCTTGGATAAAAAAGTTCCCTACCCCTACATCATACAAACTTTTGGGTTATTAGATTCCAGATAAGTGAGCAAACGAGGACGGGAAGTTGCCTACTCCAAAGGATTTAAAATGCTGGAGTGATTTCTCGCCTGTGTGAGAGAGAACAGAGGTAGAAGGGCAGTTACAGAGACAGAGACATTGGGCACCTGAGAGTCTCCAGGAGTTTGAGAGATGAAAGGGGAAAAGGCACACAAAGGAAAGACCTTGAGAGTCCCTGACAGGAACCGTGGGAGGGAGGCAGAGAAAGACAGGTACAGGGAAAAAGAGAAGAGACAATGACAGAGATGGAGAGAAAGCCTGGCTCAGGAAGAGAAGGCTAAGGGAGCTGAAAGGCAGATCCCGTCCCAGCTGGGATCAAGCGCCGGCGTTTTTTCTTTCAAAGAGAAAATGAGGGCTCTTAGGGAGGGGGGAGTGAGATGCCCATGATGTCGCGTCACAAAGTCAGAGCCTCGAGCTCTGCCCAGGGAGACTAGTGGACCAATGCACACTCCCAGATGGAGATCCATCTACGCCCCCTCAGGTCCCCTCATGCACACACATGTGAACACGTGTGGGCAGACGCAGAGAGACACGCATGGAATCATGCGGAGATGGACAGGATTCCACGGTCTTCCAAGGGGAATGTAAACAGAGGGCTTTCCCACCGGACGAGGGCCAGCCCAGCGATCTTGCGCATCACACCACCACTCCCACCCTCCCCACACAAACAAACAAACAAATCAATCAAAGGGCACGCTTGCAGATAGAGACTCCGGAACGCGCACCAGGTGGTCTGGCCCTGAGTGTGTGAATGAGTGAGGGTGCCTGCACAGCCGCCTCCCAGAGCACCCCGATGGGTTGTGCTCATTTGTGTATGTGACACCCCGTTTTCCCTCCTCCGTTCTCCCCCTCCCCACTTCCCCGCGTCTCCTGTAATTGTAACACTGGGAGGCGAAGGAGAGATGGAGAGGAAAGACAGAGAGGAATGAGAGACAGCAAAGAGGTGGGAGGAGAGAGCTAGGAGGAGGAGGAGGGGAAGGAGGGGGGAGGAGGGAAGGCAGAGGAGGCGGCTGAGGCAGAGCAGCAGCGGGGACAACACAGACAAGGAGCCCGGAGCTCGGCTGGGCAGCAGGAGAGGAGGCGCTGCAGCTTAGCCGGGGCCCCGATTCAAACACACCGGCCTGGCTAGCCTGAGCCAGCCGCAGGTGGGAAGAGGGGCGGGCGGGAAGGCAGGGGGCCCGGGGTGAGAGGGATCTACCGGGGCGGGGAGGCGAGCCGGGGTCTGAGCGGCTCTCCATCCGTCCTTCCTTGCTTCCTTCCTCCCTCCTTCCCGCAGCGGCTGAGCGGAGCATGGAGCTGTCCCCCGGCAGTCCCCAGGAGATGCTGGAGCCCGATTGCCCATCGCCCCTGGAGCTCAAATCAGCCCCCAGCAAGAAAATGTGGATTAAGCTGCGGTCCCTGTGAGTGCCCCCCAACCCCCAATACAGAGAGCCCCCCCTCCAACCGGGAACAGAGATTGGGTCGGGGGAGGGGGACGGGATGTACCTCTGGAGCCATCCCAGGATGAGGGGAGCTTAGGGCAAGACTGGTGGCCCCCCACACGTATTGGCAGGTACAAGGTGACATGGCCCTGACATGCTTGGTCACTCACGCATGTGAGTCGTGTGCAAGTGGAAGGGGGTAATAGAGTTATAAAGTGAAAAATGAGGGAGACAGGAGTGTTTGTCTCTGGGGGTATGAGTGACACATGTAGCAGGAAGAGAGGTCCTAGTGTGTACCTGTGACTAAGGTGAGGAGGACCACCCTCTGTTGACATGGTATATTCAGGGATAGCAAGATGTGACACAAATGTGGATGTGTGCTATATACATGCTAGTGGGCAGAGGAAATAAACAGCTGCACTGTGTGTGCCCACAATGACATACTCAAAGCATGCCAACCTGTGGGTAATAGGTAGTTGCTTGGGATTGGCAGCTTTTCACTTCCATATGTTTTACCAGGGGTTAAGGAAGTTGGGGAATTGGGTAGGGAGAGCCCCACACTGGTCTCCTCATCTTTCCTCAGGGTTCCTGGCCTGGGCTGTCAAGGGCAGAAATAGAAGTATGTGGTATGTGCAGGGGAATGAATGGAGTTACCTCTCTTATTCATGAAAGAAGCCATTAGGGAGGAAGGGAGGGGGATAACTCTTCTCAGAGATTAAGGATAGTGTTGGCTAGGGAAGGAGGTAAATCATCCCAAAGTCTTGTTTCTATGTAGCATCTTCCAGGATCCCCAAGCACTTTCAAACCTCTAGCCTTATTGTGGGAGGGCCATAGAGGCAAGGCAGGACCCAGGTGTTAAAATCTCCATCCCTCATCCTAGAGAGAGGTTCACTCTTTTCTGCCCTTGGGGCCAGGAGAGGGGGTTGATAATATTAGACTAAAGCAAAGCCATTCTGTGTATTAATCCACCATCAGATAATCACTGCATTCTGAAATGACTCCCCATGGTCTGTTAAGGGAAATGACTGGTGGAAAAGGTGAGACAGCTCCCTGTAAACAGAACTCCTTTCTCTCTTTTCACCTAATAGCATCCAATTGGTATCCCTGGTGGCCCTCGGCACCCCAGGTTTAGTGATTTTAAAGTGAGAGGATCAGGATTCAAATTCTAGCGACTGCTAATTATGGGAAATTCATCTTCGGAACCTGTAAAATGAAGGAATTGCCTTAGATGATTTCTAAGGTCTGCTTCGGTTCAAAATTCCACGATCCTACAAATTTCTAGCTCCCCTGGGGGAATTAAGTTAGACACATACTGGGTACTTAGCAACTGAATTTCTGGCTTCCCTGCCCTAAATCTATTGACTGTGACTCTATATTACTCCCTGCAGAGCAGTTTTTATTAATCATCTGTTGGAGGTCTTGTAAGGGAAACTGAGGCACAGGTGGGGAACATGTGATTGAGAGAGCCTGGGACATATATCCCTCCCCATCTTCTCTTCCTGACCGCCGCAGGCCAAAGCAATTTTCTAGACTCAATGGAGCACAGCTCTGCCTGGAATGAGGTTTGGGACAGAGAAATGGCAAGCAGGATTAAATTGATTTTGAGTGGGGAGGAACACTGGAGGATTCTTGATGGAAAAAGAAATTCAGTTAATGAAAACCTAGGGTGAGAGAGGTGGATTAAAGGAAAGGGAATAGTTTGAAGGCTTTTAGGTTGAAGGATGGAGGTTGGTTTACCCTGTCTTTCTAAGGGCATCAGTTCCTACTTACTGCCCTGATTCAAAATGATCTTTCCTTTAGTCCAGGACAGAAATTATCTTTATCTGTTTCTGTCTCTGACCATGAAGAAATCTTACCTGAGGATTAACGTTTTATATTTCCTGCTATAGTCTCCTCAAGATGGCCTGACCTCCAGCCTGGTAAGAGGTAGCTTGAGGAGGAGTTGGAGTCCCTAGTAGCAATACTTGAGCTCAGGAGAGCGATGGGATTAGGAGTGGTCCTCAGAGAGATGCTGGCTTAGATGGCATCAAATTATTATCTTATCATCACTAATAATACTTATTTTTATTGTGAAAGCTATTCTAGTCTGTTATGTTTATTTTTTTAAATAATAGCTTTATATTTTCAAAATACATGCAAAGATTTTTTAAAATTCACTTTTGCAAAACTTTGTGTTCCAAATTTTTCTCCCTTCTTTCCCCCATTCTTTCCCCCAGACAGCAAGTAATCCAATATATGTATAATACAGTTTCAAGGGGGAAATATTCTCTCATAACCAAGGCTGGGCTCCTGCAGGTGCTATCCTGTATGAATACTGTAATAAAGCCAGGCATACTGTAATGACATATTGTTGTAAGAGAAATCTCCTGATTTTTCATGGCAGTTATCCAGAAAAGCGCTGCTTCCTTAATTATTAGCCAAGATCTGAATCCCAATTTTTTGAAAAGGTCAAAAATTCTTAGAGGGAGGAGAGATTGGGGTGAAAAGAATTCCTTTTTATCAATAGAAGAGGAGCTGGATGTCATAATGAATTCTAGATCTGATTTGCCTCAGAGCCCTGATGCTAATTGGTGTTTTGGGTGTTAAAAGTGTTGGAGAGGGTTTGGTGAACCATGATGGGACAAAGCTGAAAGCCATGGAATTACAGAGAGAAAGAAAAATGGAGTATTCACTAACTTTTGGGGTTGGGTAGACATTGAATTGGTCAGAAATAGAGCCATTTCTTTTGGAATAATAGAATGTCAGAGTTGGAAGAAACCTTAAAAATCATCTAAATTGAACCCTTAATTTTCCAGATGGGAAAACTGAGGTCCACAGGAGTGATGCAATGTGTCAAATTGTACAGCTAGTTAGTGATAGAGTCCAAACTAGGACTCATGTCTCCTCACCAGCTAACCACTATTCTTCCCACCATCTCAGAGAGGTGATCAAAGAGGAATTTTGCCACATAGGTTAGGCTGAAATTCTGGAAGGGTAATGTCCTGCCAAGAGATGGGAAGCTATGACCTTGGGGGTACTAGCCATGGATAATGAAGACTAAGACAAATGAACTGGACAATAATGAGCAAAGACTTTGGTGTTATGAGTCATCTTCCTTATTATCATTACTATTTGACCTGATTGTATGTGTGTGTGTGGGGGGGGTTTGGGGTGAGGTGGGGGACAGGGATAGCTCTAAGACAGGAAACATTTTCTTCTAAGGGGACTGGAGTTGTTCTCTCATATAGTATAGAGTGTTGCAGAAGGGATTTTGGGTGGGAAGGGAAATTAGGTATCCTGGGTTCCCAGAGTTCTGCTGGGACAAAAGGGACACATAAGAGGAAGTCTGAGTAGAAAGGAGAGGCAGGGTAGAGAGGTTATAGGATTTTCAACCCCAAGAGTTTCTCTATTATTCTATAGAAGGGATTGTGGCTAAACATCAGAAAGTCTTCCCTAATTGTGAAGGCTGGGAGACTGTAGATGAGAGATAATAAAGCTGTCCAGCTTGGAAACAGGAGATTGCTTAAAATGGCCTCTGGAGTATGTGACCCTGAGGTATAAGAAGTTGGGTTACCACTGACTTTACCCTGAGACTACATAGGGATAGTAATATGGAACTTATTTATATGGTGAGGTTTTTGTTTTTCTTTCTTTTTTTTTTTTCTGGTTAAGCAGTGAGTGACATACAAATGAGCAGTGGTAAATTGATTCAGTTCAGACCTGTGGCAGCCTGGGGCAGGGGCAGGAACAAGGGCAGGAACAGGTTACAATGCCTTCTCTATTTCTTCAGCTTTCCCTCCATCTCTACCAAGTGGTGAAATTCCATCAGACAATTATTTTTGCTTACAATTCTGCCTACTCTGACCCAGGGGATTTAGGGCAGACTAGCCCCTATACCTGTGGAAACAGCATTAGGTGATCCTACTTAATTCCTCCTCCAGGGCCAAGTACATGGTAGTCTTCTCTGATCCAAGACTATTTAGACTTAGCTTTTCTCTCTCCCAATGACAGCATAGGCATGGTCCCTCTCTTCTCTGCAGTCTAGCGTAGACACTGTTCCCATATCTCTCAGGGGAGAATAACGTAGCCCCTCATTCTCCTGAGAAAATTATGGACACAGTCCCTTTTTCCCTTTCCCTATAATCCAAGTGTGGTGTAAAGATAGATCTTGTTTTTTTTCCCCCTAAGGAGATGGAGGAATAGTGAAGGGTATCTGGGCTCAAGGTCATGGACTTGGGCTCAAGGTCATTGCCCTGGGGTTAGGGCATAGAACCAGACATCTGAGAGTTCAATATTATCCCTAACCTTGGGTGAGAATTGAGGGCAAGAAGATTACTCTGGTGGGTTGGATGATAGGAACTTTAGATACGTGATATCTGAAGGGCTTTGAGGGAGAGACCCTTTTTCCTAATACTGTGATTTCAAGACAGAGTCAGAAAGGGCAGAAAGTGCCAAGGAGAAATGAAAAGACTTGGAGTGTATTCGTATGTGTGATCATACATATGACTGTGTCACCATGGTGGGCATAAGTAGTATGCATTTGTGTTAGCCAGTGTGTGTGTGTGTGTGTGTGTGTGTGTGTGTGTGTATGTGTCTAGGTGGGTGGAAGGAGGTATGAATGTATGTGATTATATGTGTATGTTTTGAATGTTAGAGACAATACTGGGAGAACATGTTGGAGGAAGAATATGTAATTCTACATGGCTTGTGTGTGTGTGTGTGTGTTGACTAGAAGGAAGAGAGTTGACAGAAAATTCAGATTTCCAACTGTTAGCATCTTCTCTTTTTTTTTAAACATACAAGAAGGATTGAGAGGAATCAGATGCAAAAGGGATAGGTGCCTCATTAATGACAGATTTTTTGGACCTGGCAAAGTAGAAGTGGGTAAGCATTGTATAAGAGCCACTTGGGAGTGACCACCTATGATTCTCTTACTGGTAGCTGGGAAGCAAGGGAGCAGTTTCCAGTTGTTTTGGAAAACAGGACTATTTTCTTCATTCTCCTCCCGCCTCCCCCTTCCCTATGACTCTGGCATATACTCACAGGATGAACTCACTGCTTCCTGGTTCTCTGGAAGCAGCATCCCTATGTTTAGGTAATGGTGGGAAGAAATATCAGAGGTCCTTTTCTCCTGGCTTCATTTTTTT
>JAJPUD010001933.1:353330-372641 GCA_023553655.1 Myrmecobius fasciatus | reverse complement strand
TATGTCTCAAAGCGTTTTTTGTAAACAACATATTGTAGGATTCTGTTTTTTAATCCCCTCTGCTATTCATTTCTGTTTTATGGGAAGGTTCATCCCATTCACATACGCAGTTATGATTGCCAGCTCTGTATTTCCCTCCATCCTATTTTCTCACCTTTATATACTTTCGTTCTCTCTTTCCACCCTGTCTTTATTCATGTCCTCCTACTTTATCTCCTTTAACACCTTCAGCCCTTTTCTTAACCTTTTTCCCTATTGACTGTCTCTGTACTGGCTTCTATCCTATCTGTTCCTTTTCCTTTCCTCTTTTTCCTCCTCCTACTTTATAGGGTTAGATAAATTTCTATACCCAACTGAATGATTGAATTATTCCTTCTTAAAGCCAAAAATGATGAGATCAAGCTTCAAAAATGCTCAGCTCCCTCTCTTCTTTCCCTCCATTGTAACAAGTTTTTTTGTGCCTCTTCTTGTGAATTGATTATCCCATAATACTTCCCCTTTCCTCTTTGTCCAGTTCAGAACTTTTTCCAGCCCTCAATGTCTTTTTCTTTAATATTGTCATGATATAGTCGATTCACCACCACACCTCAGTCCATGTGATGTCCCCCTCTATCTGCCCGAGTGACAGATACAGTTCTCAAGAGTTACAGATATCATTTTCCCATCTACTGATGTAAATAGTTTAATCTTTAAATAATACATATTTTCCCCCTAATTAACTTTCTATGCTTCTCTGGAGTCATGTGTTTATAGAGTAAATTTTCTGTTTAGCTCTGTTTTTTTTTGTTTGTTTTTCAATAGAAATGATTGAAAGTCTCTTACTTCATTGAAGCCCCCTCTCTCCTTCCTGGAAAGATGTTGCTGAGTTTTGCTGGGTAATTAATTCTTGATTGTAACTCTAGGATCTTTTCCTTCTGGACTATAGTATTCCAGGCTCCCCAGTCCTTTATTCTAGAAGCTGCCAGATCTTGGGTAATCCTGACTGTTGTTCCTTGATATTTGAATTGTTTTTGTCTGTCGTCTTGCAGTATTTTTCCTTGAGATTGTAGTTCTGGAGTTTCACAACAATGTTACTTGGGGTTTTCACTTTGGGATCTCTTTCTGAAGGTGATGGATGGATTCTTTCAACGAATATTTCCCCCTCTAAGGAAACTGCCCCAATATTCTAGAAACAGATCTAGATCATCAAAAAAAAAATGATCTCTTGAAGAATGACCAAAAATGTTCTTTGGTCATG
Source organism: Myrmecobius fasciatus (assembly GCA_023553655.1). Classification (NCBI taxonomy): domain Eukaryota; kingdom Metazoa; phylum Chordata; class Mammalia; order Dasyuromorphia; family Myrmecobiidae; genus Myrmecobius; species Myrmecobius fasciatus. Next base: position 371,404 of record JAJPUD010001933.1, on the reverse strand, counting down.
GCCTTTAGGTAGGCCAATAATTTTTAAATTGTCTCTTCTGAATCTATTTTCCAAGTTGGATGTTTTGCCAATGAGATATTTCACATTTTCTTCAATTTTTTCATGCTTTTTACTATGTTTGACTAATTCTTGCTGTCTCACAGATTCTAGCTTTAATGTGTGATTTTCTTCACTTATCTTTTTATCTCATTTTTCATTTGCTTTATTCTACTTTTTACTATTTTGTTTTTTTCAGACAATTTTTTTCCTTCCTTTTCCAAGCTGTTGACTCTATCATGCATACCTTTCATTTCCTTTCTCATTATTTACCTTTTAAAGTCTTATGAGTACTTCCAAGAATCTCTTTGGGACCGAGATAAATTCTTATCACTGTTTGAGATTTTCTCTGTGGACATTTTGTCCTCATGTAAGTTGGTATTTTGGTCTGCCCTGCCACAACAGAAGCTTCCTGTGCTCAAGGTTTTTTTTAGGTTTCTTGCTCATTTTCTTTCCTTTTCTTTCGACATTTCCTCTTTTTTTTTACTTTTAAGGTGCACCTCTGCTCCTGGGGTAGGGGACTCTGTCTCTAGCTTTCTGTGCAGCTCTGAGCCTTGGCTTTAAGCACCGCGTTCCCTTGTGTTTGCAGGGGGTAGCTTTGTCTGTTCTGTTCTGGAAACAACCTGGTTTCTCAGAGTTTGACTTCTGAGCTGGGACTGGAGGCTGCCCCGCTGGTTTCCCAGCGTCTGCGCAGGACTGAACACCCTTTTCATCCCTGTCAGACTGACCTTTCTTGAAGTCCTTCTAATCCATCCTGAGCAGGGGTTTCATTTCCTCAGACTCTGTTGAGAGGTTTGTTTCCATGTGTTTTTTGCGGGAAACTGGGAGAGCTCAAGCTGCTTTTTGGCTTTACTGTGCCATGGGGGTTCCTGCTTTATGTTTCAATGGGAAAAAAAATGAAGCTATTAACAAGCATTAATCCTTCTTCTATACTTTTCCTTATCTCCTATCATTCAGATGTCATCTTCCATTCCCTCTTTTGCCTTGGTCTCATATAGAGGTAATCCTTTTATTTGCTTTTAACTTTTAAGCCTCCTTTGGGTTGTTCTCTCTGCTATCCCTCCTCTGACTAGTCTTGAATCCTTTCTTATCTACTGGCTGTTTCCCTGCTGTATACAAGCATATTCATGATCCTAGCTAAATGTCCTTGCACACTGTCTCCTTATATACTTTTTCTATTCCATGACTAACTTTCTTGTTTAAAGCTGTCCCCAAACTTGTGTATGACTCTTCAAGACCACTGGCTTTGGAAAGCTGGAACACTACTGTATTGTTGGTGGAGTTATGAAATGATCCGACCATTCTGGAGAGCAATCTGGAACTACGCTCAAAAAGTTATCAAACTGTGCATACCCTTTGATCCAGCAGTGTTTCTATTGGGCTTATATCCCAAAGAAATCATAAAGGAAAGAAAGGGCCCCACATGTGCAGAAATGTTTGGACAGTCTCTTTTGTAGTGATAAGGAATTAGAAAATGAGTGGATGCCCACCACTTGGGGAATGGCTGAATAAGTTATGGTATATGAATGTTATGCAATGTTGCTGTTCTGTAAGAAATGATCAGCAGGATGATTTCAGAGGGACCTAGGGAAGACTTCATGAACTGATGCTAAGTGAAGTGAGTAGAACCAAACATCTTGTACATAATGACATGATTATGTGATGATCAATTTTGATGGACTTGGCTTTTTTTCATCAATGAGGTGATTCAGATCAATTCCGATAGACTTGTATTGGAGAGGGCTATCTGCATTGAGAAACAGCAATGTAGGGCTGGAATTTGGATCAAAGTATAGTATTTTCTCTTTTGTTGTTGTTGATTTGCCTTTTTTTTCTCATGGCTTTTCCCCTTTAGATCAAAATTACAAATATGGAAATATGTTTAGAAGAATTGCACATGTTTAACATCAAGTTGTTTGCTGTCTTGGAGAGGGGCTAGGAAGAGAGAGTGAGAAAAAAATTGAAACTCAGGGTCTTACAAAGGTGAATGTTGAAAACTATCTTTGCATGTATTTGGAAAGATAAAATATTATTATTAAAAATAAAAGTAAATAATCACTTAGTGATCAACCCTTTGCAAATATTTCTCTAATTTGTTCATTCTAACTTTTCTTCTGAATTACAGTATGATATCCTTAACTGTCTGTTAAACATCTCAAACTAAATGTTCAGTTGACATTTTAAATGCCATGTCTAAAACACTAATTATGTTCTTCCTGCGCCACCTCCCCAAAAAACAACTTTCTCTTCTCTCTTGCCAAGCGCCATCATTCTAATTACCTCACTTTGTAACCTCAGTGTCATCCTTACCTGCCACTTCTCACCCCACATGATTAATTCTCTTCCCACCCTGGTGTAGGCCTTCATTGCCTCATGTGTGGACTAGCTATTGCAATAGCTTTCTCATTGAACTCTACCCCACATCTTTCCCCACATTAGTTTATCCTCTACTCAGCTGCCAAAGTGATCCTCCTTTTAAAACAGAGATCTTACTATGTATGTTAGCCTTCCCTTTCCTGCAGCCCCAATCTCTCACCCTCCCCCACTACATAAAATTCCTATTACTTTGCAGGATCATATATAGAATCCTATCTGCCATTTAAAAAGTCCTCACAACCTAACCTTCTGATTTTCCACTCTTTTTTATCTTTATCCCCATAGTTCCTTCCATATTTGTTATTTTCCCTTTTTTTTTCAACTTAGTCTTATGGTTATAACATGAAACTTAAGAATTACTTTAGACATTTTTGTTATCATTCATGATGTAGAATTTTTTTTTATTTGGTTATAGATAATTTGGATTTCTTCCACTGAGAACTGCTTATTTATATTCTTTGGCTATATATCAATTGAGGAATGGCTCTTATTTCTTTAAATTAGAATCAGTAACTTCTATACTTTGGAAATGACATATTTATCAATGAAAATTGTTCCAAGGATTTCCCTCCCTTTCTCCCATTTTACATCTAATTTTAGCTGAATTGAAATTGTTTGAAATGTTTTTTAGGGGGAAGAAATGGGACCTTGTATTTTAAAATAATCAAAATTGTACATTTTAAAATCTTTGATGATATCCTCTTATCTTTTTTTGTGGCTATCATCTGTTCCCTTATCCATACATCCAAAAATCAGTTTCTTCCTTGATCTTTTAATTTGCTTAAAGATGTGGCATGTTATAATTAAATTAAGAATTCATTTGGAGTCTATCATGGTATATGATAATTATTGGTCTAAATCCATAGTTTTTTCAAATTGACTTAATTTTCCCTTTCATTTTTGTAAGAAAGTAAGTCCTTAACTCAATCACTGAAGCCTTTAGATATAGCAAATATTTGACATTTGTTTACTTCTGTATGTATTTAATCTGTTGTAGTGATCAATGTTTCTATTTTTTAACCAGTATCAAATCATTTTATTATTGTTTTGTAGAGTAGTTTGTGATCTGGTATGTCTATGACCTCTTTCTTTTACCCTTCTTTTTATTTTGTTATTTTCCTTGTTGTTCTTGATCTTTCATTCATCCAAATGATTTTTATTGTCCTAGTTCCATAAGGTTTCACTATTCATGCTTCCTTCAAAAGTATAGGTTTTCTGTTTATCTTTATGACATTAAGAATTTTTATTTTTCATGTTATTTCAGTTCCTTAAAAATCTGCATAATTTCAATTTTTAAAAAAATCTGATACATAATACATTTTGTTCCTCTTCCTCTTTTTGATTTTGCATGTATATTTTTTCATAGTGTTGGGTTTGTTTTCTTATCCATTATGTTTCTGACTTGTTTTATTGTATTATTTAATCCTTTCACATTTATACATTTGTCTCGTTGTGTGTGTGTGTGTGTGTATGTGTGTGTGTTTATATGTGTGGATATTTTCAATATATTTCACCTTATAATTAAGTTCTGTGATTAATTTGGGGTATGGTACTTTCATACATTATTCTATTCCTTTAGATTTCCTCCCCATCCAACTTCTAATGAGTTTAGTCTATATCAGATTCATTGAATTAAATAAATTGTTGCCTTTTTTAACCCATTCAATATTTGTGTATGTGTATTTCTCCTTTAACCTTTTCCTTTTAAATGCATAGTTCAAAAATTTTCCCTGCCTTCTCAATTCCATGTTCTTAGTGATTTCATTTTCCTAAAGCATTTCCAAATAATTTTCACTTTTATTGTTCCCATTCCTCTTGCTTTTTCCATGATATTAAGAGAATTTCATTTTCTGAAACATAGAATACAGCCTTTTTCTTCTTTGTCTGTCATGGAGTTAAACTTTCTGAAGGACAAAATTTGAGCACCCTCTTCTATGTTCTCTTTGTAAATCTTTCTGTCCTCTCATGACAGTGTCATGTACTATGACTTAGTCATGAAGCCTTTTCCTTTCCTTCTCCCAGCCCTCTGTCTTTTGCTCCACATCCCAACTTGATATTTCTTTAACTTCATGTTTCAGCAAGATCTGGAAATTCATATATCCCTTTTTTTTCTAAGCCAATTTATGCTTAGGTATTACTCAGAGAGATGAAGAAGATATTACACAGAGAGATAAAGAAAACAGCCACTCAATTTTCATCTCTCTTAATGATCAGATAGCTCTTTCTCCATTGGAATCCTCCTTGAATATTCTTAATGGGCATGAACTATGCTTAAGTTCCAGGATTCACTCTACCCTACTGCCTAGAGGAAGATGCTGATCTATGAAATGTAAAATTCTCAAAGGAGAATATATGTAATTCCAGAACAAAGTGTGAGAAGAGTTAAGGGTATTTGATCACATAATTACATGAAAATAAAGGAGCTCTACAAAGTTAGGCAGCTTGCCATGCTTAAGATTAGCTTAGTTTTGCAAATTATAATATAGAATTTTTTCATTTCATCAGAAATGATATTAATGATGTCTGATTGTATTTTATCTTGTAAATTCTTCATCAATTCCCTCTAATATATGAAAAAGTACTTTTTAAAGTCTTTCTCACAGTGAAAATGAACAGAAAAAATGATTTGTTAAACTTCTCTTTTGTTCAGGATTATAATGATGAAATCAGGCAAGCACAGCTCCAAGAACTGACATACCTGAATGGTGGTTCAGAAAACACGGATGTTCCTGTTGTTCGTGGAAAACCACCAATGAGAACACGGGGAGTGCCAGCTGCTACATTATCCAGGTTGGTACTTCCAAATGTCAATTATTTGAATTAATTTTATTTCAATGGCTATTTTTGGTATGTAAGTATCATGCAATTATAATAAAGATTTTAATTTTTTTCTTGTTAATAGTAATCAATATTGTCCTTGCCCTTTTTAATGACTATGCATTTTATAAATATTGTATTTGACTCTCATTAATATCTGTGGGAGATAGGATTTCAGATCTAGGCTAAGTTCTTACTCTGTATCTCTGGGAAAGGAGCTTACTTATTCCTCAATTTCTTCAAATGTAAGATGGGAATAATTGTAACACTTATCATCCAGGAATGTTATGAAGGCCAAATAAAATAATATCTGTAAAGCATTTAGTATAGTGCCTGACACATTATAGACACTTAATAAGTGCTTATTCCCTTCTCTTTTCTCTTTGGATTAAACATCTTTTGTCTCTTTACAATCTCTTCACAAATCCTCATATTTATGACATGAATTTTCCTGGTTGTCATCCTCTGTATGCTTTCCAGTATATCAGAACTCTGATAATATGTGTCATAGGAATGAAACTGAATGAATATTTTTTTTACAATTAAATGTTTATTATATCCTAAACTGGAAAGACAGATATAAATTTGAAGAAGGAAGTCTGTTTCCTCAAGGAATTTATATAACACTTTGTACATTATGAAGAAAATGGATAGGATTGCTGTTTTATAGAATATGAAATAGACCCTAGTCTGGTCTGAGATTGGCTAGACATTTTGGGCTAATTGTATACTACCTATATGTGGTCTAAATGGTTTTAAAAAAGGACTCATTATTTCTGAACACTAAAAATCTTTTTTTAAAAATTAATGATCTTTTTCATCTTTACATTGCTCAATTTCCTTCTGAATTTCTTTCCTTTCCCTTTCCAGTTATCTAATTTCTATAACACATAATTTTAAAAGCAAAAAGGAGAGGGAGATAAAACAAAATCGGCAAAACTAGTCAATACACTGAAAAAATCTATTAAAGCAGTATTGCAAACCTAGGGAAAGCACTACCCAGTATCTTTGCATTTCTGTTCTGTAAAGCTATGGTTGTTCTTTGTTTTATTGTTGTTTGTTATTCTTCATCTTTCCTTCTCAAAAAAGACTAATGACATCACCATCTTAACTTGTGTCTGAATTGGTTTTAAGTGAGGCAGACCTGTGCAAAATCATCAGCCTTGCTCCCTCCTCCAGAATCATCACAGTCCAGTGACAAAGGCAAGGTCAAGAAGACTCCTGATGGCCCAAGATGCAATGAGTGACCTTGGCCTTTCTAAGCTAAAGTCTTTTTCAGGTCCCAGTTTGTCTGAGGTTATATCCATTCAGTGATTTTGTTTTAGATAAGAATTGAGACAAAAGATGGCCTAGTTTGTAATCACAAAAAGAGGAGTCTGGGAGCAGAAGATCTTAAAAGCTTCTGGCCAGAATACACTCATTCTGAGCCATTCAAATCTGGCTTTGACTGGTACCTATTATTGGCCATTCTATGAAAGCCATAGTAATTTGGGTTTAAAGGAATAGTTAAGTAGCTCCATTTGAATCACAATGGACTTTTTCTTCTTTTTTTTTTTCACAATGGACTTTTTCAAAGCTGTTTTTTTAAGATCAATATTTTAAGGAATCATAAATTAAAATTACTGTGCAAGACAGAATTATTGCCCCAGCTTTTTGAAAAAAAAAAAGTTAAATAGGAAATGTAAAAAACAAAGTTATCTCCCAAATCCCAGGATATCTTACAAAATATAAGCAACCAAAAATTAAATTCCTTTGGACAGAGAATCCACATGTACAAAGTGTACAGAACTCCCCACATGGAGAGAGGGATTATATAAAATGAAGGAAAAAAGAGAAGGAAGAGGAGGAAGAGAGAAAATTATGTCAGGTAAAGAAAATACTAATTAGAAGGGAATATGACCTCCAGATTAGATGAGAATATTAAAATAAATATTTTAAAACAAAGGAAAATGGGATAAACCTTTGATGAGGCTCAGGACTTTGTAGATTACCAAGGGAACTTGGAGCCAAGGGCAAGATACTCCTGAATGGGCAGATAAAAACATTCTGAAAGCAGAATTTATGATTTTCAAAACAGAAATAATTGGCACAATAGAAAACTTAAATCCAAAATAGCAAGTCATACCAAATAAAAAAGAGAAAAACTGATTAGGAATGTAATTATGTAAAAATAAAAGTGAAAATAGGGAACCAAAAAATGTTGTTTATATTCTTGAAGAGGACTATAATATCCAGAAGGTGATTCTATGACTTGCAAATAAATTGTATTTAAGTGAGGGAGGGCTGTCACCAACCTCCCTCTTTCCTCCAAGGTTATCCAGTGACAAAAATAGATTCAGAGCAACTAGAGATGACCCTGGATGAAGAGGGAGACCTTGTTCTTTTTAAACTCAGGTCTGTTAACAGGTCTCAGGTTGACTGAGGCAGTTTCCACTCAGTGAAATAAAAACCAATGCTAATAAAAGAAAATAAGACTTTGTTTTAAGCAGAATATGTAGATCTTGAAACCAGGATATTTAAACACAACTTAAGGATTGTATATCCCAGAGAAAAAAGTGATGAGTCAGAAAACTTAAGCTCTGTAAAGCAAGAAAAATGCCTTTATTTCTTAGAACCCCAAGGCAAGGAAGAAATAGATAAAAATCCATTAGGCACTTCTTCTGAAAGAAACTAAAAAATTAAATTACCAAGAACGTCATAGCCAAAATCCAGAGCTTTGAAGTCAAAGAAAAAATGCTTCAGTGAGACAAGAAATTTACAAATCAGAGCGCTATCATCAAGATCATACATATATGATTTATCATCCACTAATATAAGGGAGTGGAAAACTTGGAATATGATATTCTGAAGGCAAAGAATCTGTACCTCCATTCAAAAAGGATTTACCCAGCAAAACTGAGAATAATACTATAGGGAAAAATGATCTTTAATAAATAAAGGGCATCCACGTATTCCTGATGAAAAGACCAGTGCTGCTGGGAAACTAAAGTATAAATGCAAGAGTGAAGAGAAATATTAAAAAAACATGAATAAACAATGATGGACTAGACAGATTATTAATCATATCTAAAGGTGATACATGTGTCTACTATAAAGCTTAATACCATCAGGAGTTGTAAATAAAGGAAACCTAGAAGACCTAGCAATGGTTACCTCATGATCCTAGATAAGAGTGAATAAGAGAGTGCTAGAGGAATACTATAAGAATTAAGGAAAATGAAGTTTAGGGGAAATTTCTCAAATCAAGTAGACATCTCTATAAACAAGGAGATATGAGGTGAGACAGTGATGCTGACACTTGAACCTCATCATCTGAATTGGTCAAAAGAGGGAAAAATACTTGACACCCACAAAATTGGGTACATAAATACATTTCACTTAACAATGAAAAGTAAGAATAATGAACATTTATATAGTACATACTATATGCCAGATACTATGCTGTGTTATAGAATCATTATCTCATTTGATCTTCCCAGTAACTCTTGGAAGTAGATACTATTATTATCCTCATTTTACAGATGAGGAAATTGAGGCAGATAGGTTAAGTGAACTTGCCCGAAGTCATAAAGTTATTTTTAAGTATCTTAGCTCCAGTTTGAACTCAGGTCTTCAGGCCCAGTGCTTTATCCACTGGACCACTGAGATAACCTGTCTTTAATGTTCTTGATTTATATGAATAGCAGTAGTTTTTATATATGTATATATGCATATACATATATATATATGTTTTTTTCATGTCAGTGTGTTCTTCTGATTCTCTTCCTATCTGACTTATTTTTCAGTTTTAAGGTTATGCCTGCTAACTGTGGATTTACCCACAGTTTGTGGCACCTTTTCCTTCTTTCTCTACACTATCTAATGATCATCTTATCGGTTATCATCCTTAACATATAGATAATTATCAGATTTATTTTTTTATCCCTAACTTCTCAACTCACCACCAGTTTTTCATCTCTAAGTATACTTTTGCTCTGTGATCTTTGACAAGTCGCCTAATCCTTTGCTACCTTAATTTTTTTTCATCTATTAATGAGAATACCACCTACCTTCCATTATTGTTCAGAGGATTAAATGAGACTTTTTTTTTCCTGAGACAATTGGGATTAAGTGACTTGCCCAGGATCACACAGCTAGTACATGTTAAGTGTCTGAGACCAAATTGGAACTCAGGTCTTCCTGATTTCAGGGCTGGTGTTCTATCCACTGCACCATTTAGCTGTCCCTAAATGAGACATCTGTAAAGTACTTTAAACACTAAGTAAATTTTATTGTTATTATTTAGAGTAATAAAAGTAATAATTGGTATCTTTCAGATGTCTTAAAGTCAACATAATCAAAACTCATTATTCTCCCCCAAATACTTCCCTCTTCCAATATTCTCTTTTACTGTCAGAGACACAACTATTCTTTCACTCACTGAGGATCATTATTTTGTAATCCTAAGTCCCTCAATGACTGGTTGAATATTTTCAAAGATAAATAGATAATGAGATTAATTTATTCATTCTTGTTAATTTTTGTTTTAACTGATTCATACTGACTTTTGTGGTTATGTTGTTTTAGTCGTGTCCAACTCTTTGTACCAAAAACCTAGTAGGGTTTTCTTGGCAAAGGTACCAGAATTGTTTGCTATTTCTTTTTCCAGCTCAGTTCATTTTATATTCCAGCTCATTTATAGGATGAGGAAATTGAGGCAAACAGGGTTAAGTGATTTGCTCAGAATCACATAGCTAAATAAGTGTCTGAGGCCAGATTTGAAATCAAAATGTGTCTTCCCGATTCCAGACTCTTTCTACTGCCCCAATTGGCATCATTATGAAAAATTTAATCCCCCTAGTTGTAAGTACAAGAATAATTTCAGCCACTATTCTCTTCTAAATTGTAGCTTCTCTTCATATTCAGAATATTATGAAACCTTCATCACTTAACATGACCTTTCATAAGAGTATACACACACACACATATATTTATAAATATTTCCATGTATTTCTCTTTGTCTTGTAAATTATTAGTCTGAGACATTGGAGTTTATAGAATGCTCCTCTGATTGTTTTATATACTTGATATTTGTGTGGATTTGCCCCAGTACCACTAATTTCAAGAAAATGATACATTTTATCATTAATTACATAAATTACAGATTTTTGATCAGAGAATAGAATTTCAGAATTGATCTATATGGAAAATGGTACATTTTTGTAGGTGATGTCAAGAATCAGGATATGTCCATCTTTAATGGGTAGTTGAGGTGGGGAGAATGAATAAGTTGGGAAATTGAAGGGTTGTAATATTTGAGAATTTGTTGAAGTATTGTTGTCCCACAGTCTCAGTTTCCCTGTCTCAGTTTCCCTCATTTACTGTATCAGTCTCCCTCAGGTGCTGTTTCAGTCTCCCTTAATTGCTCTCTCCCAGAATAGCAAATCCCACTTCCTGACCTTCAGAAATAATTGGACTCACATTCCAAAGGAGTTATGAAACCTCCAGATGGTCAGCCTCGATCTACCCTTATCTATATGACCCAGACGAGTAGTCTTCATTGCCAAGGCATCCCTCACTCCCTACCTGTCAGAACTGAATTTATGGTTTCCTTGGACACCAGATGTGCTCAGCTGTTCCCATGAGTTCTTTGTTTCCCCTGGGCCATGGAGTTTATTAAACTTGTGTTCCCCACCAATTAGGTGCTGAATACTTTGTATTCAGTCTGCTGACATGCTGTCAGTCTCTGGGCTGGACTGCATGCTTTGAGACATGAGTCCCACCAGTCCTGATCCATAGCTATGGATTCTGAACTCTCAATTAACATCAATAAAGTATTACCTAATTTCCACTGTGTGATACTGCCTCAGTTTCTCCCTGAGCATTACAGTATTACTAGATTTGTAACCCAAGGATTGACAAAAAAAGAAATTCTCCCATGCATATTTAAATATTTAAGTAAATAGCACTCTTTTGTGATAATAAGAATATGGGGGAGTAAATATCCACACTTGGAAAAGGGTACATGAATTGCATCATTATGGCAAATAACTATTGTTATATCATATAAAATTATGAATATGATTAATATAGAAAAGCTTGGAAAGATTTGAATGATTTGATGGAAATTAGAAAAAGTGTATACACAAAGATTATAACAAAGAAAATGGGAAAATAAATACAAAAACTTCAAAAGAATGTTTTTTCAAAAAGATAATAGAATATTTCCCCCTACCCCATCTTGTTTGTAGAGATAGAAGGATCATAAATGTACATTGTAAATGTAAGTTTTTAAAAATTATTACATGGGATTCACAGTGAGGGGAATAAGGAAAATAATGAAGAAAATTTTGGTGATTTTTTTAAAGTCAATAAAAATTATTTTTTAAAAAGACAAACCAAGAATTTGAGTAGGAGGGTGAAATGCTCAATGCTCTTTTCCAAGGACTATTTGTGACCTTAGTGTAGGTTACACATTAATGGAGAGAGATTTAAGGCATGAAAAGCAATCAAAGGACTCTCTGAGTAGTTTAGGTATATGGTAATAGTCTTTCACAATGTGGGCCCCCATCTCAGAAGAAAAAAGTAGTTTATATGAGAGATTTTGTGAAAGTTAAATGTATTAGACTTATCAACACATTAGATAGTTAAGGTGAGAGAATGAAGAATCATAGGGAGGATGGTGCTAACACTCACAAGAAACTCCCTAGCAAAGATTTTTTTAAAAGGGTACTATATAAAAGAGTGATCAGTAAAACCAGTGGGAAGTAGTTATATTTTCCTCTGTCCAGTTTAACATTGGACAAGAAGACAACCAGAAGCATCTGGGCATTCTGAACAGGGGCATACTGGGGAAATCTGAAGCTAGTCCAAATTCTTGTAAATGGAGCTTGAAGTGTGTGGTATCTTGGCCCTGGCCTATTAGAAAGTGACTGTCCCATTAACTGACTTCTGGGAAAGGGAGATTGTGCAATTTTTCAAATAGGGGCTTTCTATGAGGCCTTCAATTTGTGTTAAAGCCTAGGATTCAATAAGCCAATTGGGGTTTGTTGGGACTACTCATGAACACATAGCTGGCTTGTAGTTGTTGATAGTGCAAGAAGTGGTAGGTGAGAGAGAATTAAGGATAGTATCTGCATTGGATCACCAGAAATGAGAGTCAGAAACATAGCTTTGGGTCCCATTCCCTTTCTCAAACCAGGACCGCAAAAGAGAGCATTGGGAAAATTGAGGAACCACCCAAACTGGGCAGAGCAGCCAAGTTCCAATTTCAGAATTTAAGGTAGAAATGTAAGCAGAGAAGGAAATTAATATTGTGGAGTAAAAAAAAAAAGCTCAGGAGGTAAAATGAGGAAAAGAGACTAATTTCCACCATATGTTCAAATAGATTCTCAGGGTGGAAAAAATGAAATTTAAAAACGAAATTGGGACTCTTGAGGAAAAAATGAAGAGTATTGATATTTTGGGTAAGGTCTGTGTAGTAGACTCCCTGAAACAGCAGATGGAAGAATTAGAACTTAATTCAAGCAATAAAAAAGTATTATCAAATATGTGTGCATGAATACACTTACATAAAATAATGTTAATAAAATTTAGAGAATCAAGGAATCCCAGAGGGGGATATGATTTGGAATTATAGTTGTATTATTTTTGTTAAATTTAATATTGTACTTTAATAGAATAAAATATATAACAATTTCAGTTTTTATGCAGTCTTCTTTGAGTACTGAATTGTTCATGTCTGTTGACATTTAATAAGTTAATAACTTTTTGAAAAAAATTACTAGAATGAAATTTTTCCTATCCTCAAAGAACTTATATTTTACCTGGGGAGACACCATGTAGGCCTATAGGAATATTTCAGTTGTTCTTCAGTTATATCTGACTCTTCATGATCCCATTTGGGTTTGGTTTTTTTTTGGGGGGGGGCAAAATAAGATACTGGAGTAGCTTGCCATTTCCTTCTGCCACTCATTTTCCAGATGAGGAAACAGGCAAATGGAGAGAAGTGATTTGCCCAATGACATACAGCTAGTGAGTGTCTGAAGCCAGATTTGAAATCGGGAAGATGCCTGGTACTCTAGTCAGTGAGACACCTAAACTCTAAAATTATTCTAAATAAGTACAAATTATTAGACAGTTTTGGGAGACAGGATACTAGCAGTTCTGCTCATTCAATAAAATGTTCCTACAGTGAATCTTGTAGTGCTTGGGTGATTTTTTTTCATTTGCATAACATATGTGTGGGTAATTCTTCAACATTAACTCTTACATAGCTTTCTGTTACAAAATTTTTCCCCCAACTCCCCACCCCTCCCCTAGATGGCAGTATATCCATTACATGTTAATTATGTTAAAATATTGGCAAATCGAATATATGTATACATATTTCCAAACTTATCATTGTTGTGCAAGAAAAATCTTATCTACACAAAAGACATATCAGATAAAGGAAACACAATACAAGCAAATATCAATCAAGGAGTATGAGAATGTTATGTTGTGGTCCACATTTCACATCCCTCTCTCTGGGTGTATATCAGTGAACAATTGGAGGTGGTTTGAAACATTTCATTGTTGAAGAGAGCCATGTCCATCAGAATTGATCGTCATATAGTACTGTTGTTGCCGTGTATAATGATCTCCTGGTTCTGCTCATTTCACTCAGCATCAGTTCATGCAAGTCTCTCCAGGCCTCTCCGAAATTGTCCTGGTGGTCATTTCTTACAGAACAATAATATTCCATAATATTCATATACCATAATTTATTCAGCCATTCTCCAATTGAAGGGCATCTATTCAGTTTCCAGTTTCTAGCCACTACAAAAAGGGCTGCCACAAACATTCTTGCACATGTGGGGCCCTTTCCTTCCTTTAAAATCTCTTTGGGATATAGGCCCAGTAGAAACACTGCTGGGTCAAAGGGTATGCACAGTTTGATAACTTTTTGAGCATGGCTCCAAATTACTCTCCAGAATGGCTGTATCAATTCACAGCTCCACCAACAATGCATCAGTGTCCCAGCCCTCCCACATCCCCTCCAACATTCATCATTAACTTTTCCTGTCATTTTAGCCAATCTGACAGGTGTGTAGTGGTACTCAGGGTTGTCTTGATTTGCATTTCTCTGATCAATAGTGATTTAGAGCACCTTTTCATATGATTATAAATAGTTTTAATTTCATCCTCTGAAAATTGTCTTTTCATATTCTTTTACCATTTATTGATTGGAGAATGGCTTGAATTTTTATAAATATGAGACAATTCTTTATACATTTTAGAGATGAGACCTTTATCAGAACCCTTAAATGTAAAGATGATTTCCCAATTTATTGCTTCCCTCCTAATCTTGACTGCATTGGTTTTGTTTGTACAAAACCTTTTTAACTTAATATAGTCAAAGTTATCTATCTGGTTTTCAATTAAGAGTTCCAGTTCTTCTTTGGACATAGATTTGTTCCATCTCCACAGGTCTGAGAGGTAAACTATATTACGTTCCTCTAATTTACTTATAGTATCACTCTTTATATCCAGATCATGAACCCATTTAGATCTTATCTTCGTATGTGGTGTTAGATGTGGGTCAAGCCCTAATTTCTTCCACACTAGTTTTCAATTTTCCCAGCACTTTCTGTCAAATAGTGAGTACTTATCCCAGAAGCTGGGGACTTTGTGTTTATCAAAGACTAAATTGCTATAGTTATTGCCTAGTTTGTCTTGTAATTCTATCCTATTCCACTGATCAACTACTCTATTTCTTATCCAGTACCAAACAGTTTTGATGACCGCTGCTTTATAATATAGTTTTAGATCTGGTATAGCAAGTCCACCATCATCAGCCTTTTTTTTTTCATTAATCCCCTTGAAATCCTTGAGCATTTGTTCTTCCAAATGAACTTTGCTACTATTTTTTCTAGATCTGTAAGATAATTTCTTGGGAGTTTGATATGGAACTAAATAAGTAAATTAGTTTGGGTAGTATTGTAATTTTTATTATATTCGCTCTGCCTACCCATGAGCACTTAATGTTTTTCCAATTAATTAGGCTTGATTTTATTTGTGTGGAAAATGTTTTGTAGTTTGGTTTGTATAGTTTGTGACTTTTTCTTGGCACATAGATTCCCAAATATTTTATCATATCATCTGTTATTTAGAATGGAATTTCTTTTTGTATCTCTTGCTGCTGAACTGTGTAGGTAATATATAAAAATGCTGATGATTTATGTGGATTTATTTTAAATCCTGCAACTTTGCTAATGTTGTGAATTGTTTCTAGTAGTTTTTTAGTTGAGTCTCTAGGGTTCTCTAGGTATACCATCATGTCATCTGCAAAGAGTGATAATTTGGTTTCCTTATTACCTACTCTAATTCCTTTAATCTCTTTTTCTTCTCTTACTGCCAAAGCTAACATTTCTAAGACAATATTAAATAATAATGGTGACAGTGGGCAGCCGTGTTTCACTCCTGATCTTTTTGGGAATGGTTCTAGTTTGACTCTATTACATATTATGCTTGCTGAAGGTTTTAAATAGATACTACTAATCATTTTAAGAAAAAGCCCATTTATTCCTATACTCTCCAGTGTCTTTAATAGGAATGGGTGTTGGATTTTATCAAAGGCTTTTTCTGCATCTATGGAGATAATCATATGGTTTTTATTAATTTAGTTTTTAATATAATTAATTATGCTAATAGTTTTCCTAATATTGAACCAGCCCTGCATTCCTGGTATAAATCCTACTTGGTCATGATGTATTATCCTGGGGATGACTTTCTGTAATCTTGTTGCTAAAATCTTATTTAAAATTTTTGCATCAATATTCATTAGGGAAATGGGTCTATAGTTTTCTTTCTCAGTTTTCTCCCTACCTGGTTTAGCTATCAGCACCATATCTGTGTCATAGAAGGAATTTGGTATTACACCTTCTTTCTCTATTTTTTCCAAAAAGTTTATATAGTATTGGGATTAATTGTTGTTTGAATATTTGGTAAAATTCACATGTAAATCCATCTGGACCTGGAGATTTTTTCTTAGGGAGTTGATAGCTTGTTCTATTTCTTTTTCCAAAATGGGGCTATTTAAATAATTTATTTCCTCTTATGTTAAGCTAGGCAATCTATATTTTTGTAGATATAACTCCATTTTATTCACATTATGAAATTTACTGGCATAAAGTTGGGCAAAGAAACTCCTAATTATTACTCTAATTTCCTCTTTATTGGAGGAAAGTTCTCCCTTATCCTTTTTTTTTTTTTTTTTTTTTTTTTTTTTTTTTTTTTTTTTAATCAAATTAACTAAAGGCTTATCTATTTTGTTGGTTTTTTCATAAAACCAACTCTTAGTTTTATTTATTAATTCGATAGTTTTCTTATTTTCAATTTTATTGATCTCCCCTTTAATGTTCAGAATTTCCAATTTGGTATTTAATTGAGGGTTTTTAATTTGGTCTTTTTCTAGCTTTTTTAATATGCAAGTAAGCATCTGGAGATATAAAATTACCCCTTATAACCGCTTTAGCTGTGTCTCACAAATTTTGGTATGTTGTCTCATTATTGACATTCTCCTGGATGAAATTATTGATTGTATCTATAATTTGCTCTTTCACCCATTCATTCTTCAGGATTAGATTATTTAATTTCCAATTAACTTGTGGTCTGTTTTCTCCTGGCCTTATATTACATATGAGTTTTATTGCATCATGATCTGAGAAGGATGCATTTACTATTTGTGCTTTTCTGCATTTGATTTTGAGGTTTTTATGCTCTAACACATGATCAATTTTCATATAAGTTCCATGAACCCCTGAGAAAAAAGTATACTCCCTTCTATCACCATTCAATTTCCTCCAGAGATATATCTTACCTAACTTTTCTAGCCTTTTGTTTACCTCCCTAACTTCTTTCTTATTTATTTTGTGATTTGATTTATCTAATTCTGAGAGAGCAAGGTTGAGTTCCCCCACTAGTATAGTATTACTGTCTATTTCTCCGTGCATCTCTGTTAGTTTCTCCTCTAGGAATTTGGATGCTATACCACTTGGTGCATATATGTTTAGTATTGATACCGCTTCATTGTCTATGGTACCCTTTAGTAAAATATACTTTCCTTCCTTTTCTCTTTTAATTAGATCTATTTTTGTTTTTACTTGATCTGAGATAAGGATTGGTACCCCTGTCTTTCTTTGTTCACCTGAAGCATAGAAGATTCTGCTCCAGCCCTTTACTTTCACTATGTATATGTTTTAGGTGTGTTTCTTGTAAACAACATATTGTAGGATTCTGGCTTTTAATCCAGTCTGCTACCGCTTCTGTTTTATGGGAGAGTTCATCCCATTCACATTCACAGTTAAAATGACTATATCTATATTTCCTGCCATCTTATTTACCCAAAGTTATGACTTTCTCCTCCCTTTCCCCTCTCTCCCTTCCACCCTCCCTACTACTTTATTTTTGATGACCACCTCCCACCAATAGTCCTCCTCCCTTTAGAGTCCCTCCCTCCCCTTTATACCTTTCCCCTAATCCTTCTATTAGTTTATCCCTTTCCTTTCCTCCTTTCCCTCCCACCTTCCCACAAGGAGGGTCAGGCCTTTCTTTCAAGCCAAATGTGTCTGATATACTCTCTTAGAGTCCAATCTAATGAGAGTAAGGTTTACACAATACCATCACCCTCCCTTCTTTCCCTCAATTATATTAGATCTTCTATGTCTCTTTATGAGATTTTGCTTTATTTTACCTCCTTTATTTTTACTTTATTTTGCTCCCATCCCCTTTTTCAGTATGGTATCCCTTCCACCTCTAATTTCCTTTCCATTATTATGAAAGAAAAATCAAATTATACCCCCATTCTTTAAGGATACCTATAG
>JAJPUD010001933.1:337453-351458 GCA_023553655.1 Myrmecobius fasciatus | reverse complement strand
TGAACTCAGGTCCTCCTGACTTCAGGGCTTGTGCTCTATCCACTGCGCCACCTAGCTGCCCCTGTTTGACTGATTCTTGAAGTCTTATTGAGTCATTTACTTCTGTTTGTTCAATTTTAATTTTTAGAGGATTATTTCCTTCAGTTATCTTTTTTAGCTCCTTTTGTAGCTGGCCAATTGAATTTCTTGATTCAGTGTATTCTTTTTCCATTTTGCCAATTTTATTTTTCAATGAATTGTTGTCTTTTTCTAATTCACCAATTTTGTTTTTCAGTGCATTATTGTCTTTTTCCAATTCACCATTTTTATTTTCCAGTGAATTGGTGATTTTTTCCAATTCACCAATTTTTTTTTTCAGTGAATTGTTTTCTTTTTCCAATTCACCAGTCCTATTTTCTAGTTTTTGATATCTCTTTTGCACTGCTCTCAATTTATTTCCCATTCTTCTTCTAGCTCTCTTTTGAGATTCTTTATGCAATGTTCCAGGTAAGCCTTCTGAAAGGGAGACCAGCTTAAGTCCGCCTTTGTGGCTTCATCTGAGATTGTTGTCAGAATCTCAGGATCTGGGGACCTCTCCATTTTCTCTCGGTAAAGCTGTCTATGGTGAGAGCTCTCTTCTGCTTCTTACTCATGGTTTTCAGCTGAGGTATCAGTCACCAGCAGGGACTACTACCACAGTTTCAATTTGCCCTGGGGCAATTTGCCGAGTTGACTTCTGGTCTGATGCTGGTCGGGCTAGATCCGCACTAGGATCACGTTTTCAGCTGCTCTCAATCCACCCTGTACTAAAGGCAGATCTGTCAAAGCACCTGCCCGCAAGCAGAGCAAAGTGTCCCAGGCTTCTCCCAGGGGCTTCCTGGGTACCTAAAATCTGCCTCTGTTGCAGCCCAATTTTCACCCCGGGCGTGCTGGCATCTGATGGCGGCCAGGGATGATTCCTTTGAGGCTAACCTCTGGAGTTTTTTCAAAGAAGATTGTTGATAGAAGTGAGTTGTACTCCAAGTGTTTGGTGGAGCCCTCACTCCCGAACCAGTTCTGAGGCTCAATTTGTCTGGGTCTGAGAGAAGGTCTCACAAGCTCACAGAGAAAGCTGTCTGCAGTTCGCCATATTGGCTCCGCCCCCTACAAAGGTCGCTTGGGTGATTTTTGAAGGAAGTTTTGGCAGCTAATTTTAAGAGATAAGGAATGAGGAGGAAAAAAGAGATAGGGAATGAGAACATTCCAGGCATAAGAAGTAGGCAGAACAAAGGAAAAAAAAATAGATCTCAGAAGGTGCTAAAAGGGGCTAGAACTACACTTACAAGTGTATGAAGAAGAGCAATGGTAATCTGCAAAGTTATATCAAGGCCAATTTAAATTAAGGGATTTCAGAGCCATATAGAAGAGTTTACATTTTTGTCTTAGCAAGAACCAGCAAGCCATTGGATTTTATTTTGTAGGGGTATGTATGACTTGGTCAGTCCTGTGTTTCTGGAAAATCATTTTGACAGTGGAGAATGATAACAAGTGTTGAAGACCATCATGGGAGATCTTCAAGTGGAAATTGAATATCCATTTGTTTGGGATATTATTAGGCTATGGTTCTTTGACAATTGAATGCTTATCTGTTTAATTTTTACTAGAAGAGTAAAAGGAAGGGAACAAAACATTTATTAATAGTATGCTATGTGTCAATAATTGTACTAAGTAGTTTCCAAATATTATCTTATTTGATCTTCACAACAATCCCATAGGATAATAGGTGCTATTATTTTTATAGTTGAAGATACTGTAGTAGACTGAGGTTTGGTGGCTTGTCCAGAATTACAGTTTGTAAGTATCTAAAATTGACTTTGACTGACTGAGTCTACTAAGCTTACTAAGCTACCTAACCATTTCATTTTTTGGATTGTCCTTAAATGGCCCTTTAAGGGTCTTCATGACTGTCTATCCTTAAGAGCTTGTGGCTTTTAGAAAAAGCAATGATTACTTTGATACATTTTTATGTTACCTCAATTTTCATATAATATATCCTTAATCCATCCTTTGAATAAAAAAGGGCAAAAACATAGTTCAGCAAAACAAACCAATTCATTAGCTGAATTGAACTACCTCATTTTACAAACCTGGGATGTGTTGCCTCTGAAAAGAGTAACAGGCAATTGATCTTATTTCTTCTTCAGAACGAAGTGTATTCACAATAAGAACACAATGTTTAATTTTAATTAATGATGTATAAGGTTTTCTTGGGTATGATTTCTTTACTCTTTATTAGTCCCTTTTTCAAATCCATTTATTTTTTAAGCTAATACACGTTATATGTATTATGTTAATACTTCTATATCACAATTTATTTAGCTATTCTCTAATCAATAGTCATATGTTTAGTTTTCCCTCCTTCGTTAATCCAAAGAAATCCTAGTTTTGTTAGTGTGGTATATTAGAAGTCCTTTCTGACTCATTCTGACTATATTGAGGAAACTCTGCTTCAAAGGGTAAAGACTTATGACTCGTGGTGGTGGTAATGGTGATAGAAATGTTTTCATGACAGCACAAATTAGAAGAGTTCTATTTAATTAAATATTTATAAACATTAAAATAAATTGCTTTGGGAAATTAAATACTTTAATGCTAATAAAAGTAAAATAGTCTTGACTCAAAAGTGTGTTAATATATTGTTCCATACACTAAGGACCTTCAGAAATGACTTGTTGACTACTAAATTGCTGAAATATTTTGTGCATCATAAAGCTCTTGGTTTGTGATGTCCAGCACAGTGTTACTTTATACAGTAAACCATAACGACTTTTTTATGTGAACTTTATTTTTCATGAGAGTAGTACAGTAACGAGAAAGCAGTGGCTTAAAACTTATTTGGAACAGCAGTAACACTCTTGCTATACCTCAAGTGTACATCTCCAACAAATCACAGCTGTTTTGGGGTAAGCCAAAGGAAATAATGTTCAGGGGATCATTTAGTAAATTAGACATAATTGAACAGTAAGAAACTGCCATTACACTACTTAGTAGACCATTAAAGGATATGTGCTATTTTCTTGTCTTACATTGGTATAACTAGTGAATTATTTCACTGTAATAATCATGGATCTACATTTATTTTTTTCAGTATGGTTTTATTAAGAAGGGTGTTTCCACCTGTCAGATTGGCTAAGATGACAGGAAAAGATAATGGCCAATGTTAGAGGGGATGTGGGAAAACTGGGACACTAATGCATTGTTGGTGGGACTGTGAATGAATCCAACCATTCTGGAGAGCAATTTGAAACTACGCTCAAAAAGTTATCAAACTGTGCATACCCTTTGACCCAGCAGTGTTTCTTTTCTTTTCTTTTTCAAACTGTAATAGGTAATATTTATTACTCATTTTTTTAATTTTTTTAATTTTTTTATATTAAAGTTTTTTATTTGCAAAACATACGTATAGGTAGTTCTTCAACAATGACCCTTACAAAGCTTTCCATTACAAATTTCCCCCCTTGGTCCTCTCCCCTCCCCTAGATGGCAGGAAGTCTACTATATCTTAATTATGTTAAAATACTTGACAAGTCGAATATATGTATACATATCTTCACCCTTATTTTGCTGTGCAAGAAAAGTCAGATCTACGAGAAAAAAAAATCTGATTAGGGAAACATAATACAAGCAAACATCAATAGAGAACATGAAAATGTTATGTTGTTATGTTGTGGTCCACATTCATATCCCTCTCTGTGGGTGTATATGGCTTTCTTCACTCAACAATTGGAACTGGTTGGAAACATTTCATTGTTGAACAGAGCTATATCCATCAGAATTGATTGTCATATAGTATTGTTATGGTCGTGTACAATGATATCCTGGTTCTGCTCATTTCACTCAGCATCAGTCCATGCAGGTCTCTCCAGGCCTCTCTGAAATCATCCTGCTGGTCTTTCTTACAGAACAATAATATTCCATAACATTCATGTACCACAATTTACTCAAGACACTCTCCAATAGATGGGCATCCATTCAGTTTCTGGTTTCTAGCCACTACAAAAAGGGCTGCCACAAACATTCTTTCACATGTGGCTCCCTTTCCCTCCTCTAAGATCTCTTTGCGATATAAGCCTAATAGAGTTTCATGCTCTCTATTGCTGATTGCTTGCATTGGGTTTCCCTTCTCAGATTTTTTTTTCTTGTAGATAAGATTTTTCTTGCACAGCAAGATAATTTGTAAAAATATGTATACACATATTTGATTTGTCAAGTATTTTAACATAATTAACATGTAGTAGACTTCTTGCCATCTAGGGGAAGGGTGGGGACTAGGGAAAAATTTGCAACAGAAAGCTTTGCAAGGGTCAATGTTGAAAAATTACTCATATATTTTGCAAATAAAAACCTTTAATAAAAAATAAGAAGGGTGTGTCTCAGAGTTTTCAGATGAAGAAATTAAAACTATTTTTAGTCATGTGAAAAAATGTTCTAAATCACTATTGATCAGAGAAATGCAAATTAAGACAATGTCGAGATACCACTACATACCTCTCACATTGGCTAAGATGACAGGAAAAGATAATGACAAATGTTGGAGAGGATGTGGGAAAACTGGGACACTGATGCATTGTTGGTGGAGCTGTGAATGTATCCAAGCCATTATGGAGAGCAATTTGGAACTATGCCCTAAAGATTTTAAACTGTGCATACCCTTGGGCCCAGCAGCATTTCTACTGAGCCTATATTCTAAAGACGTCTTAAGGAACAGAAAGGGACCCACATGTGCAAAAATGTTTGTAGCAGCCATTTTTGTTGTGGCAAGAAACTGGAAACTAAATGGATGCCCATCAATTGGGAATGGCTGGATAAATTATTGTATATGAATCTAATGGAATATTATTGTTCTGTGAGAAACAACCAACAGGATGATTTCAGAGAGGCCTGGAGAGACTTACACGCACTGATGGTAAGTGAAATGAGTAGAACCAAGAGAACATTGTACGTTACAACAACATTATATGATGATCAATTCTAATGAACATATCTCTCTTCAACAATGAGACGATTCAGGCCAGTTCCAATGGCCTTGTGTTGGAGAGAGCCATCTACACCCAAAGAGAGAGAAATGTGAGAACTGAGTGTGGATTACAGCATAGTATTTTCACCTTTTTTATTGTTTGCTTGAATTTTGTTTTTTCTCATTTTTTTCTTTTCTGATTTTTCTTGTGCAGCCAGATAATTTTGGAAATGTATATAGAAGAATCACACATGTTTAACATAAATTGGATTATTTCCTTCTAGGTAAGGTGGGGTGTAGGGGAAAGGAAAGGAAAAAATTTGGAACACAAGGATTTTCAATGATGAATGTTGAAAACTATTTTTTGAAAATAAAAAGCTATTATTAAAAAAGGGTGTTTCTTTTCGTGTTGTTTAAAGTTCTTAATTCATTGGCCATTTCATACCTTTTTTTGACTTTTTTCCCCTTAATCTACTCCCAGATGTTCCCTAATCCAATGACTTTGATCTTCTTAGTAGCCCTTTCACAGGTTACTCCTTAGTGTTCTTTCCCAGCTCCATGAAGTTCATTGGCTTGTCCATTTGCATGAAACCATTTCCTTTTTCATCTCTGCTTCTTGCCCTCTTTTACTTGTGTTCAGATTCCAACTCATATTTAACCTTTTCCAAAAAGCCTTTCCAGACCTCCTTATGCTAGTGCCTTCCTTTAAAGATTATCTTCAATTTATCTTCTCTCTATTTTATTTGAACATAATTATTTGTTCTTCTAGACCATCACTTCCTTGAAAGCAGGAATTGTCTTTGTTTTACTTTTCCTTGTATCTCTAGTATTTAGCGCAATATCTTGCATACAGTAGGCACTCAATATTTGTTGACCTTATTTGACTTAGATATCCATTTCTGGGAATTACCAAATAATCCATTTTTGTTTTAATATTTATATTCTATATTTTTTTTCTTGGTGGGATGGGGATAAGGTGACTGAAAATATGATTATTTGAAGGATAAGAATATTTTAATGAATTTATTTTTGATAATTTATCTTTTTATCTATAGAAGAACATTTTTGTCTAGTTCTAAATTTGTGTATGTGTGTTCTATATGGCACATGGTACATTGTTTTTTTAGTAAGGCCAACAAAACTCTTAAAAGTTTCCAATGCTTTCCATGATACTTTGTTTAGCTCTCTACTGTTTTTTTATACTGTGTATAAAGGTATAGTTTTGCTTCTTAAAACTATGTAGCTACATAGTTTTCCTTAAGGTTTATAAGTGAATCACTTTTGTTAGCACACATATATATGCATATATAATTTATGCATAACTAAATAAGACCTTTGCCCCTTTATTAGTATTTTTGTTTATTTAAATTTTATTCCTCACCTTTGAACTCCAATGGAATCTGTGTACCATATCAAATGTTTGTACTCCCTCCCCCAAAAAGATGAAGTCTGTCAGGCCTTACCAGGGTCGGTTTAGAACTTGCCAAATAATTGACATATATCCCATGTAGTATTTATCCATTCCCTTTACTTTTGCTGTAACTGTTAAAACCAATTGAATTTCCCCTCTTTTTTTAACCTGTAATAACGTCATAGGAATGTGTCCTTCTGGGCCTGAAAGGAGGTATAAAAACTGCTAACTATAACGGCTGATCACTCCCTCCCCATTAGCTTAAACTTGTATAAATCAGGGAACATTCCAGTTCTTTACTCTAATCCTCCTTTAAATAGTTGCTGCACTCAAAAATTCCTAACCATAGGTTAGGCATAGGTTGGCAGATAATTCATTGTTCTTTATCAGTCACCTTCCTAAAAAAAAAAAAAAAAGTAATTTCTAACATGTCAGAAATGGCACTTTTCCTATTTAAAAGAGTGGAAAAGCTGGAAAGCCATTTTTAGAGCTGCCATGCCACTGCAGTCTGAAAGGCTGCCACACTATCACCTAAATCAGGACCCGAATTTGGAAGTCCACAGGATCCACTCCCATCTCTAGCTGGGTATTAAAAAAAAATCAATTGTGAACACATTGTCTTGTATGTAGGGTTCCCCCCCCCTTATATAAGCATATTTTGTTGCCACATAATTATTGAACTGGAGGACTTATGAAGACAAATTAAAAGAGGTGTAGTAGAAGAAATTGATCAAATCTCATAATTTATAAATTAATAAAATTTAGGGAATTCTCAAGCCAAATACTACAGTACATGACAGTGATTTAACCTTGTATCTTTTCTATTTGGATGGATGTTTTATCTTCTCCATTAAATAATAAATTCCTTGGAGTGTAACTTTTATTTAACCTTGGTGTCCTCAAGCTACTGACAAATCACCTTGCATTTAATATGTTTTAAATTTAATTGATTTGTAGGTGTCATCTAATTAATTCATCATAATATTTGGTTTTCTAAAACTCACCTGTTATTTTAGTAAGATTTCTTTATTGTAAACAACTATGTAAACTACAAATAATTCCATACGTATTGCTTTGCTGACAAGGGTATATCTTCACTTTGTCTCATATAACAAGCTGAATTTTCCATTATCTATTTTTATTCTTAATTGCCATTTACCTAGGACAAAAATGTCCTAGGTACCTAGATACCTGGAGTTCATATGTAGTAAAAGTTCAGTTACAAAAAGTCAAATTACATGAAAATTCAAATTCCCCCTCGAAAACAGTTTCTAAGTAGGCATATTAATACCTTTTTTAAGATTTAAAATCCTAGGTTCTAGGTAATGTATTATGTGTAGAAGCAGGTTCTGGCCAAGTTTTCAATTACAAATTAACTAAATGGTCTAGGAGCAAACTACTTTCACTCAATAAATATTTATTATATTCCTGCATTCAGGCACTCTGCTAAGTGCTAAAGATACAAAGAGACAAAAGATAATTCCCTCAAGGAAGCTACATGAAAACAAATATATACAAAGCAAGTTGCATATAGGATAAATAGGAAATAATACAAAGAGGCAAAGTTCTGGTATTGAGGGACTAAGAAAAACTTTCCTGTGTTGGGATTTTAATTTCATCTTAAAGGAAATCAATAGAGAGGAGGAAGGTTTGAGTTATGGAGAGTGGGAGGGATAGCCAGAGAAAATTCCTGAAACTCAGAGAATAAAGTGTTTTGTTCTTGGAACATCCAGAAGACCAATGTAACTAAATGAGTAAGTATGTATCAGAGAGTAAAGTGTAAGAAAACAGGAGAAAAGATTAGGAAGGGCTTTGAACACCAAACAGCATGTTTTTATTTAAACCTGGAAGTGACAGAGAGCCATGAGGTGAGAGGGTGGGAGGCAGGGGAAAGTGAATGGCCTGATCAAGTCTGGTATTGTCATTTTAGTATCTGAATGGATTGAAGACAGGAAGAACTTGAGGCTGGCAGACTCACTGGCAGGATGTCAGGGGATGTTGTCTCAGAGGAGACATGGGGGAGAGATGTGGCAGAGATGGAACTGAGGGGCTTTGGCAATGGTCTGATATAGGGAGAGTGGGTGGGAAATAGTAAGGAATACTGAATAGGGCCCAGATTGTGAGCTTGAGGACCCAGGAAATGATGTTGTTTGTTGTAAGAGGGAAGGGAAGAAGGGAAGAAGGTTTAAGGAGAAAGGCAATGAGTTCTCTTTGGGCATAATGGGTTTAAGATGTCTACTGGACATCCATTTTTGAAATATCTGAGAGGCAGTTAGCTATGCAAGATGGGAACTCAGCAGAGAGTTTGAAACATAAAGGCAGATTTGAGAATTATCAGTACTGTTATTGTTTTTGCTTTATTCTCAAACAACCATGACATCAGGGACGTGATATTATGACGTACAAGTAAATTGGATTTAAGTAAGGTAGAGTTGTATAGAATGAAGGTTTTTATTGTACCTTTTACACTTAATTATAAAAGATGGGCAATTTGATTTTTCTATATAACTATGAAGAGTTTCCTATCCAAGAAATAAGTAAATAACAAATATATATATATATATATACATATACACATATATACATACACACACACATACACACACACATATATATATATTCAGACAATATCCATTGCCTGAAAGAAAAGGAGTCAGAGCATCTGAACTTATCTCAAAAAAATTGTAAAATATTAACAACCATATGGGAGACTGTTCCAAATCATTAATAAGGAAAAAATCCAAATCAAATCAACTCTGGGGATTCATTTATTATCTATTAAGTTAAAAAAGTTATTAGTCAATACTGTAGTAGTTATGGTAAAACAAACACAGTTAGCATGCTTTTTATTTTCAAAATACATGCAAAGATAATTTTTAACATTCATCCTTTCAAAACCTTGTATTTAAAATTTTCCCCCCTCCTTTCTCCTTAACCCCCTCCTCTAGACAGCAGGTAATTCAGTATAGGTTAAACATTTGCCATTCTTCTAAACATATTTCCACCATTATCATGCTGCACAAGAAAAATCAGATCAAAAAGGGAAAAAAATGAGAAAACAAAAAGCAAACAACAACAAAGTGAAAATAGTATGTTTTGATCCCTACTCAATTTCCACAGTTCTCTCTCTGGATGTAGATGACTCTTTTCATCACAAGACCATTGGAACTAGTTTGAATAAGCTCATTGTTGGAAAGAGCTAAGCCCATTACAGTTGTTGCTGTGTACAGTACTCTCTTGGTTCTACTCAGTTCACTCAGCATCAGGTCATGTAAGTCTTGTCAGGCTTTTCTGAAATCATCCTGCTCACCATTTCTTATAGAACAATAATATTCCATTAAATTTATATGCCGTAGTTTATAAGCCATTCTCCAACTGATGGGCATCCACTCAATTTCAAGTTTCTTTCTACAACAAAAAGGGCTTCTACAATTTCTTACAATTTTTAAAAACTTATTTGATTTGTAATATTCAAGTCACGTGTCACTTGGATTTGCATGGTATAAAATGGTAATATAAACACAATTTTTGTAAACTTTATTTCAATTTTCCCAAGGTTGTTCAAATAGAGAAATCTTCCCCAAATAATTCATTTTGTGTTGTTTATTGACATGAAGTGATTGACTTCATTTTTTAAAAATTCTGTGTAATGTTTTATTTACCTACTTATCTATTTTTGAAACAGTACAAATACATATTACATTTCTTTTTGATAGTATAATCTTATGTCTAGAGATGCTATTTTGCTCTTTATTTTTTCCCTTGAGCATATAGATTTTTTCCCTCTGATATAATTACATAGTTTAATGCTAATTGTGGTGGTATTGACATAGTTATTATCATGATGCATCTGTGAACACAAAATATTACTCCAGTTATTTAAAAGGTCTTATTTCTTTAAGAGGAGTTTTATAACTTTATCTAAAGTGGTCTTAAGTATGACTGGACACATAGACTCCTTCTTAGTATATGTATTTTGTTATTATGTTTGAATGAGATGTCCCTTCCTGTTATTTTCTCCTGAATTATTGCTATATAGGAAATGGAGGGGTGGGGTGTGATTTTTTTGAGTTCCTCCTTCCATTTATATGATACTTTAACAGTTTTCAAAGAAGTTTA
Organism: Myrmecobius fasciatus; assembly: GCA_023553655.1. Lineage (NCBI taxonomy): Eukaryota > Metazoa > Chordata > Mammalia > Dasyuromorphia > Myrmecobiidae > Myrmecobius > Myrmecobius fasciatus. The sequence continues at coordinate 340,953 of JAJPUD010001933.1, read as the reverse complement.
AATCCATTTTATAAAATCCTCCATGCAAACACTAATATAGTTGATATTATCTCTATTTTGCAAATGAGGAAACTGATGCTAAGATGTTATATAGCTTAACACCAAGAAGCTGTTAAGTGTCAGACCAGATGTAGAATTAAAACTCAAGCCTTCCTGTGTGACCTCTAGATGTCAGTTTCCTAATCTATAAAAATGAAAGGAATTGACACTTTAGTTTCTGAAGTCCTTGTATTATTCTCAAACCCTTTGAAATATATCTTACCAAAATCTAGGGTACTTGTCAGAGTTTTTTTTTTTTTGTTACAAATTCTAAAATGTATTACTCATTTTCCCCCTAAGGTTCACATTATTTCTCTTTCAACAGTAAGTTCTTTTAATATTTATCCTAGAAAAAATTATCAAAAAATAAAGTAGGTCACCTTTGAAAAAATGTGTTTTTGGTTAGTTTTCTTCAAGTAGGACCTGGGAAACTTTAGGCAACCATTATTGGAAATATAGAGATGATTGTTGTTCAGGTATATGGCACCTTAGAGGCCATCTAGTCCTTATACTCTGTATTATATAATACAGTATATATTGTATGATTCAATTAAGTCATAGGATCCAAGATTGAGAAATAGAAACACACCCATTGTCTTTAATTCCCTTGTTTTGTAAATGAAGAAATTGAAGCCAAGAGATAGCTTAATTAATTTGTCTGAGTTCACAAAGATAGGTCTAACTCTAAATTCAGTGTTTGTTCTATCAAACCATATTTTCTGAATAGTAACTTATACTTTTGTCCATATTTTAATAAATGATAGTATCATTGAAGTAAGTCAAGAATTTATCAGGTGCTCTGCATTTTACTTGAAGACTGTCAGTTAGCAGGAAGACATTTCATCTTAGTGTATTCTGTTTCAATTTTGCCACTTTTTTAAAAGAAGTTTTCTTTAAGTTTACCCTAAAGGGGCCATTTTGCAGCTTTCTGTTTTCTACTTCAGTTTTATTGGACTAATCAATATGCCTCTACATCAAATACTTTCTGACAATTTTGTGCCTCTCCCCCACTCCAAATATCTTTTCTCCTTCGCTAATTATCTATATTTCTTTTCCCATATCCTTGTAGCAAAAGCTCTAGATCTCTTATTTTTGTAAACTTTGTTTACACATATATTGGGGGTGTCCTCCATTGGGGAATTAGTAGGGATAAAGCCAGCTTTTACAGGCAGTGTTTTTTTTATTAAAGCTTTTTATTTGTATAACATATGTATGGGTAGTTCCCCAACATTGATCTTTACAAAGCTTTCCATTACAAATTTTACCCCCAGTCCCCTCCCCTCCCCTAGATGGCAGGAAGTCCACTACATGTTAATAATGTTGAAATGCTTGAGAAGTTAGGCAAGAAAAATCCTATCTACAAGAAAAAAAAAGAATCAGAGAAAGGCAACACAATGCAAGCAAATGTCAATAGAGATCATGAAAATGTTACGTTGTGGTCCATATTTCATTTCCCTCTCTCTGGGTGTATATGGTTTTCTTCACTGAACAATTGGAACTGGTTTGAGACAATTCTTTGTTGCAGAGAGCCATGTCCATTAGAACTAATCATCATATAATACTGTTGTTGCTGTGTATGATGATATCCTGGTTCAGGCAGTGTTTTAAAATGGATCAAATCTTCATCACCAATGCAACTGATTGAATTTAGAGAATTCAAGATTGTACTGTACTCAATAAATTTATTTGGCATTGGAAAATATTTTGCTGTCTTTAAGACTATTTCAAAAACAATTAACTTCCATAAATATTTTAGATCATGCAAAGTGTTTTAGAAAAATATGATATAGTAATTTTATATTTACAGATATTAAAGAAAGCATAAAACGAAGGGATATAGGCATATCAAAGTGTATTTGCCATGGTGGTGGAGGGGATCTATTACAGAGTTCAACTTTTGCAGTGGGATTCCATAGGAATAATGAGGTACTTCAGATGTTCCTTTTTGCAGATGACGTTTTCCTGATTCCATCAGGCCCTAAAACATAATCTTCTATAAGACATCCATAACTGTTCAGAAAGAGTAATGAAGATAAGGAATGTCTATACCTAGATTGTCATATGCAGTTGCATAAACAACCTTTACATCATTCATTTGTCTTTGAAGAGCAGGCAATATGGATCAACACTGATTTGGGCCTGGAGGAAACTATACTGGATTGCTTTCAGGAAAATAAAAAACTCCTGTAATGATCCAAAACTTTCCTCTGAAACAAAGGTCCATATCTTTAGTACCAGTATTCTACCAGTTGTGTTTATTTTCTAACTCTGAATCTTGGAACACAACAGTCTCCAAAGAATTAATAAACATAGGTGGCCAGAACCAAGATGGCAGAGGAAAAGCAGAAAGTTATCCTAGCTCTCCCGGTTTCTAAGACAGCTAAACCATGACTTAAAACAAATTTTAAAGTAGGTGAACCCACAAAAGTATTGGGTGAAACACTTTTCCAGCCCAAGATAACTTAGAAGGACCAAGGAAAGGTCTGTTTCATTTGGATGAAAGAGAAGCAGAAGCAGCATATGAACAAGCTTGCAGGAGGCCCCTAACCCCTGCACAGATCAGCAGTAAAAGCCCCACAGATCTTGCATAGTAGGCCATTTGTCAGGCCTTGCAGGTAAGGAGGTTCCTGCACAGCAAGTTGGATTAGATGTCCTCAGCACAAGCAAGCGACCAGACTTGGAGATGCTGGCACAGAAAGCCAGTGACCCGGCCCCACTGTGAAAAGCTTGAGGCAGCAAGGCCCCCATTCCCATTCCAACTCTGCAATCCCAGGAGCAGAACTCAAATTATATAAGGCACTAAATGGATGGGGTCAGGGGAAAGCAATGACCATAGAAAGCGCTACTATGGTGGCAGGAAAAATCAAAACACAAATTCAGAAGACAATAACAAATCCCTACATGTGAAGCCACAAAGAGAAATATAAATTGGTCTCATGCTGAAAAAGTTTTTCTTGAAGTGCTGAGAAAGGATTTTAAAAATCAAATAAGAAAAGTAAAAGAAAAATTAAGAAATGAGTTAAACAAGAGCTTCATGATATGTGAGTTCTACCAAACATTCAAAAAACAATTCTAATACTATATAAACTATTCGAAAAAATAGGGAAAGAAGGTGTACTACCAAATTCCTTCTATGATACAAATGTGGTGCTGATAGCTGAACCTGGTAGAGTGAAAACAGAGAAAGAAAACTGTAGACCAATTTCCCTAATGAGTATTGATGCAAAAATTTTAAATAAGATATTAGCAATGAGATTACAGAAAGTCATCCCCAGGATAATACACCATGACCAAGTAGGATTTATACCAGGAATGCAAGGATGGTTCAATATTAGGAAAACTATGAGCATAATAAATTATATTAATAACCAAACTAACAAAAAACATATGATTATCTCAATAGATGCAGAAAAAACTTTTGATAAAATCCGACACCCATTCCTATTAAAACACTAGAAAGT
>JAJPUD010001933.1:315443-332453 GCA_023553655.1 Myrmecobius fasciatus | reverse complement strand
AATTTTATATAGAGAACTAAATCAAATTGATAAGAATGGAAGTCATTGCCCATTTTATAAGTTATCAAACAGAAAGTTTTCAGATGAAGAAATCATAGCTGTCTCTAGTAAAAAAAAATCTATTGATTAGAATCTAATCATATATTGATTAAAATGTGCAAATTAAAACAACTCTGAGATACTGCCTCACACCTATCAGATTGGCTAAAATGACAGAAAAGGGAAATCATAAATGTTAGAGAGAATGTGGGAAAATTGGGACAGTAATGAATTTTGATGGAATTGTGAATTGAACCAACCATTCTAGAGGGCAATTGAAACTATGCCCAAAAGGCTATAAAACTGCCTACCTTTTGATCCAACAATACTAGGACTGCATACCAAAGAGATCATTAAAAAGAAAAGAAAAAAAAAGGAAAAGGGCCTACAAGTATGAAAATAGTTATAGCAGCTCTCTTTACATTGTGGCAAAGAATTAGAAATTGAGACAATAACCATCCCTATATCCCACATACAAGATGTGGGATATAATTGTCATGGAATATTCCTATGCTTTTAGAAATGATGAACAGGATGCTTTCAGAACAATCTGAAAAGACTTACATGAATTGATACAAAGTGAAGTGAACAGAACCAGATTTACATAGTAACAGCAGCATTATGTATGCAGTGAACAACAAGGACTTATCTCTTCTCAGCAATATATCGATCCAAGAAAATTCCAAAGAACTTATGATGAAAAATGCTGTTCACCTCCAGGGAAAGAACTTGTAGAGACTAAATGCAGTTTGAAACATGCTATTCTTTATTTTTTCTTCCATTTTTATTTGCTTTTTGTCTGTTTCTTTCACATCATGATTAATATGGAAATATGTTTTGCAGATTATCTGTATAGAATCTATATCAAATTGCTTACCTTTTGGGGAAGAGGAGAGAAGGGAAGGAGGCAGGAAAAAAATTGGAAATAAGAATTAAAAAAATAAATGTTAAAAATTAGAAAAAAGCCAAAGTGTTATTTAGAAAAATAAAAAGGAACAAAGAATTAAACACGAGTGTATATGAGAAATGGTATGGTCTGTGGGATCAAACCTCAACATATTAAAAATTAAATTCATAGAAGAGCAGAAGTAGGAGTTAACCTCCCAGATGTATGACATAAAAATAAAAGAAGATGATGAGGTTATGTAAATACTCTAATCCTTCACTGGCAACCTCATGATTTCAGAAAAAAGCCAGAATGATCTTCAGTTTACTGTTTATAATTAACTCATGAGAAGAAAAGCTAACCATGAAAGGGTAGCAAGCAATCTGTACTGTTAGAGAGGACATCCAGATTGATGAGATTAACTTTATTATAGTTTTGCAAAATTGCATTGGTTTGCTCAGTTGTTTATAGCTTATACTTCCACTAAATTGATATCTCACTAAATGTCAAGTGTAGTTATATACACACATAAGAAATCAGTAAATAATTACCAAATGAATGAAATCTCCTTGGTTTGGGGGGGAAAGGTATTAATTACTTGTTTTTCAAAAGCTAATTATCAGTATGTTCCCATTTTTACTTCAATAGAAGTGAGGGAGAATAAAATCTGGATGTCCTAGGATACAGTGTTATGATGTGAAGATTAAAAATTAAATCAACTATCTTGTTCACAGGGGAAGGGGAGGTGTTGCCCCCCGGCCAGCAGGTGTACCAAGAGGTGCACCAGCTCCCAGAGGAGTCCTTCCCAGTCGGGGTCCAGTCAGCCGTGGTAGAGGACTTCTTACCCCCAGAGCACGAGGAGTCCCCCCAACAGGATATAGACCTCCTCCCCCACCACCAACACAAGAAACATATGGAGAATATGTAAGTAATATGTTTCATGTGACAAATTTCATAAGTCAATAAAAAATTGAGTTCTTATAAAATTCAGCTATAAGATTATGGTTCTATTGTTTCTCTTCATCTTTTCTTTTACAATATTTTTTTAAAGGATTATTACTTTTATATTAGAGAATGATTTATGCACAATGGGAAGAGCATAGACTCAAGTGTTTTTTTTTAGTTTTCTGTGTTACTGGTAATATATTATTAGTAGGGAAATTTTTTGAGATTTTTCTTATTTTTCATAATGAAACAAATCATTTAAAATTCAGTAATTTGTTAGTATGGTTAAATGAATTATTTTACCTAGGAGTAAGTAAATATAAATGGAAATGTAAGGAAAGATAATTTTTACAAGAATTCAAACCCACTGATTTCATTAATATGCAAACTTAATCATAAATGAGAAAAAATAGCATGGAATGAATCATTCATATTATAAAATAAGAACTGTTATAAGGAAAAGTAAAGCAATAATAATAAGGGGAAATAATACATCTTGTAAATCATTATAATAACTTGCCTTAATTTGTATAACAATATTAAGAAATAAAAGTTAATGTACATAGTGTCATTCACATAACAACCCTGCAAGATAATCTGAGCAAATAGCTTTACTCCCATTTTATAGATGAAGAAATTGAATCCCAGAAAAGCAAGATGACTTATTAAAGATGCTACAGTTAGTCAATACTGGTGTGATCATTTGAACATAGATCTTCTGAAACCCAATTCATTGATCTTTTTTTCTATGCCATGCTACCTTCATTTCTTCCTAAAACTGATACAAATGGTCTAGAAGTGTTTACACAGCTAGTCATTGCCATATTCCTTCATCTAGATCGTGTATAAAGTTCATTTGCATGTTTGGGGACTGTGTCTTCTGCTTCTATTCTTCCATTCGGTTTACTTATTTACTTATTCATTATTTCCAAAATAGGTTCTTTTCCTAAAGAAAAGAGATTTAGGGACAGCTAGTTCATGTAATGGATAGTGTACCAGCCCTAAAGTCAGGAGAACCTGTGTTCAAATCTGGTCTCAGACACTTAACACTTCCTGGCAGTGTGACCCTATGCAAGTCGCTTAACTCCAGTTGCCTCAGCAAGCAAAAAAAGAAAAAAAAAGATTTTAAAAAAAAGTAAAATTCATCTCAATTAAAAGATGGATAAGATGAGGAAAGATATTAAAATAAACTGCATGTAACAGTTTACATGGTATGGTCTAGAACTCTATATAAAGGACATTTTTTTATTACATGGTCTCTTTTAGTAATCTCATCTGCCTATGGTCACAGTTATAATCTTATATCAAATAATTTCCCAATCTATATACCAAGTCCTAATCTCTCCCTGATGTCCAATTCAACACTTAGATGTATGCTGCATCCTTCATCTGGACATCCTCAGACTCATAATGTTACCTCATTAAACCTGCCTTTTCTTCTACTGTTCAATTCCTCTTGAAAGCAATATTGTGATCATAATTATCAAAATCTCAGTCATCTTTGACACTTATTTTTCCTTAACTCTTCCCCATCTAATCCATTGCTAGATTCTCTTTATATTATCACTGTTATGATCTCTTATAGTGGCTCCCTTTTTATTTAACAGCACGGCCCCCATCTCAATTCAGCTTCTCTTTATTTCTAACTTAAAACATTGTAATGGTTTCCTAATTCATCTTCCTATTTACAGTGTCTTCCTAATTCAATCCATCCTTGATACAGCTGTCAAAATGATTCTCATTGTGTAGGTACCTGACCATGTTCCTTCCTTGCTCAAAAACCCTCGTTAAGTTCCTGCTCTGTTTAATATACAAAGCAGGCTCTTCATCCTGTCACTTTAAGACCCTGTATGCCTGGCTCTCTAGCCTGCCTTTGAAGCCTTCTTTTTTTTTTTTTTCCCTCGAAATTATCCACTAGTTGGAGCTCTTCTACAACCAAGGGAAACGATGCTGTTATCCAATCCAGTGGATCATCTGCCAGTAGATATTGATGTAGTAACTAGCATTTATGTAGTGTTTTGTAAGATTAGCAATGAGTGTTACATTTTATCTCATTTGATACTCATTTTGGCCTTCTATGGTAGTTGCTATTATTATCTCTGTTTTACAGATGAGGAAACTAGGGTACAGAGAGTTTAAATAAACACCTTACCCAAATTCACATAGTAAGTATCTAAGGAAAGAATTGAAATTAGTCCTGTGCTCTTATCCACTGCACCATTTAATTATATAGTGCAGTGGCCTTTATGTCTATAATACACTACTTTTTTTTCATTATTGGCTATGTTTAAATGCTTCTTTGACTTAAAGTACAGCTCAAGTGTCGTGTAAGAAGTGATGCCTTCTTTCATACATGACTACAACCAAAACTATTCCCTCATCAAATATTTTTAGAGTACTTTGATCTGAATTACCTTTAATTATATTAGGAGATTAATTTAAAGCTTATCTTGCCAATCTTTTCTATAAAATTATCTTATAAGATATTTTATTAGACATTTTGCCAGTCTGGTAACCTTGTCAAAAAGGCTGTCAGAATCTTAAGTAGGGCTCATTCTTGCTTTTTAAAAAATATGTCCATTAACTATCTTTTTAATAGTATATAATAAATTTTTTATTTCCTAATTTTAAGTATATTGGACTTGATTGTGGGGAAAATTTTTAAATTTTATATAATTAAAATTATCTTCTTTGATCTCCATTATATGGTCTGTAAATTCTTTCTCAGTTTTATAGATCTTAAAGGTAATTTTTTCTTGTTCCTCTTAAATTGTTTACATTGTGACCTGTTCAGTCTAAGTCATGTATCTGTTTAGAGATTAACTTGGTATTAAAAAAAAATGAGGTGTTTATCTAAATGTAATTTCTTCTCTAATACTGTTCATTTTTTCCAAAATGTTGTTTTAGTGATGACTATTTCTCCCAGTATCTGCGTTCTTTGGTTTTATGGAATACTAAGCTACTAGGTTTATTTGCTTCTTGAATATTGGGTAACTAATTTCTTCCTTTGATCAATCCATCTCACATTAATTATTTCCCCTGGGATTCCTGACTCTTGTTTGCCTCCAGATTAATTTCATGATTATTTTTGTTTTAGCTCTATAAAATAATTCATTGGTAACTTGGTAGTTTGGTATGGCACTGAGTCAGTAATTTAATTTAGATAGAATTGTACTTAAATCGTATTGACTTATTTTACCCGTGAGCACTTAATTTTTCTAATTATTTATGTTTCTGTAAACTGTTTTTAGTTGTATTTATGTTATTGAAATTTTTCATGTCATGTGTTTGTGTGTGTTATACACACATACATATGTACACATGTGTTATATATACATATACATATGTGCATATATATATATATATAAAACATGATTCCAATTTACTATAATAAAAGCCATTCTCCAATTGTTAAAGGTTCAAAAGATGTGAATAGGCCATTTTTGAAAGAAGAAATCCAATCTATAATGAAGCATAGGAAAAAGTTCTCCAAATAGCTAGCAATTAAAAAAATACAAATTAAAGAAAATCTGATTTTCTATCTCAGACCTATCAGATAACAGAGAGAGAGAGATTTTGGAAGGGCAGTAAACAAAAAATGAGCTTATTTTCATGAAGAAGACATGTAAATAAATAGATAAGTATAGGATATCAAAGAACTCTTGTGTTCTGTTTTTGATCCTTGAGGTTATAGGGAGTGGTAAGTTTAGAGGCTTTTCTGGAGAGAACACAAATAACAGTCATAATGATTATGATGAGGAAAAAACTCATCCAGAACCTGAAAGTGTTTAGCAGAATAGATAAGAAAGCAGAATACAGTAGTATGCATTTTATAAGAGATACATTTGAAACATCAATAATTGACACAGAATTTAAATGAAGAGTAAAAACAGTATTTATTATACTTCAGACAGACTCATATATACAGGTAACTGGCCATGATGTCACACATAAAGCCACAGTAAAAATGGATATTGGTAAAAGAAATAAAAAGGAAAACATTATGCTTAAAGACATTACAAACAATGAAATGTCAGTACATCACACATAAACACACTCATACCCAAAAGTTGGCATGGCATACCAAAGGAAAATAATCAAATTACAGGAAGAAATGGCTAAAATATTAATAATTGGATAATACAATATTTGCCCTCTCCAGAGCAAAGCATATCTATCAAAGAAATAAACCGTCTGAAGTATTTGAATAAAATTTTAGAAAAACTGTGTATATGTATAATAGATCTATAGTGATTACTGACTGGTAATAAAAAGTAATGTACATATTTTAAAGTTGTGTATATAATACCTTTACACAAGTAAACTATATATTAGGTTATGAAAACCTCATAAATGTAGGAGAGAATCCTTTATTGACAATAACACAATGAAAATATATTTGTTAATGTACATTTGATAAATAGATTCAAAGTTAATTAGGAACTAAATAATCCTAAATAGCTAGCATTTGCATCTAGGTCACGATTAATGCAAATTCCTAATCCTTGAACCGCGCGTTCTTGGTGCTGAGGCAATTGGGGTTAAGTGACTTGCCCAGATTAATGCAAATTCAAGGAATGCAAGATTTAATTAAGTGCAAATTATAAAATGATAGTAGGTCACAATAAAGGTAAATCAGAATTCAATATGCTGCCTGTAATCTGGTCAAGGGCTTTAAACATATGATTATGTCATGAGTCTTTGTTGTTGTTGTCTTTAAGAGCTTACTTTGTATGAGCCCTTTGATCTGAGAGGCAAGATGAATGAATTGAGGGAATTCATAGGATGTGAAAAGAGCTCCAGTTTATTATGACGCACAGCCTTGTTGATATACAGTTTGGCAAGTGTGATCAGTGCTTGAACAGTGGACAATCCCCAATCACCATTCAGAGAAGCGGCTCATGGGCTTTGCATATGCATAGTATTTGCCAAGGGGAGGAGAGCTGATCCAGCCACGTCAGCAACCCACTAGCAGGCAAGAGGCCCTGTCAGGGAATCCCTGCTCACAAACAACTAGCTGTGACCCTCAGGCTCAACCCATTCCCCTGCCATGGACTAGTGCTCCTTGCTCAACAAGGGCATTTCTGCAACATGCCAGAAAACTTATTGTGCACCACAGGTCAAGGTGGCCTTGGTACTCCCTCTCAGCAGGGTCCCATATCCTAGTAAGTCTTCACTTGCTTTTCTTTTAATTAAAGCCTTTTATTTTCAAAACAAATGCATACATACTTTTTCAGCATTAACTTTTGCAAAACCTTGTGTTCCAATTTTTGCCCTCCTTCCACCATTCCCTCCCTTAGATGGCAAGTAATCAAGTAATCTAATATATGCTAAACATGGTAGAAATATATGTCAAACCCAATATATGCATACATATTTATATAATTATCTTGTTGCACAAGAAAAATCAAATCAAATAGGAACAAAATGAGAAAAAATAAAATGCAAACAAACAACAAAAAGAGTGAGAATGCTATGTTGTGAATCGCACTGACTTCCCACAGTCCTCTTTCTGGGTCCATCAGAATTGATCATCATATAGTATTGTTGTTGCTGTGTACAATGATCTCCTGGTTCTACTCATTTCACTTAGCAGAAGTTCATGCAAGTCTCTCCAGGCCTCTCTGAAATTATCCTGCTGGTCGTTTCTTATAGAACAATAATATTCTATGACATTCATATACCACAATTTATTCAGCCACTCTCCAATTGATGGGCATCCATTCAGTTTCCAGTTTCTTGCCACTACAAAAAGGGCTGCCACAAACATTCTTGCACATGTGGGTCCCTTTCCCTCCTTTAAGATCTCTTTGGGATATAAGCCCAAAAGAAACAATGCTGGGTCAAAGGGTATGCACAGTTTGATCACTTTTTGAGCATAGTTCCAAATTGCTCTCTTGAATGGTTGGATCCTTTCATAGTTCCACCAATAATGCATCAGTGTCCCAGTTTTCCTACATCCCCTCCAACAACATTCATCATTATCTTTTTCCTGTCATCTTAGCCAATCCAAAAGGGGTATAGTGATACTTGACAGTTGTCTTAATTTGCATTTTTCTGATCAATAGTGATTTAGAACACCTTTTCATATGACTAGAAATGGTTTTAATTTTTTCATCTGAAAATTGGTCATATCCTTTATTTTATTTTATTTCCAATTTATCAATTGGAAAATGGCTTGAATTCCTTTAAATTTGAGTCAGTTCACTATATACTTCAGAAATTAGGCCTTTATCAGAATCCTTGAATGTAAAATTTTCCTTCATTCATGTCTTAGTTGATTTTTATGTTTGTGCTGCATCTTATTTTGATTTTGGCAGAGGAGAGAGGGGAGCACAATTGTTCTTTCTTTTCACATTGTTGTGTTTATAGTGTATTTTTTCCCTGCTTATTTCACTGCATCAATTTATATAGACTTCTGTATTCCTCTGTATTCATCCAGCACATCATTCTTAGCACTCATATTCACATAATTTGTTTAACCATTCCCAAATTACTGGGTATCTACTTTGTTTTCAGTTCTTAGCTACAAAAAAGTAATAAATATTTTTGATTATATAAGGGCACTTGAGATAAAAGCTCAGTAATGGAGTCTTTGGTTCAAAGGGTATGGACATTTTAATTATTTTATTTTCATATTTCCCGATATTTTTTTTTCCAAAACAGCTTTACATTTCGCAACTTCACTGAGGATATATTAGTGTGTGTATCCTAGAACAACCTCCCCAACACTATTGCCACTTTTTCTCATTTTTGATATTTTGGAAGATATGAGGTGAAACCATAATATTGTTTACATTTGGGTTTTTCTTATTATTTATGATTTGGAGCCCTGTTTCTTACAGTTCTGAATACTTGCAGTTATTTTGAGACCTGTTTGTTTATATCCTTTGACCATTTATTTACTAGGCAATTGGGAGGGAGAGGAGAGTATATGTACCTTGAATGCCAAACCCTTATCAGAGAAATTTGGTACAAAGTTATGGAGATTTTCCATATTTGACTACTTTCGTATGCTGGTTGCAATAATTTTGTCTGTGTAGAAGCTTTTTAATTTCTAGTAATCAAATATAGTTTGCTAATTTCTTCTATCACTTAGTTGTTACTTAGTTAAGAATATATCTTTAACTCAAAGCTGTGAAATTATCTTATCTATTTCTCGTCTAATTTTCTATATTATGGCATTTAATACCAAGATTGCTGTAATATATTTAGAAAATATTGTAGAATAAGGTATAAGTTTGAATTTATGTCTAATTGATGCCACATTACTTTTGATTTATTAAAAAAAGATTTGTTTTTTTTAATATATGCTTTCCATTTTTTGAAACATTAATGAGTTATGTTGTATTTGCATCTCCCTACAGTAATATTTTTCATTGACCCTATTTCTATTCTTTAACCAATACCTGGTCATTTTTATGACTATGATATAATGTAGTTTTGGGTCTAGAAGTGCCATTTCCTTTTGATCTCTACTTCTTTTCATATTTTAAAAAAATGAATTATTTTACTGTTTTACCAAGTTACATAAAATTTCCCATTGGTCATTTGAATGGCATAGCATTAAAAATGGAAGTTAATTTTGGTAGTGTTTGGTAGCATCATTTTTATTTTTATTAGCACAACCTAGCCATGAGCGCTGAATATTACCCCAGTTATTTAAATTATTATTTAATTACTTTACAGAACATTTTGTAATTGAATCTAAAGCATTTTTATGTGTTTTGAGAGGTCAAGCTCAATATGTGATGCATTATAGTAATTTGAAATTAGTTTTTTCCCTTTCCCTTTTAACACTTTCTCATTTTGGTTAAAATTATTAATAATTTTTAACTTTTAGTATTTTGTAGCCTTCACCTTTGTTCAAAAAACTTCCTCATTATCTTTGCACATTCCCCAAGGATTTTCCAAGAAAACAGTATTATAAGCCAAGAAGAATGGTTTTATCTCCTTTTTACGTATCTTTGTTCCTTTAATTTCTTTGTTTCCTTTTATTGATATTGCTAGTATTTTCAGAACTATTATAAAATACTGTTAGGGAGAGTATGCATCCATGCTTCATTCTTATATTATTGGAGAAGGTTTTAGTGTTATGCCCATTTCATTTATGGTTGCTGTTTGTTTTTAAAAGATGTTTTTTTTTCTGATATAAAAGGTCCGCCAGTGCCTATACTTTGTAGGAATTTTAGTATAAAAGTGTTGTACTTTTCCAAATAATTTTTGTGCATTTTTTTGAAACAGTCTGAATTGTTTTGGTTTTTAATATGATTATGTTGCTTGTTGAAATATACTTGCATTCCTTGTATAGAACTCATTTGGTCAGAATGAATGATTTCCTGAATAAACTGCTGTACTCTGATAGTAAATTAAAAAAAAAAAATTGATTCAATTGTTGGCAGTGAAAGGACATTGGATTTAAGTTCAGAAGATCTAATTTCAAATTATGGCTTCTCATTTTAATTTTGAAGTCAGTTCACACCTTCAGGCCTCGTGTTTCTCATCTATAAAATGTTTAAACTGATAGTCACACTATCTGCCTTAGCAGGTGACTGAGAAAACAACTTTTCTAACGGTAAAACTCTTATCTAAATATGGCTTAGCTTTATTTCTTTTGTCAGTAATAATGATGGCTTATATCCATCATTTTACCAGTCCTACAAGTGATTGCTTATGACACATGTTACCAGTTGAATTACTGTATTAAAAAGCCAGATCCCTGAATTTTTTTTAAAAAGTTGAATTCTTAAATATGCTCCACATAGCTAAAGTGAATATATGATTTTGGCCTCATGATGTTTTATTTAAATTATGAAGTGTTGTGATGTCATGGCCTTAATTAAGGGTAGAAAAACTTTTTTTTTCCTCTTGCCTACTTAGGTGACCTTGAGCAAGTTATTTCATATATACCTGAGTCCCCAGTTTACTTATCTGTATGATTTCCCACTTTTCTTCCAAAAGCAATTCCTGTGAATCCCTATCTTTATCAGCAATAAATAAAAACAAACAAATAAGTGAATGACACTGAATTTGGAGTTAGAGGACCTATCTTTGACCCCAGCTCTCCTATTAGTAGGCAACTATCTGGTGCAGTGATTAGAAAGCCTAGAAGTCAGGAAGATTCATTCTCAAGGTCAAATCTGGCCTCAGACACTTACTAGCTGTGTGACCCCGAACAAGTCACTTGACCCTGTTTGTCTCAGTTTCCTCATTTGTAAAATGAACTAGAAAAGGGAATGACAAAGTGCTCCAGTGTCTCTGCCAAGAAAACACCAAATGGGGTCACAAAGACAATTAAAAGGACTCAAAAAGAACAACAAACTTATATTGCTCTTTATGTAACCTTTGATAAGTTTACTTTATTGGGCGTTTGCTCACTTATAAAATGAGCACATTGGACTAAATGATGACTCATGTCCCTCCCCATATTGTATCTCTGACTTCTTATTCATCCTGATTATAATCTTCCCACCTTTCCTATATTTGTATTCAAATCTTCACAAAAATTCTCTTATATTCGGCTTCACAAAAGACAAAGTAACTTAAATTGAAATGTTATTTTAATAATTATCTTACTTAACTGTAAAATATGAAAAGTACTTGTTTAGAAATTCATTTAACTAGTGACAATGAAGATGGTTTTTAGTGGGAAATTTTATGTCCCAGCAATTACTTTTTGAAATAGAGAAGCTTCACAAATGAGCCCGACCAGACCAATGATAGGTAGAGTAGGTCTTTACTAAAGGGTCATATGGCATCACATGAAGAAAGTATTTAATTTCAGGGGTGAGAAGGAAGGAACAAATTAGGAGAGTGTGAAGGGAAGAAAAGGTCAAGGAGCGCAGTCAGATTTACATTCACCAAGGGATAAAATACAACTAGGTTTCTAGAGAAACAAAATACATCAACAACTTCAAACAGGATAATCCAGTAGAGTCTGGGTTTTGGGTGAGATCATCTTGGTACCATAGCAAGAGGAATAAAAATAATATGTGAATGTCTGCTGTCAGGCTCAACCCTCAGATGGTGTCACTGTCTGCTGCTCATTGAGTTATTTCATTCTGAGTTTAACCCACACAACAAGGCAGTTTCACAGTATGGTAAGAGAGCCCACAGTTTGATGGGGGGGGGGTAAATCTGATTTAGATCCTTTTGATTACTTTCCTAACTGATGCTATAGTTAAGGAAGTGTCAGTAAGAGTGTTCATAGGGTCTAGCAAGGAAGGTTATATAAGCCAGCAGAGCATTTTTTTACTAGGCAAAAAAGGGGGCATATGAAGCAAATGCAGCTTGTCACAAGAAAGACTAATTCCTATCCTTCCTAATCCCCACTCCCCACAAAAAAACTAGAGCCTTTTTGGCCTACTACCACAAAAAATGAAATGTTAAATGTCTGTGATAATTGTTAAGTGTAAATTGTGCTTAAAGTCGTTCTGAAGCCCATCCCCCTTTGTTTCTTCCATTATTCTGTGAAAACTACAACACACCTGAAGCTATAATTATATGCTTTTTTGAGGTTTCACTAAGGTAGGGGTTTATACAAGAGTTGTACTAATGGCAGATTTTCCCAGTGCAATAACTATTGGCATGACATTTGACAGTTAACTAATCTCTAAACTGCTGCAATTAGATTGTTTTTCATAGTGGGAAATTTAATTAAGACAGAGTGCAGAATCTGGAAAAAATGTTTGTGAAAATGTATTGTAAATGTGTATTAAAAGACCTAGGGACCCCTTTTTATTTTATATAAAAAAGATGATAGTTACACAGTTCCTTACCTACAGCACTTTCTGTGACTCCTATTAAATATTTAAAATAATTTAATAGGAGTCACAGAAGGAATTCATTTCCAGAATTTTTTAATCTCCACAAAATGTGTCCTATCATTATGGAAATCCCAGATTTTAGCTTTGGCCTTCCTACTTTTTTATTTTTACAAAATGTTCTTGAGCCCACCAATTTTATTTTCACATCTTAAGTATATTATAGTGTTTGGTTAGTAGTGTTTTAAGACCTCATATATCTTACATTAGAAATTAAAATACAGTTCACATTATAACACTTTTATACTTCCGGAGAACTTCTATCACATCATACCTCCGTTTTATTTTTTAGACCTGTGATTTCATTGATATAAGGTGTTCTCTTTGGAGGAACTCACTCTATCAATGCTTTCTTTGCAACTTATATTCTTAGAGAGTTTCCTGGGAAACTGAAAGGTCAACTCACCTGCTCACAGTCATAAAATAGTATGTGGCAAAGGTAGAATGTGAACTCATGTAGGGGTGGGCTGAAGATTCACTGCCATAGATGCTGCTCTTTACCACGGGTAAGGGAAAAGCATAATAGACCTCAGACCCAAGCAAACAGCTTCTTGATTCCTGTGTGGCTGAGGCCAGTACAGTCCAGGCCTTTCCCTACTGTGATACTTCATTTCTCCCAGCCATGATCTTGCATTCCATAACAATATACTATCTAGTGAATAGTACTTTGGGTTATATGGGTATTGTTTGGGAGAAAAAAAGGAACAGATGATTGCCAGTCTTTCTTTACTACATCTTAAAGGAGTATTGGTGAAACAAGGGTCTTGTTTATAGGTCACCATATACAAGAATAGTTAATGGTTATCTTGAGAATCATTTTTTACAAGACTGAATAAGGTACATGTTAGGATATACTCTATTCAGAATTGTGTTGATCAAATTTAATAATTTATTTAAAATTCTTTGTTAATTTTAAAGTGATATGTAAATGCTAAATATTTTATTTCATAATTAAAATTATTTTTCATGTTTCTTATACTCTTTGTAAAGGAAGTTTAATTAAATGAGACACCCTGAAGTTTACAGAGGACAAAAAATCCAAGAAAAGAGTCAGCAGCAAAAATTCATATCCTCAAATGTCAGTGACATAAATGTCCAGAGTTTAAGCAACAAACAAGAGAAATTAGAAGGGTGCCCTAATGGAAGGAGCCCAAACTTGACCTCACAGGTATCACTGAGACTTGATGATATGAAACCTATGACTGTACAGTCATGGCTTTAGATGGATATGTCATATTCAAAAGAAATTGAGTCATTAAAATCGGGGGAAAACTGGGGTGGTCATTACTGTTTTTCTTTTTTTTCATATTTGTGCCCATTTAGCACAGTGCCCAACACTGAGTGTTTAT
Source organism: Myrmecobius fasciatus (assembly GCA_023553655.1). Taxonomy (NCBI): domain Eukaryota; kingdom Metazoa; phylum Chordata; class Mammalia; order Dasyuromorphia; family Myrmecobiidae; genus Myrmecobius; species Myrmecobius fasciatus. The sequence goes on along the minus strand of JAJPUD010001933.1, from coordinate 318,411 downwards.
TGATTGATTGTTCAGATGTACAAAGGGGCAGCTAGGTGGTGTAATGGATAGAGAACCAGCCCTGAAGTCAGTAGGACCCGAGTTTAAATCTGGGCTCAGACTCTTAACACTTCTTAGCTGTGTAACTCTGGGCAAGTCATTTAATCCCAATTGCCTCAGGGGAAAAAAGAAAAGGAAAAAAAAAAGAATATAGAAGATTGATCAGATGTACAAAAAAAAAAGAATAAAATCAGAATTATTACAAGTGTTACAAAGATTTATGATGTCAGCTGAATCCTTTACAGTTGGTCCCACGGGGGGGAAATTCAATCCTACAAGCTACATTTCTGAATGGGGGGAAAAGAGTGAGGGAAATGTCGATCTCAGTTTCACATGTAGTTCTGGCTGTGTCCTTGATCATGTCTTCATGCACAAATGTTTCTCCTTCCATATTAATTAATTATTCTGTTTCTGTAACTGATCATAGTCTTTTATTATTCCATTTTTCATTTTGTCTTAAAAACTTTAATCCCTGTTCTTTGTCTTCATCATGCCTTTCAGTTCCTTGTCTTCTACAGGCCAGTCCTTCTACACTGGCTTGGTTCTCCCTTTCTTATCTTAGCCACTTTGGGAATTACTTCATCTCTATATACTGATCTGGATCTTGTGTGCTTCAGACTGATCTTTTGCTTATCATAACTTGATTGTCCTCAACCCTACTATACATATGCTGTTGAATGAAGCTAGAGAAGAAACATGAAAATCACACTGGATCCACTATAAATTGATGTTACATAAGCTCATCTGCATCTGACTGTAGTAAGGCAGTGCTTTGGTACCTTTGAAATCATTTTTTGTTCTAGTTAACTGGTGACTATTTCAGAATTTTCTCTTTTCAAACCTTTCACTGAATCCCTTTCCCAATGTCTGTAAGCAGAGGATTTTTATTCAGACTTAACTGGAAAAAAATGCCATTTATTAAGAGCTACCTTTTCTTCATTCTTCCTCACTCTCTTCTTCACTCCTGTCATATAAAAAGGGGCTCTCCTCTTTGTCAAAGAAAGCTTTCTTATATGCACCCTTGATCCTATCCCTTTCCTTCTCTTGTAGATTGTCCTCCCTTATCAAAATACCATCTCTAATAATCCTCAACCTCTCCCTGTGTGATGGTTCCTTCCCTTTTGCCTATAAAGATATTTAACAAAAACAACCTAACTTGATCTGACCATCTATTGTCCTATATGTTTTCTCCTTTTCTTGTCTATATGCTTTGAAAAGATAATCTATAACTATCCCAAGTTCTTTTTCTCCCCAAACTTGGTTCTAACCCCTTTGCAGTCAGGCTTCCTGATTTCACAATTCATCTGAAACTACTCTCAAAAATAATCAGGGACCTCTAATGGTCTTTGCTCCATCTTTATCCTTGTTGACCTGTCTTTGACTCTGTCGATCATTCTCTTTTTCTGGATACTCTTGTCTTTATAGTTTTACTTAACATCGTTGTCTGCTAATTTTCCTTCTCACCTTTCTTTGCTGGATGAATCTTCATCAGTGTAATGCACATTAACCATGAATATCCTTTACAGATCTATCTTGAGCCCTCTTCTCTTTTTTCTCAGTATTATCTATCTTATCTATTACCTGTCTACCAGCCTCCACTGGTATAATCATCATCTCCATGCAGATGATTCCTGGGTCTATTTTACCAGCCTAATTTCTCACCAGGGCAATAGTTTTACTTTTTCAGGTGCCTTTTGGTCATTGGAATTGAATGGCTCATGGGTATCTTAAACTCATCATGTCCCAAACAGAACTCATTGATTTTTTTTTGGTCTCCTCAAGTACTCTTCTCTTCCCAAATTTCTAATTATCTTCAAGGTTACCATCATCCTCTGAGGTAACTCCCACAGCATTATTATGTTCCTTAGCTTCCATCTCTCAATTACCACACATATCCAATCTTTTGTTAAGTTTTGTAATGTCTGCCTTCTCTTTTTATAAAATCCCTTTATCTTTCCTTACACATTTGCCACCTGTATGCAGGCCCTTACCATCTCATACCTGGGATATTTCAGGTTGGTTTCTTCCCATTCCATTTCCCATTATATCACTAAAAGTGGTTGTTCTAAAGTATATAGTCTCACTATATGATCCACTACTTAATAAACTATTGTTCTATATTACCTTCGATATTAAATACAAAATTGTCTGACATTGGAAAATATCCTCTCACCACCTCCTGTCCTTCAGAGTTAACCTTAAAACTCTGAAAACAGATGTAGCTTTTAGTTCCCAACCTGCCACTGAGAGAGAGTGGTTTGAGAAGTATCTCTAGAATTGCATGTGCTAGTTTTCAGAGTACTGTGCTTTCCATAAGTAATTAAGAAATATTTTATATAATGATAAATTTCAATATAGTGATTAATTTGGGAATAATGGGGTGAAAGTTGGTATAATTTATGCTATTTTAAAGTCACATCATATGGAAAAATATTGTTTTCCAAGCATAATATAGGTAAAAATTCATCCTAAAGCAAAATTCACTTGAGGGATCATCATAAAATAAAATCTTGGAAAAACTTAATTTCCACTTCTAAAAAAGTTAAATAGGGAGAAGTCAGATAGCCAGTGAGCAAAATAATCTGCAAATTCTAATTAAATAATAACATGTACCCATGACATTAGTATTTGAAGGCCTAAGATTTTGCCCATAAAGCAACTTACTCTATCAAAGCAAATTGCAGTTATAAGAGTTCATTTACATCTCTCTCTGTTCACACAGACAACACTACCACTAATTCTCATTACCTCTTTTTTTGACTACTGCAGTAGCCTTTATATTGGTCTTCCTGCCTCAACTGCCTCCATACTCTAGTCCAATCCTCCCTTCAGCTGTGCAAGAAAATTTCTTAAATCATCTCAGCATTTCACCACACACAGAGACACACACACACACACACACACACACACACACACACACACACACACA